>JAODLC010000085.1:8649335-8671058 GCA_026781145.1 Hippopotamyrus pictus | reverse complement strand
CTGGCCAGCAGGAGCGAACCAGCCCCCCCCCCCCCCCAGACATCCCCCGCCTCCCTGACCACCTGACTGCAGTGAGACCGCGTGCAGTGCCGAGCCAGGGGTCATTGCACGCTGTGTACATGGGAAAAGGCCTCTTATTTTCTTTGGTTCATCACCATAACAATACAGGCCGCATTTTCCACAGAAAATGCTGGAAACAGCGAGTGCGTGTGTCAGGCCGACCGCGGTCACGTGACGCAATGCAGCACCTTAACATGCTCTTGTCCCTGCTGTCTGTCTTGCTTTGCAAAGTGAGTTTGCATGAGTGACCAGCAGTGACCTCGTGGTGGAGAGGAATTGGGGGAATCACAGGTGGCTCCAGCTGCGGCTCGCTGTCCTCCCGCTGCGAATCAGCAGCACAGTACAGCGTGTTTGTTTTTCACATTACACTTAATTTATCCTTTCCTTGCTTTGCCAGAATCCATCCATCCATTCCATCATCCATTTTCTACACCCGCTTCACCTACACAGGGTCCAGAGCCTATCCCCGAAACTATTGGTGCCAGGTGCTTGATCAGTGTTACTTTATTTTATATTTGTTTTCAGTGGTTAAACATGTTCTGGGTTCAAAATCTCACTCATTTTTAGCTGAATAATGTATCTTCTGTTGCCTTTGCTATTATTTTTAGGGCTCCTTGGCGATTTGTGTATCTATCAGACACCCCCCCCCCCCCCCCCCCCCCCAAGAAAAAGAGGTTTTGCCTGAAGCGAACTGTGAAGTTTCTCACACAGAAATGTAAATGAACATGGCTGTGTATTTGGGAGCCAGGCAGGGTCTGTTTTGAAAGAGCATTTTGCTACTTTGAAGATGCTTACACAGCCTCTTCCCAGAAGGTTTTGATATTTTATATGAAGAATGAGAAGTTGGGATGTAAGACTCCCTGTGCAGTAAACAGGGTACTGAGGCATGCAATCGTAATCTCTTGGGTTCATTTAGATTCCGGGCCAGGGAAGCAGGAAAGGGACAGATCCGGCCACGGAAATCTTCACGGAAACATCCCAAGAAAGGTGCTGATGTTTGCCTCCTTGTCCAGCTGGCAGGAATGTGGACAGATCCTGGACCAGAACTTGATAGTGTGTGGGCTCATCTTGGCCGAACAAGTGGGACTCCAGCATCCAGAAGGACAGGTGTGCATAGAAGTCCTGCACGTCCACTGGGATGGAGAGCACTGATGCAGCTTGAAACACACCGGAGTTCTGGGATAATGCATCCAACGGGAGCATCCGCAGGAACCTTCACGTGTTTACTTGTTGACCTCGGTCACCTGCATCTGTAAACACACATCTGGCAGCTTCTCTTGCTCAGCAATAGCCTGTATCACTTCGCTCTACTGGCACTTACGCACTTAAATATGTACTTATGATGGGCCTGGGCAGATGGGGGGTTACGGCTAGACAGCTGGCTAGGTCTATCTTTCATCTGTAAATCTGTAAAAACCCACCCATCCCTCAATCCATCCATCCAAACATCAATTCATCCACACACACACACACACACACACACACACACACACACATATATATATATATATATATATATGCATACCTATATACATGCATACATACATCAATCATGTTATGGGAGTGTGTGTGATTCAGCAGGTTAGGGCACTATACCCGTGACTGCTGGCTAAAATCTCAGACTCAGCAGAGTTATTTCACAGCTGGCACCTGATCAAGGCCCATCACCTTGATTGCTCCAGGGCCTGTCTGACCCCACTTTCTCAAAAAAAAAAAAAAATGATGTCACTTTGGAATAATAAAATGTTAGCTCCGGCGTCTGTGCCTACACAGTCCGCCTGACACTAATTTGCTTCAAATCTGAGTGCAATAGTGTTGGTTCATCTGTGTTATGGATGTTTTCCCGGGAAGAACAGCATGCGGTAATAAGCTGGAGCATAAACTGCATTGGTACTGCACCGGGTCTCTGTCATCGTCACTAGTCAGTGTCACGCTGATGCTCCACATCCCGTCATGAAGCCCAGGCAAGGTCCGGTGTGATGTGTGGTCTGTGCCCTCCGTTAGCCAGTATGTCGTACTGCCCCAGGTGTGGCCCACACGCTGCTGTCCGGCTCTCCATATGACACCACTTCATGCAACAAGGTCGCATCCTGCAGACATAACCCTGCTTTTGTGGTCATGTGCTTCTAGGGCAGAAGATGGTGGGCAGCCCTCATGAAGACCATATTTGCAACGCGCAAACAATATAATCCCCAAACCAGAATGATTTGAGGGACGGATGTTCTCAGTCTCTTGTTTAGATAGAGGACTCCGCAGCCTGCTCTTCCTATTCTGAGAGTGTTACTTCAGACTTACTCTTCCAGTCATGTTTACCACTATTTACTTTTCATCGTTGTATACATGATTACCTTAGAGAGTTTAAATTTAGCCATAACTTAAATAGAGTTTAAAAAATGTATCAGTGATATGATAGATGCATTAGATGCTGTATTTTGCAGGTTAAGATAGGGAGACAAACTCCCCGTTTGGGCATGAGAGAGAGAGCAGCCTCCCTCGTCTCCGTCTGCTGTAGGTCTTCTGATTCCTAAATATAGCCCCGATGGTCAGGCTGTCTCAGTGTTCTTAGCCACACCCCTCTCTCACTGCATTTCCTGCCATCTCCCATGGCGACAGGAAGCTGAAGGGACCTTCGCTCCTGAATATTCTCCACCCCAGGTCAGGAGCACAGCAAAGCAAGCAGGGAATTTGGAAGCAGGGAGTGTTTATGTGCATCACAGACTGAAACATTTCTCCTGGGTGAATTGTATTTGTTTGATTTGCCTAAATTTCTGAACACCTCATACAAACTGATCATTTTGGGTGTTTTTTTTTTTTTCTTTTTTTCTCAAATCATCCGAGACCCTCCTAGGCATGACATGTTTTGAGACAGACAGACACTGATGTCTTGACCCTGACATTGGGACGTGAGGAGAGGCAGCTCTGGAATACAGGAACCCGGGAAGCATTCCGGCTGGGATGCGGACACAGAGCCGAGGTCCATGCCCCTGGATGTGTGATGGCGGCTTCGTGGTTGAATCAGCATGCGTGGGAGTGCAGGTACCCTGGAGTTCAGCGCGCCTGCGTCCTGCGTGTGGGACTGATGGCGTCCCCCCCCCCCCAGTCTTTCACGTACATGTATTTTTTTCTTGCTGTATGCCAGTGTAGGCCAGATACAAGTGGCTGTCATTGCCCCCTGCTGGTGGATTATGTAAATCACATGGAGTTCTATTGATGAGGAAGGATTGGAAATGTGGAGAAGTTTATTTGCTTTTCTGTGCTTTGCTTGGCTTATTTAAGGATTAAGTCAACTAAATAAACAGGAAAAGCAAACCACACTGAAGGCTGAAGCCAGCTTTTTTTATTTTGGTCTGTTGACATGTCGACATCATCGTCCAAACTATTAAAAGCATATATTCTACAGAGGTCACCGGTGCCTCAAATCAACAAGCGACAAACATAAGGTGGGCCGCCTTGAGCGAAAGCAGGGATAAAGGTGTGAAGCTTGCAAAGCGTGCGAGTATTTTGGGGGAGGGGGGCCTAGTCTAGCCGTACTGATGCCGCGTGAGAAGAAAATTCAGATCCTCGATATCTCAACGCCCAGCAACTGTGCCAACAAGACAAACCTGTCAGGACGATCAGAATGGTCAGGAGGACAGGAGACAGGGCCCAGGCTATGTATGTGCGACCAATGGACTAAAAATTAGATAAATGTAAATAAACAAACAAAAGTGACAAATAAATAAACAGATAAACAGGCAGATAGATGGTTGATTGATTGATTGATTCATTCATTCATTCATTCATTCATTCGTTATCCCAGTAATAGCGAGCATAGCCTAGGAATCACGGGACAGAGAAAGACCCATGCCAGGGCCTGGATGCCAGTCATGGGGCAGACACACACATGCCCGCGTACGTTTCGAAGGTGCCAACTCACCAAACCAAATATTTTTTGACTGCAAGAGGAAACCCACATAAAGCAAGGAAACCATGCACCCCCCCCCCCCCACACCTTACTCATAGACCGGGGGCCGGATTCAAAGCCTAAAAGTGGAGGTATGAGGCAACAGTGTTGCCAGCTGTAATGAGGATGATGATGAAGATGGTGATGATGATGATGATGATGATGATGATATATCACTTACTATATTTAGCTGCCTACATTAACTTCCCTGTTCTTCATGTTAACAGAGGCAGCTCAGTCCCGTTCCAGGCAGCTGGCAGACATTACACCAAAAGTTTAGAGCAGAGGGACCAGGGTGGAGCCACCAGGGATACAGGACAAGGATGAGGCTGAGACGCCTGGGGCTCATACCACGCAGGCTTTAATGCTTAGCTGGATGACTTGTCGAATTTAAGGTAGTCTGGGCTAAATGTTAGTGAACAAAGATAAACTCCATTTAAACCACGGTACCTTAAATATGACAAGTTATCCGGCTAAGCAAGATATCCAGCTTCGGGATACAGGCCACTGGAATACTGAAAGAGGAGGCCATGGTAAACACAGCATCATTAACAGCACCAGCGCTGAAAGCACAAAGCTGGGCTACAGGTAAATTATTCTAACCAGGATTTTTTAGGACTTTGTCAATAGTCAGTACAACGACTAGGCTGAGGGCTTGTGGGCGGCAGAAGTGGAAATTTCAGGTCCAGAAAGTAAAAATCCACACCAGGATTTTGCTTCGACCGACCAGTTGAGCATAAAGAGTCACAGTCATATAGTACTCAAGTGGTTGGTTGAAACAAAATCCTGGTGTGGATTTTTACTTTCCGGACCTGAAATGGCCATTTCTGATGGGTTCGGGAAGGCAAGGGTGTCTGTAGTCTAGACACTCAATTTGAATAGGAGAAACCTGAGCAGAACCTGTACTTGACAATACTGGAGCCTGAAGCCTTTCTAAGCCTGCACAATATTTCATTCATGAAAGCGGGAACAGAAGCAGAGGCTGGCGGATTCGTCTCCCTTGCAGTCAGGCCACAAGCAGTGTTGTAAGTATACAATCGTGCACTGTGAGGTCTGCTGCCTCCGCTAAGCCACAGAGCCACAACGCTCGACTCCTCCCGGGTAAGGGCCCACTCACGCCCGCTCGCTCATTACCGCTTCCCCCTCAATTTACGGAACCAAACATCCACAATGCCTGCATTTATGGCCTTGTAAATCTGAATCAGATTGACCGTGACAACCTGGCAGAGGGATTGGTAGGGCAGAACACTCTGAGTCCCAGAATTAACGTTTCAACGTTCGCCTTGGAATACCCATTAAACTTCTCTGACAGGAATGGCACTGTGAGGCCGCCGGGTTTCAGCTGTGAACTCTCCGAATATGAACTCTGGGTGATGGGAAACAGACCTCCCCGTGTCCCTTCTTAGACAGGTTTCTTTATTTATTTGTTCGGAAACATCATTCCTGCCCAGCAGAAATTGCTAAATATGGGAGAAAATCCTTTAAATGGGCAATTCGGTGCATCAAGGGACATTTCCCTGAAACATTTTTCAACATTTGTTGGGAATACAGCACACAAAAACAAAACAAATTCACCCTTGACACAGATTACATCTTATGTGGATAAGAAGTGTTTTACCTGGTCTGGCCATTGATCTGGGTCTTCAGAGAGGCTTGTTTGCACAGTCATCTTCATGGCAGATAAAGGGAAACAGCTTCCTATGCAAGCTTACTCCTCAGGTAAAGATGTTGGGAACACTGCATCAGTGTTGTCACTCATTAAAGTGTTCATGTCCTCATAACTGGAACCCATCTTTGGGAATAGATATAGACAGATTCTGTTATTACTAATTGTTTTTGCCCATAAAAACAAACGCCAACATATTTCTTTTCCACACTGACACGAAGGCTGTGCCAACGTGGGATAGCGGTAGGAAGTTCATGTCAAATCGAAAGCAGAGGGCAGGAAGAAGTGACAGGTGTGCCATGGTCTGGACTTTGCATAGTGACCTCAGTCCACCATGATTCATTGCCAACTACATTCACCGAGCAAGAACGCAAGGTAGAAACTGAGTTTCCAACAAATGTAACAGCCCGAAAGTACAAGCAGATGACAGGCAAAAAACATGCATGAACAGTCACAAACTCTACTCACTATACGTACACTCTCCCTGAATGCCATAAAAGGAATTCACTGTTAAAACTTTGATTACTGGTGGTACAAATAATCATAAATACAAATAAACATCCCAAAAAAAACTAGGCACAAGAGAAAGTCAAGCTTAGCTCATTGATTCCGAAGTTGTGGTTCTTCACTGATCATAGAGTACCGGGCCTTACCCTTGTGACGCTGTGAAAAAACTTTGTTATTCTCCCTCACAGAGTGCAAACACCCTCAGGCAAAGGAACGTCTTACTGTCTCCTTTTTGTATTGTGTTGCAAAGATTAAACATGTTCTATATATTTCATTTATTTAGCATATGCGTTTACTCAAAGCGATTTGTTTGTTTGTTTGTTTGTTTGTTTTGAGAAAGCACTTCAGACCCTGTAGCATTCGGGGGTTGGGAGCCTTGTTCAGTGGCCAACAGTGACATTACCCTGCCAGACCTTGGGGTTTGAGCTGGCAGCATTTTTATTACAGGCATAGGATCTTAACCTGTCGTACACCAGCCTCATTATAATACACAGAAGGCTCATTAAACACTTCTCAGGAGTTACTCGACCTGAATTGTTTTCGTGATTGTTCCTCGGTGCATAAATGGATTGTGAGGCACCAGGAGTGAGCAGTGCAGAGAAATTGCACTTCCACTGGGGGATAAAATGAGTGTAAGGAAACAAAGTTTTCTGAGAGAATGAGTGTGCAGCTGTGGGGGTGGGGGCATTTGGGGTGGGGTTTGTGCCATCATGGCAGCATCGGTCACCAACTCCAAACAGAGTGAAGAACACCACTGTCCATGATGTCACACACAATCCTAGTCACATGTGTGAGGTAGTATGCATGGAGACCAGAAAGCAATGGAGATTCTTGTCCTCACTCCAGTCAGACAGCAGATGAAACCATTTCTGCAAGCTGTGTGGGCCAAAAGAGAGACCTGTTGCTAGTCAAAAGAGAGGACAGCCATTAATTCACCCCAGAAAGGTGATTATGTGGCAGTCAACTGAATTATCCTGGCCAAAGCCAACCAGTGGAATTATAGCAATTACAATCCACCACTGTAGAACTCATGAAACAACCGAAAAGAGCAAGTTATATTAAAACATTAGCCATTTATATTCAGCTGTTATTATCATCATAATTATCATCGTAAAACATGTCACAACGGGACACATTTCAATTGCCGAACGACACCGAACGCACGGCTGAGTCTCGCACGCCAACGGACACGTCATTTTCACCACCGGCGGATCGCCCTCGATGCGTTCTCTCACGATGGAAATTTCCACTCGCAAGGAGGTATTTATATCGCTTAGTTTCACAACAAACGAAGGTTGACCCAGCAGGTCCGGGATTTACAGCTTCAATAGGGCGTGATGGTCCTCTTGGATTTTAAGAGCCACCGTAGTCCAGATACTGAAACCAGATGCAGGCCAAATGCAAAACTCGAGAGCTTAACACAAGGGCTCTACTATTTTACGGGCCATTTTGGGATTGGATATATCACTGGCCGTCAGCTTGCTCTAGACCTAGACTAAAACTGAAATAGCACTGTTATTGTTTCTAGCTGCTAAACGTGTCTGGGAGGAGGCCCCTGAAGGAATGTGGCATGCCGACAGCGGCTTTCTGCGGCGGGAGCCCAGATCGCGGGACACCCCAAGGGAGAGCGGGACTTCGGTAGACCTGCCTGGCTATTCCCAGTCTGGGGATGTGGCCCAGTCAGTCTCGCCTGCACTTTGCTAAACAGATAAATGAACTCTCTGGGTTTTTTATTTTCATCTTGGACATAAATCAAGTTTGATGCTCCGTCTTAAGGTAGGAAACTAAGAAGGATATGAACTCCTTCATCTAGCTGGGTTCTGTCGGCAGGTATGGAAGTCTTCCCCCAGACTGGGGGAGGCCCTTCCGTCCCAGAACGCAGCCAGCCAGGGAAGTCAGCCTTTCTGGGAGGAAAAAAAAAAATGAGGGAAGGGGAAAAGGGTATGAATTTAGAACAAGAAGAGTTCAGTATTCGCCTGACAGCTTTTGCGCATGGCGCTCACAGAGGCCCTACTGTATATCGAGCAGAACTTGGCATTTAATGGAGAGAAAGTCAATAACAGGAACTCAATCATAACTGCCCTGGTTTCCGGTAAAGTATGCCTCTCCAGCTTCCCAGCCTGACAAGCCTGGTGAGCACAGGCTCGGATGACAGATGGGGGCCTGCTTTTGGCCCCGAAAAACCACACTCATTTGTACACTTCTAATGGGCTTTCTTTTTATTTATATATTTTCAGTTAGTTGCAAAAATCCTCCACACGACTTGTCTGCCAAAGTAAGTAGTGTAGTTCAAATGCCGCAGCCACTCGCGATATTTCATGCGCGCTGTGCTTGTTTCGCAACGCACCGAAGTGGGGAGACGCACGCTGGAGAGCTGGCCGTGCACAGCTTTGGGTCTTAAGGATGAAAACGGAAAAAGGGGGGGGTCTCACTCTTGTTGAGATTCACATTCCGCTACGTTTAATCTGCAGCTCATCCGTGGATGACATGCGGGGCCAAGGGAATGAATTTTATAAGATCACATGGAAGTCATCAGGGAGTGATCTGGGAACAGGTCCTGGTTGTACATGCTGACGCTGAGCTTTTAGAACAGGGGTGGCGAACCCGATCCACGGAGAGCCGCTGCGGGTGCGGGTTTTTGGTATGACCTCTCAATCAGCCAATGACAGTGGGTCCACAGCACTGGAGTTGAGAACCACTGCATTACTATTGGCTGATTGAGAGGCCATCCCAAAGACCCGCACCCACAGCGGCTCTCCGTGGATTAGGTTCGCCACCCCTGCTTTAGTACAAGCTTAACCTTTAGTGTACTAGAGATATCCAGAATCCAGTTGGGTGACACAATTTGAGAATGCGGAACTATTTCCCATGTGACTCATTCAGGTTAACAGGGCATTTGCAAAAAATAAAAAATAAACAAGCGGATAAATAGATGGGCCTCATCTGTCTGTCACTTGTACAGTCACTTAACACCCTTGGCGACAGATGGATTGGCTTCAGTCCTGCAGCTCTGCTATGACTTTGCCCTACGGCAGTGCTAAAGCAAGTGAGATAAAATGAAGGGTCAGAGGTCAATGTCTTCAGAGATCTCAGCTTTAAGAGGACGGACCTCGGGATTGTAAGGATAGACTGGCTAACACTGGAGGGTTCCTCTTTGAGTTTATGAAATCAGAACATACACTGTAGTGTCAACGGAGACATATTTGCCACCAGGAAAGATTGTGACGCCATCCCTGCTTTGACAGACTCCTCCCCCAATCCCAGTGGACTGCAGATGGTGACCAGGCCTGACCTGACCTCCTGGGTGATCTTCAGCCTGTCACCACCGCTACACTGACGTTCTCGCTGGCCGATGAAGCCTCCTCACTGCGAAGCCCAAGTAACGGTTCTGTCCTTCTCGCATCTCTTTCTTGAACGATGTTGTACTCATATGGTGGAACCATAAATAATTATCAATGGGTTCTCTAAAATACATCAACCAATAAAAACATATACTGACTTGAAAAGTGGTCATATTCATGCACATTGGGGGAACAGATTACTTATTGATGCCGCTTAATTTGATTACATGTTGCCGGGGGCAGGACCTGTGAAGTATTCAGCACATGTGAATCCCTCATTCATGCAGATTCACTTCCCTGGGCAACTGTGGATTCGCCAGACGTCCATAAAAAGTAAAGTAAAACAAAAATTGGCAACCAAGCTCCCCACCCTGACACAGCCAGGCAATCCTCAGTGCTTTCCAGCAACAGCCCAGCCCCCTCCCCCCAGGCACAGCTGGGTTGGGGAGGAGGGAACGGGGGCTGCTTCTGGCTCAACCGAACCCCTTGGAATCAGCAGAAGCACCAGCCTCCGGTCGTGTGGCCGACTGACTTGTCACCTGCTTCTCATTCAGACTGAATTACACTGACATGTTCGACCCCCTCCCCTTCCCCACCAGCCCTAACAGAAAAAGAAAACTCAAAATTTCTAATGTTACACACACTTACACAGACATTCTCTCTCACAGTAAAACGAGGATGTCTGTGAATCCCTGGTCCTGCACAGAAGTGATTTACCATGAATATACAGAGTATTCAAGAGTGAAGACAAAAAGTGCGGGTGCGTGTTAGCATTGCAGAAGCGTAAAAACGGTGAGGCTAGCAGTTTGCCTACCAGGCACACATAGGTGTGAAAGATCTGATCCACTTCCTTCACAGAACCCACTTCGAGCTAGACAAAACCAGCACCGCATTCGGGATCCTGTTCTTTGACTGCTCATGTGCGTTTAACTCCAGTCAGCCTCTCCAATTGGGGAACAAGTTCAGGACAATGCCGTTTGAGGCCCCTACAATGTCCTGGGTTGTGGACTACCTAAATAACAGACAACAGTTTGTGAAACTCCTGGTCCGTGTGTCGGAGATGGTGGTGAGTAGCGCTGGAGCACAGCAGGGAACCATCCTGTCTCCCTTCCTGTTCACCCTCTGCACGTTGGATTTCCAGTGACATAGAATATGTGTAAAAGTAACAAGACTGGCAGTCAATGCGCAGTGATGTGGACACAGACAGTGTTAAGCATTTAGTATGTATAAAAGTAACAAGACTGGCAGTCAATGCGCAGTGATGTGGACAGAGACAGTGTTAAGCATTTAGTATGTGTAAAAGTAACAAGACTTGCAGTCAATGCACAGTGATGTGGACACAGTGCTAAGCATTTAGTATGTATGAAAGTAACAAGACTGGCAGTGATGTGGACAGACAAAGTGTTAAACATTTAGTATGTGTAAAAGTAACAAGACTTGCAGTCAATGCGCAGTGATGTGGACACAGACAGTATTAAGCATTTAGTATGTGTAAAATTAATAAGACTGGCTGCCAGTGTGCAGTGATGTGGAGGTAAAGTGCAGGTTATGTGTTTATCAGTGCAGATGTGGAAAAAGTGTAGCATGAGTTTGCTTTGAATCTGCGGGTTTTGGTTCATTTATTGAGTTTTGTTTCTGAGATGTTTTTGATATTATACTAAAGGAATAATTGAAATGTATTAATGGATGTAAAAATTACTGTGAGAAGTGTCACTCCAGACGGTCCTTTTGTGTGGCTCCCGGATGGTGGAACGAGCCACCAAACCACATCCGGGCATCAGACCACCTCTCCACCTCCAAGAAACACCTCAAGACCCAACTGTTCCAAGAATTCCTCTACTAACCTTATATAACCTTTATGCATACTAAACTACTATTAAGCCAACTGCATTACTTTAATAAGAAACCTTTACACTAAAATAAATACAGACGCTCCTCTACTTCTGAACAAGATACGTTCCGAATGGCCGTTTGTAACTTGAAATGTTCGTAAGTCGTTATTCAACATTGTTTTAAGGTTACACGCAAGCACAAAGAACTCGGACGCTGGGAGTACGCACGCTACGCTGCTGTGCGGCGGGAGTAGCGGCCAGAAGTCGTACTAGGCGGCATTGACGTGCAGAAAAAAAAAATCAATGTTGCGGACAGGAAACGGGAGCCCAAGGAACACAATTTGGACTTACAGTCTTCTTCGTTCATATGTCTGAAAGTTCGTAAGTTGAAAGTTCGTAAGTAGAGGAGCATCTGTATTTATTTATGACCCTATTAAAGTCCAAGTTCATACTTTTAACAGAACACTGAAATCCGCACATGAGATTTGACTGAGTCCCTTTATCTGTTGAGCTGTAAACAATAGAAAAAGGATGGTTTGTGTTGCCTTGGCTGCTGCTACTGTTTTGGGCAAGGAATCCTGCGACTGAAATGCCTGCAAAATAATCCAAACTGAAGCAGTAACGCAGCCACAGGAGTGACCAAGACAAAGCTGACATTCCCCCATTAATCAACGCATTTGTCATACTAAGGCCTATGTGTTGTAAAAAATGAGGGAAAATTAAGTTCACTGCTGAAACACCAGTAATGACAATACACTTTTGATTTATGACTTTGTTTAATTTTCGAGAATTAGCTACCACTAAACATAACACAAAAAGTGAACAAATAACAAAAAAAAACACTTTCCTGAAGATGACCAAAACAAACATTCACATGGCACAGCACGCAATTGAGGTTAAATGTGTTAAATGTGCCTGTTATAATATATTATAAAAATTAAATTAAACAATTATAAATTCTGCTTTTCGCTCCCTTCCTCTGCTTCCCTCTCTTCGGACACTATGGACTTAATTGAATAAACATTGACCCGGTGGGCTGCCTCTCAGTGGGAACAGGATACAGTCTGAAAAAATGTTCCTTGGAGAGCAAACACAGCCAATTTGGAGTGATTTCATGCTCTTTGCTACAGCACAGAGTGTGGAGGTTATTAAAGGGGTAGCACCGGGGGGGGGGAGGAATTTATGTATGGCCAAATTAGCTATAGTTTAAATGCGGCTCGTCCCTTACTGTACGACACACAGCTGTTAATCTTCCGAGCCTCCCCTGTCCGGAACCCTGACTTCGTTGGAGTTGGCAATTAATTAAATCTTACCGTGCAAGGAGGGGACATGCGTTCTCTCTGCCATTCTCTGGGACGTTGATGTACTGTTCCATCTAAGGAACCAGGGTGGCCCTACATTCTCGGAACCCCCCAGAGAGACCTCCACCGTTCAAGCTGACCAGGGTCCCATGTTCATCTGCCCTCTATCCCCACTCGCAAAGAGACAAATCACCCAGATTTACCTCCCCTGGCTGCAGTCAGGGTTAGCTGGGGCTGCTTTCATTCGACTCGGTACACAATAATTACGTTAATTACACCAATCCTTCGCATCATTATACTAATTAACTGCCAGTAATTATGAAATATAGAAGGGGAAAGCTGTGTGGACTTCATGGTGGGCTCGAAGAATGTATTTAGGAGGTAAACGCAATTTTTCTACGCAGATTTATTCTTTGTGTTCACATTGAGCTAGTCATAGATATGGTAAGGAAGGGAAAAATGAAATCTAAAAGAAATTTAAGATAACTAAAAAAAAGAATACATAATTATCAGGTTTAATGTGTTTTATTGAATACGGAGCTTTCTGTCGAGCAATCTGTTTTAACGTCCCGAAAGACCGTGTGCTTTCTGTGTACATGGGTCACTCTGATGCATATGGCAGGATGAATCATTTTATTGTAAAGCCTTCAAGGTCACGGAACCCTTTTGTTTTTCATTTGTTTCACATTTGTTTACTTTTGCATGTTAAAAATGTCAAAAAAAAAAATTCCAAATACATATGTAACTGATATTCTGTAGCAATTAATAGCAGTTTTCCAATTATCGTCTATAACCCCATTGGTGTAATTATAAAAAAAGTAAGTGTTATAATGTGTTTTTTTTTTTTTTTTTGTAATTTTGCTTTTGGAATAAACTTGCTTCCACCCACCACACTACTGACCCCTTACCCTGGATTAGGTCAGCTGGAAGCAGTGCAGGGCAGTAAGCAGGGGGCTTTGATGGTACTTGAGCGCACACAAACATATTCACACACAAGTTCATCAAGCTGCATGTTTGGACGGCAGAAGGAACCCTGAGCGGCCGGAGAAAACCCACGCGAAGCGAATTCCACAGACTCAGCGCCAGAACGGAAAAAAAACGTGGAAAGCTGCCTGAATCCAAAGCTGTGATGAACAGGGAGCTACGACGATTTCTATCAAAACAGAATGCTGCACATTAACAGATCACCTGAGATATATGTGTGTACCATGATGTTAGGCGAGGATCAGTACAAGTAAAATTCTGCCTTACCTGGTTGGTTGCTTGGCCTCAGAATTCTCTGTCTAAATTTATTTATTGCACACTCTGCTTCCGTGCCATACTTCCGTAACACATCACCGATCAGGTGGTGAACTGTCATCTCTTTGTTTTTGCCTTAATTTACACGTTAAAATGCAATATGTATGTTATGTCTATATGCTTTATTATTTATTTTCTATTTATTATTTCTCATTTGCACTATGATGAACGAGAACGACCTGCTGATATTTCAATTCCGTGCATGGTTTAACGGAATCCGACGAGAACGGACACTTTGACATTTCCGTGTCACTGGTGGCGTCGATCACCATGCGATCTGCTGAATCACCAGGCGCTGCACCTTTCCGCAAGGCCCGGGGGGGACGCATTCATCTCACCATGCACACCAGTTAGCTTTCACCCACCATTAAATCACTTCATCTCTGTCTTGCATTAAAAGTACAATTCATAAGCATTCGATTGTTATTAAAAAAAAAAAAACCTCAGGGCTTTGGGGTATATAGGAAGTGGGATTATAATATGCCTTTTATTATACGCCTCAGTAAGCCAGGAAAGAGGAAGCACATGCAAGGCTGAAACATGAGCAATTTCACATCAATTCTGGGTCGCTTCTCGACCAAATCCTGCGCTGAGAATCTGACACCTCTCCCACTTCCGTTCATTCACTTTTTTTTTCACTGTATATCCCAAAAATTGTTTTTAAAGTGGATTTTTCTGTAATGGAAAATATTCTTTTCTTTTTGAAAAGAAAAATGCACTGAGGCATTTGGAAAATTAATGCCCCCCCCCCCCCCTTTTTCTTGAACATTGCAACATATTTGTTCTCCTGATAAATTATCTTCCTTTGACACAAATTTCTCGCACAGAAATGCTCAGTTATTTTCTGTATTTATCATGAGGGGTATCTGCTGATTTATCATACTTGATATTGCTTACAGAAGTCTAAAAGAAATAACGTCACGATAAAAAATTTGAAGTATGAGACAGAAGCATTTGCTACCCAAGCTATTCATTCTTCTGCAATTGTTTTCTCCTAAATGGTAAATCATTTCTCAGACAAGGATAAACTTCAGAACGCTGTTGTCAGACACAGACCCACAGTTTATCATGGAAGAAGGATAGCGAGGTGAAACTATTTGTTAGAAAATGCAGCATTCTCTCCTGAACCAGTGTTGAAGCGGAAGGTAATTTAATATAAATTTTAGACAGGGAAGGGGACTAGATCTGAGTCAAAGTTTCAGAAGAAAACTGGCCGATCTTCTAACCTTACCGATGTTTTCAGATGTTCACTGAATCAAGATGTGAAGAAGGATGTACTGGTTCATCACTATGTCTGCAGGAATCTGATACCATTATAAGGTGTAACAACATTTTTATTTGACTATTCAAGCTGATTCATGGTCCTGGACTCATTTAGGCCTTTAAATTTCATTTGTATAGGACTGAAGCGGAGACGTAGATTAAATCTACGAGATACACTGCAGATGTTTAGAGCACGGAAAGAGGTGAATGTGCGGAGATTATTCTTGGCAGATGGAATGAAAGAGGAGGCAGAAGGGTTAGCTGTATGGGTGGATGAAGTTACCAAACACTGGACCAGACAGTGACGGATCATTTTTTAACTGGGCCGACGTGGGGTGCGAAACGCGATCGGGGCGTGAACATATCATTTCGTTTCTTATCTTGCTGAGCGGTGCCACGCCGGTCCTGTCAGCTGGGGGCTGCCTGGAGCTCTCTCTCCAACTTCTAAAATATGATGTCCGTAGGTGTACGCGCATTCGGCGCGAATGCGCAGGATTTAAGGGGCATAGAAGGTGAATGCGTCCCAACACACGTGCATCTCATCTAGCGTCATACAGGCAATGGCGCGGGAGAGTGTTTCAGATTGGGGGGGGGGGCACGACTCAATAATTTAAATAGAAAGGTCAGTTTATTGGGGCAATGAATTAAGGCAAATTAAATACTGGGGTGTCCTCCACGTGCCCCCCGGTTTCTGTGCCCCTAGTATACAGGAATGTGACTTTATGCGATTACAATGGCCACGCTGTACCTGGAATTATTTTTCAATGCTGAAAAAGACTCAGGTAGAAATACCTCAATCGGAATAGAAATACCTCAATTGTCAGAACATGTTCCATCGATCTTCTCTTAATCTCTAGTGTTTAGGACGCTTTGCCGTGGTTCCATGTTCTACTATGGGGCTCCTGCCTCTATATTATTTCGTGTATGAGGTTTGCTCTGGACTACTGTAGCCTCCTCATTGCCGTCTAGCTGGACTGGATGTGACTGGTGTTTAGACAGATGATCGCCATGGGAACAGTGGGCTGAGGTACGAGAGCCAGCCCCTTGCTGTGAACCTAGGGCCGCTGATATCAGGCCCCGGGGGGAGAATAAAGAGGGGGTCATTAGAGTCAGCTGACTCATCAAACAGCACCTCCCTGCTCCCACTCCCCATCATGTCGTGCTGAGATGGACAAGCTGTACAGTTCCTGATGACAACAACAATAGTTACGTACCTTTGGGAATTAGCATGACACTCAGTTCAAAGTTACTCGTATTTAGTTTAGATTGACCCGAGTCATCAACTCATTTTTTGCAGTATGCAAATGGAATATGTCAGTTTGGGCTTAATTTTTACTCTCAGAGGATGCATTCGACTACTGGAAAATGATGCTAAGAATTTTATTAATTATATAATTACATTTGTTAAAATATTTGAAAACTGTGTAAGTGCTACTTTCTAATCGTATTTGCCCAAGAACCCATTACGCTCAGCAAAGACACAAAAAGAAAACATAATTAAGTGCCAGTAACCCCTGAAATTATGAATCAATTAAAGAAGAAGTGCAGGAAACATAACATTGTTGGGTGGGTTGTATTTTATTTCACATTATTATTTTAAATGAAATGAATCCTCCATCACCTGCGATTGAGCTGCATTTTATTCTACATAGTTTTACAAAATGTTTTGCCTAGTTAAGGGAAACGAAAACAACATGAATGTCTTTGCCCGTTCCCGGGTGTGGGTAAGGTAACGGATTTTACAAAGTGTTTGTCTCCCCCTGCTGGTGACGTTAGAAAATGGCTGTACTCAAGTTTTTTTTTTTTTTTTTTGCATTATTTTTAACCACTGAAATTCAAATTAATCAAATTGTACACCAGCGCTAAAAATACTACAGATATTTATTGTTACACAGCCTGATACTGGTGGTCCGCTTTGAAAGGTAGCCCAGGGAAAAGTCTGGTGTCAAATACAGTTGGAAATGTGTCAGGGTTTGTTGAAGTGCCTGTTGACATATCAGTGAGATTAACAGCAGTGGACAAGTAAGGCATAAACGATATTGAGTTTTGTTTTCTGAACGCTTCCTGCTTGGGTGTCTAAATACAGCAGGTCACTATGAATAAATGCCACATAGTTGGGGTTTATTGGGTTTCTGTTTGGAAGCATTTTCTTGGATAGGAGGCACCATATACAACGGAATGTTTGAGGTGGCAGCTTTCCATAAGGGGTTGGCATACAAGTATGGGTCCACCTGCACTGATTTACACTGAATTTATGGAATGCATCATTGTAGTAACACAAGTCCGTTTCTGTTCTACATTTCTGTTCTGATCGGTCTTATTGAGATCTGAGAGCTCCAGTGGTTGGGTTAGTTGGTGCAGGGTCATACTAGTCAGTACTGGTACATAGCAAACATGTCTATTTAATAAAGACATCTGGATCCTGTGATCTTGATAAAGTACATCTACAGGTGTCTAAGAGGCAGGTGGGCACTTGGAGTATGGGGATTCCAGTAAATGTCCAAAATCTCCAGTCCACTATTTTGCATGAACAGTTTGGGTTATAATCTCATAAGATCTGCTCTTTATCATCTTCTGGCCCTCTCAGGGACGTCATGCCAATCTTTGCCTTACCACTGGACCCAAATGATCCACGACGAGGCCTAATGAAAATGAGTGAATTAACGTTGAAGCAAAGCTAGAACCTCTGGTTAAATGCGAACTGAGGTAATTAGTTAACTGCCTATCTGGTGGGAGTCCCTCAGGTAACGTACAGGCTCTACACGCATCTGAGCCCTGGATGAAAGGGAAGAATGCTGATTGATAATCACGTCAGAACTTAGTCACAAAATCTTGCAAAGTATAAGATGCGATTATGCCGCAGGAGAAAGTACAACTTTGGCTTAAACATTGTTCTCAATAGCATTGATCTTCAGTGTAAAAGTGTGAGCAAATCAGTGCTGTGGTGCATTCCTGATGGCAGTAGTGAAAAAAGGTGGTAGGGGCATGGTGGGTCCCGCCTGATGCCCGTGGCTCCACACCAGCATCCTAGGGTAGGTAGCTGGGGGCCTGTGATTTTTTTAAGTCTTGCTGTTGACTTTCTGCAGTGATTTTTTTTTTTTTAACTGCAGTGGAGCAGCTGGCAAGCCGCAGTGAGATGCAGTGCATAAGTACATTCCCAGGCAAACAGCAGTGCAATATCACCAGTTGCTGTTTCGGCAGGTCGACTTCCAACGTGCTCTCTGCCTTCTTCAGCAAGAGGTCCTCTGCCATGTGGGTGACCAGGAATTGGTGGATCTCCACCAAGTCAACACCGACGTAAAAGTGGAGCAAACTCATAAGAGTACAGATGGGATCCTGGTGTAACCTTCTGAGGTCAGTTGGTCAAGAAGTGGAGAATCCAACAGCAGAAGAGCCAGGTAAAGTAATTTGGAGATAAAAGAATATAAAGTCATTTTACAAGACTGGTCCCTCACGATGTTCCCATATTCCAAGATGATGATGACCACAAACACACTGCTGAACAAATTCCAGAGTACTTTCATGAACATCAGCAAGTCAAACATGGCCCCCCAAAGACCAGATGCAGACATCACTTAGCCTTTTTGGGACGTTCTGGATAGCATAGTGAAAAGTAGATTTCCATATCCTTCACTCAACAAAAATTGCTTTTCTTTTTGAAGAATGGTCCAATATTTGACTATACAGTTGTATGACAGCATTCCAAGAAAAGCTGAAACTATTCTCTAAATAAAAGGTGGCCCTTCTGTATTTTATGCCTCGAAATGAAAACATCAAGGTGCTTCAGTGATTTTTAGATCACCTGAAGATTGTTCCATTGGTTGTTTTAAGGCCTGTAAAGCATTTTACCACAACAATCATGAACATGGACAAGAAAACCAGCTGAACAAACGAAATGGAATACATTAGAAGTTCTTTGGTTAACACAAACCACTGCTAAAATGAATCTCATACTAGTCGTGCTAATTTATGTACGTTGGGACTTTGCCATTTGTTCATATGCTCATGCTAAAGCGCAACTCAACAAACCGTGTCATCTGGGTGTAGGTATCAGTGTAACTGTAGCCGTGTGTTTCCAGGTGTTGTTTGTGGTGTAGGTTCTGCTATGCAGCCAAGGTGCCCAGGCCTGTAACACGACCATCTGTTTATGTAAGAGGATTGTTGGGAAGGGAGACGTATGTTTTCATGCCAGCCACGTTATTTTGTCCAGATTTTCTTATATAATTTCTTACATAAGGTTCATTTGTCACTTTTAGCTACGAGTAATGAGAACTTAAGGGCCTCCGTTGGCAGAGATGCTAAATACGCGAAGTAGCATTATGATTAGCACATGACTCGCGCGCAGTTTTTTTTTTAGCACAAATCGAAGGCCTGCAGAGCACCTGAGTTCCAAATGGAAAACACATCAGCTTAGTGCTGAATTATTGTAAGGAAGAGCCAAGCATGAGCTATTGCGGGTCTGGAGCCAAGATATCTGTGAGAATCACAGCACCTGAAAGGGACCTCATCAGTCTCTGCTTCAGACAAAAAGTATTTTAGTGGGAAAGCATTTCCTGAGAAGGTATCATCAAGCAAAGAATTATCACTTTATTTATATAATGCTGATATTTGTAAAGATTCTTGTATTTTCCTTGGAGGTAATATGTTTAGGAATCATCCCTATATTAGCAGACGAAAATGCATGCGTGAAATCATTTGTATTAATGCTAAAATATCCAAAGTACCTCACTTATGGCCAATAGAATAACTGCAGTATTATATTTCTACCTAAGTAAAATCTGGGGCTATGCTTCTCATCATAAAGACGATTAATAACTTAAAAATCCGTAATATACACCGATCAGCCGTAAAATTAAAACCACTGGCAGCTGAAGTGAATAACTTTGCCTTCTCTGATTTGCTCTGCTGAGCCACCCAATCAGAGAGCTCAGATTCAACTCGCTCGATTGGCTAAAACGGCACAACAGGCACCATCCTTATCCAGGTAGTCACCGATTCTCATGGACGGCCCGATGATTTTCCACAGCGGAAAATCGGCTTGGTGCGCACCAAGCTTTGGAAGTATGAATAGCAAGATGAAGTTGATTAATGGTACTGTACCACGCTGGCATACTGTGTGTGTCTGGACACCTTAGCTGGGCTGCCACCGTGGAGGTTATTTGGAGTGACAACAGGCCATCTCTCTTATTTCTCATCTCCTGGGACCCTTTCGATCCCTCGTTCCCAGGGCGCTTAGCATTGACAGCCACCTGAGCAGCCAGGAATCCCTGCAGTGCTGTTGCATAAATGATAACAATAACCCTGCATGCCATGGTAACTCCACAGGACATGACTGGTGAGCAGAAATCCTGGTGCTTAATTATTAGTGCATCACAATTTTTTTTTGCAGAGTTTCTTATTGCATATTAGCATTCAGAATTGCATTTCTCTGAGACTGCTTTCAAATGTATTTAGCAGCATGTCTAGAAAATTCAGTTTTTCGCTTTGTAACTAATGAGCTCCATTGTCAAATAGCAATACTGCCAATTAAAGGAAAGTAAATTACGTAAGAGTTAATGCGGTGTGCGTAAACAAACGTGTGATGCACGGCTTTGGATGCCACTTATATCATAGGTTACCTCACTTTGGCTCACACGTTTGTACTAGAAGACATTATTTTTACATTTACAAACTGAAAACTCATTTATTAGTAGAATTACTATTTAGACCTGGATGGTATTATAATAACTTGTTTATGGGAAACTGCATCCCCTTAGTAAATTATATCACCAAAATGTCAAAATATATGAACATCGTTGCTGTTTAAAATACCACTGAGACACTGTACACTGTGCTGTAATATCTGTACGGTATGAAACATTAGACCATCCAATCATTCTGATATTAAACATTTTGTTTATATATGACCGAATCCAGGGTGGCATTTTGGTCCACGGTTGAGCCTCCACTGTGGTTCCATGTGTGTGGACTTTGTATGTTCTCCCCCTGTTGTTTCAGGGTTTCCTCTTAGTTCTCCAGTATATATAAATATTCAGCCATTGTTTCATTAATTTAGGTCTATTTACCTCCTGCTATTCAGCTGCATTATGGGTAAAACCTGACTTATTTAGTGTTTACTGATTATTGAAACTTATAAGCCATCTCATTTAGGCAAGTTACACAGGACTGCAAAGTACGAATGGACTGTAAGTGCATGACATCAGTAAGTAATTTTGGCACTTAATTACTAACCGCAGGTCCGGGTCCTCAGCCTGAAGCACTGTTCACGTCTTTGTGATTTGTAGCAATATCTGTGCTTTTGTACTTCTCGTTAAGTAACATTAATTAGAATTAGACTTCTTTATTGTCAACACATCCATGTAAAAGCATACAGAGCATTCTCTTAGCCCCCCAATGGCGCTACACATAAATACAAATATAAAACACAATACAAGTAAGGGATAATGTACAGGCAGCTGGTAGTTATCGCAGAAATAAGCCCCGACAGTGTGATCAGGACCCGACGCGAAGC
>JAODLC010000085.1:8622049-8649235 GCA_026781145.1 Hippopotamyrus pictus | reverse complement strand
AACATACAAGTAGTACCGGCTATGCGTTATTACTTTGGAGCGGTTATTATTTGAAAAGAACGAACCTGCAAATGTCTTAACTGACCAATCAGAATCAAGCATTCCAGAGAGCCGTGTAATAATAAAATATAAAACGTGTACAAAGCTATCCTCGATTTTAATTATGTGAGCAGTGCAATGTAAATGTGCAATTAAAGAATGTGTAAATGTAATAACCACAAACATCAGTATGGGGGGTGTGATCAGGGTTGTGGCAGTCTTTGAGGGTGGGGGACGAATAGTGGGGGCAGTGTTGGTCCTTGGTGCGCAGCGATTTGGTGACGGCTGAGAGGGGGGCCCTGACGATCCACCCTGACGCACGATCCGCCGCAGGGACTTGCGGTCAGTGATATCAGCGTTCCTGAACCAGACGGCTGAGAGAAGGGCCCTGACGATCCACCCTGACGCACGATCCGCTGCAGGGACTTGCGGTCAGTGATATCAGCGTTCCTGAACCAGACGGTGATGTGGTAGGGGACACTCAGGCGTGTCGATGTTCAAGATTACAGTCACGATTTACTGCTGTGATTCTCCTGGCTGGAACTACGTGCGCAATTATCGGAAATTAATCAACACTCTTCAGATTCAAGAACTCAACAGCTCCAGGGTATAACACAAAATATTCCATTTAGTAATGTTAACTCAAACACATCTGTCATTCCCATTGGCACTTAAAAGTGCATCGCGATGATTAAAAATTATGATATATTTCTGCTGCATGGCAAATGGCAGCAACATTACGGATGAAACATCACACATGGTCCATTCCTAAGAGTCACAGTAATGATACAAGTAGACCTATTAGCGCTGTATAAACACGGAGTGTTTGTCCTAAGAATGAAGAACACCTGCAGCAGGTTCTAAGAGCGTTCTCAGTAGACGTCCAGCAAATCCCACTCAGTCGTCCTGGGGTAAAGACCAGAGACGGGGCAGCCCTTTTGGAAGCGGGACTCCTTCTTAGCCTGGGAAGAAAGCTTACAAAGGACATCTTCTGAAGAGGATCATCCAGCAGCTGTGGGGGAAGCACGCTGGCCCTTCAAGATGATGTCTCCTTTGTGTGTGGGTGGCGGGAGTATCATCTGACAGCAGACGCAGGAGTGTGGTCAGGGCCACCCAGCAGCTCAGGTCAAAGCTGACAGCCCGCTCTCTGAAGAGCAGGAGGTGTCAATCCTCCACGGCGGTGCTGTTCCCTCAGTAGCCTAACGGGGGCGGCTTTCCGCCAGCAGGGACAGTCACCGGGGCTGAGGCCTTGTGATCATGTGACCTTTGCATGTGTGGGCTACCTCTGTCTATGAAGCTCATTTTATCCTTGGGAAAAAAAAAATGACCTCTTTTCTTCCTTTCTCTGGTGGTCTCTGTCTCTGACTGAGCCTCCAGCTCTATTTGTTATCTTTAGGCCTGATAAGTCCATCTGGTTTTGATTGAGCATGCTGAGGTTACCCCAAGAAGCACGAGTTGAAAGAAGGGGCAGAAGGTCCTTTTCTTTTTTAACATCTCAAATTAAATTTCTCACCATTTCAAACTGGGCCTCGGAACAGGGTGGGGGGGGGGCTGTGCTCCAACACAAAAGTTCATTTAGTTCTCGGCCCTTGGGCTTCGAAACCTGGCACAAATCAGCTTCACCTGTTTGGCTAAACGACTGCATGTTCAAAGTAATGAAAGCTATTAGCAAGATCAGATCTGCTCTGCATGTCTTCTGGTGTGGATTTAGGTGACTTTACCCTGACCTTCGCTGTCACGTATTTCTCTTTGTCAAAATTAATTGTTTGTAAAAGGTGGCAACTTCTTTTCATTTTTTTTTATACTTACCGTAACTTGTCACGAAACGTCACTCTGCTACAAAGTGATTTTTATCAGATTTTGAAAAGAGAAAATATACTAAAATGCAGAACAGTAGGTTCCTTTATCCACTGGAGACAACCAGTTGCAAAATGAGGGTGACTGTGTCCACAAATCAAAGAAAAGTTGACACCTCACAGTGTAATTCTGAAACCAATAGAGCTGTATTCATTCTTCCAGAAGCCAGTGAGAGTAGATATTTAAAACGTCTTGGGGTTAATCTAAGTTTCTGACAATTAAATTGCAGCACAGCTGAATACGCTGGAGGTAAGTGCGCCCAGAATACTCTTTGTTATAGTGGTCTGTGACATAATGGGTACAAGTGTTGTATTATAAACATTATCTTAAGAAATTGTATGGTAGTATTTAACTGAAAAAGCTTGTCCATTAGATATTAAAATAAGATTTTAAACTCTCGCTCATATATGTGGTGGGATTGGGGGCTCTGAGGCCAGGGATCTGTGCCAGCAATCGGAAGGTTGCTGGTTTGAATCCCACTAATGCCAGGAGTGATCCACCTCTGCTGGGTTCTTGAGTGAGGCTCTTAACTTGCGAATATTACGACGTCATTCTGCATCCAGCCCTGCAGGGAGGTGTTCCAACTCCCAGGGAAAATTTGGGTTTTGTGGCACAATTGGCACTTCAGGAAAAAAAGAAAACTGATTCATTCAGACTGGTGTGGTGCTGAGGTATCACCCGCCACACGGCTGTACTCAGGCTCTCATCCCTGAGGTGGTTTGTCATGTGGTGGGTATGACAACGTGCTGTAATTCATGCATGCTCCATACCTCTACCTATACACTGTATGGGATTATAGGCATCTTCCATATCTATTATAATCACAGCAGTCTGACTTTTTCATCACCTCCTGGTCTCTTTCTGACATCAATCGTTTGAGAGACTTCGAGTGATCAGCAATAGCAAGCGATTAGTTATACAGTAGCACCTCCGCAACCACGCATTCTACTCAAGCGATCACGCTGACGGACGTGCCGCAGATTTGCACCTCTCTATGCAGAGCACCCGTGGTCGGTTGTGTGTGTATGTGTGTGCGCCAGTGAGTTACCTTGCTGGTTAACATTCTAAAGCACTGTGGTAGAATATTAAAGATGTAAAATTATTTTGTTTCTGACTGGCTCAATTTTATTTGCCACTGCGGGCCTGGGTGAGAGGCAACAGAGTCTGAGCCAATGAGCCACCATGCCACCCTTGAAGCTACTGGGACAGTACAGGGGGGGCTGGGTGGCCCTGCCCCCCCCCCCAAAAGGAACTCAGGCCCACTCAAGTCTAAAGCAAAATACAGCTAATAATAAGTTAATACAAGATACTAGATACGATGAGGAAAAAAAATGTCAATATCAACATTCACAAAAAGCAAGAGAATAAAAATATGTCTTTAATCTAGACTTAAATAGGTCAGTTGAAGGAGACTCCTTAATAATTTGCAGTCAGTAGTTACACAGTACTACACAGAGTTAGATAGATTTTTCTTTTTCTGCATTCGTTTGGTCTTAGTAATGCTACAGGTCATTAAAAAAGTGATTTAGAAATATGCAGATGAGTCTGCAGTGTGATTTTGTCACCAAGTGAATTGTTATGAGACTGCCCCCCCCCCGATTTTCTGCCAGCCCACCCGCAGTATGATGTGTGGATGTGTGGATCCACTATTGCCTTGACCATGTCCCAGTGGCTGTAAATCCTCTACATAAACCTCGAACTGCAAAATCCTGCTGATCAGGCAGGTGCACACAGCGAGCGAAGAGCAGGTGAAAAGGTCCGTGTCTTTTCCACAGGGTAAAGAAATCCCCTTTCGCATGTACAAAGCATAGAAAGGTCTTTATTAGGCTGAAATGGCCCCAAAGGGACTAGATCAGGGGTGGGCAATCTTATCCACAAAGGGCTGGTGTGTATGCAGGTTTTCGCTGCAACTCCCTAATTAGGTCACTAATTAGAGAACTGATTGGCTGAAGAGTCCTCACACCTGGGTTTGAACAGCTGACCTAAAGTTTACCTCAAAAACCTGCATACACACCGGCCCTTTGCGGATAAGATTGCCCACCCCTGGACTAGATACACAACATTGATTCCATTGGAGAGGTACTGAATTGCACCTGTTTTATTGCATTTTGCGTGGCACAAGAGGACGCGTCTGGGCTGAACATGAGTCGAAAGAGAATGGATTGAAAGCTGACAATGAACGACTGAAGAAAGCGGTCACCTTTCATACTGAGCCGCAGCGTGAATGTAAGCCTGCTATTAATGTTGATGCATAACTGCAGCCACAGTCCAGAAAGTACGTAGTCACACTCACTCCTGTCCAGGTCAAATATTTCTCAGCTCAATTTCATAATAACGGCAGAGCTGACGGAGATGAGCGGCACAGACTGCATAATGATGCTGATCGAGTTAATAGGGGCAGACCGGAAGGCCCCTGCTGATTTTTCATTTTACCTTGCGAGGGTGACCCTCGGGTGAGCGTGGGGCCCGGGGCTCTTCAGCCCCTCTGTCAGCCCTTCCTCTGACCTCAACGCAAAAGCCCAGGGCCCCGATTCCCACAAGGTTCCGCAGAAAATCCAGTGACTCGAGCTCGGGTTTGTTTTCTCAGGTGACTGCACCGGGTCGCGCAGAATGCCGCCCAGTTGCTTTTAATTAGGCTTCTGGAATCGACCAAAGGATCAGCGTCAGGCCACTACTGACTGCTGTACACAGCAGATAAAGTTTGAAAAAGAGAAGATACCCTTTCGGGTGGAACCGGTTCTTCCCCACTAACAATTTTTGGTTCTAGGAACCAACATTATGAACAAACATTATGATTAAGTAATGGACACATTCGATGTGTCCAGTTTTCCTAAAGGTTCCCAGAACGTTATCCCACTGCTAAAACTACTCTTTACAACTAAGACTAATATAAAGGTTGTACTAAGTTTCATAAAA
This sequence comes from Hippopotamyrus pictus, assembly GCA_026781145.1. Classification (NCBI taxonomy): domain Eukaryota; kingdom Metazoa; phylum Chordata; class Actinopteri; order Osteoglossiformes; family Mormyridae; genus Hippopotamyrus; species Hippopotamyrus pictus. The sequence continues at coordinate 8,644,423 of JAODLC010000085.1, read as the reverse complement.
CAATATTTTATTATAAAATATTTTTCAATGTTAATTGTGTTAAAAGGATATGTAGGTAATAATATTATTATGCTGACGTCGACAGAACCTTTTTTAAAACGGTGAACGTGGAAATTAAGCTCCAGTAATGTTACAGCAAGAACGTTGTTAGCCAACTTTGATAAGTCCTTCACATAACATTGGCTGAAGTTCCTGGAATGTTCTTTGTCAGCTGGCTTGGTGCCATGCAATCACAGATTGTAATGGCAGAAAGCACTGGAGGCAACACTGTGATTCAATTTCCCGTTCATGTCTGTCCTTCTAAAATATACCTCACGGCTGCGGCTGTTTCAGAAGCCCGAGGTAGTAATGTTCAGACTTTCTGATGGTTGCGGGAACCTGGGGTTGACAGAAGTTGCAGAAGAGACCGAGATTAAAATATAAAGTAGCCCAGTCAAGAGTCAACAAAACATATGAACGAAATATCGATGGTCTGCGAAAGGAAAACGGATTTTGAACCCAACGGAAATATAGTGAGCGCAAGCGGCCCCAGACAGACAGCTGGGCCTGAACTGGAACCAGGCACCCAGCTGCCTTTCTCTAAATAACAGTGATTCAAATAGCAGGGCAATGCTGAGAGATTCCTTTGGGTTCACATAAAGCTTCCAGTGAGCTTTCGGGTTCAGTACCACATGTTGGTCTTGATGTGACACTGTAGATGGTATCGCATAATCCTCACGGTGCCATTGTGCATTCCCTCACGCTAAATGGGGTCTTTGTGCGACAGCTGTTTTTAATGTGCTGTTTTACTCGTACGGACGCCCGTCTGAGGTACGATCCGGTGTGTAGTTTAACACCGTCCATCTACGGGGAATGAAAAAACTAGCTAAACGTGCACTTTATGAAACATTTGTGCACTGTAAACCTCTGTGAATGTTTAACGAAAATTGACCATGCATTGGCTGGGAAGGCAGTGTGCCTGCGAAGGTACAGTTATAATATATACACAACTTTCAGGTTGCGTAACCCTTTTTTACATGCAATATGTTTAGTAATTCATATTTTATTTAAATATTTACAAGTATGAGTGATTTATATATATCTTCCTGTGAAACAAGTAATGATGGATTATTACTAAAGCATAATGAAAGACATAAATGCACAAAAATGAGCCAAATGGCTTTCCTCTTTTTTTTCCCAATATATATATATATATATATATATATATATATAAAACTTACATTGTTCATTGTGATAGAGGGATGACGGAAAGTAGCATCTCAGATTGATAATCTCTAGTACCATCCTATAGATCATACCTTTAGCAGCATGTCACATAGTGAGTGCAGATGTATGGATGTTTGGTTCCATGTTAAGAGCATTGCTTCAGTGAATTAATTCAGTAAAACAGCGTGGTATGTAAACCTGAACTGAACCATGCAGGATGGAACTTCTGTACTGTTGAAAAGATGCTATGTTGACTTCCACCAGCTGAGTTTAATGATGTCTCTTGGCTAATATTAAAGATCCTCAGATCCAAAACTCTCATTATGAAAAAGCTAGAATTAGCACACTGAATTCCAGATTCCTCTAGGTCAGTACCAATGCCAGCAGGTATAATCCTTACACTTTCTTTGTAAACAAACCCAATGCCAGGTGTCTCGTGGTCAGTCTTAAATTTTTCCTTTATAGGAATTTTTATTGGGGAAAAAATGTCACTGGAGAACCACACAAATCAAGCTACAGCCCTCTGGACATTTGTCTGCAGGGAGCCTTAACCAGAATCATTAGCAGAGATCTGGGCTGGGCAGAGATCGGCACGAGGCGCAAGACTGTTTAAAACAAACACGCCATTGAAATAAATCTCCCCAAGGAGCATTTCTGAGAGCTTTGAACAAAAAAGCTTGGAAGGGACCTTCACACACGTGGGCCTCAGGCCCCGGGCATCGTCTGGGAGCGGGGGCTAAGTTGGTCCACATTGCCAATTCCATCCCACTCATGGGGTTGCGACCTCTGGCAAACGCTTCCCTGCTATGGCCCGAAGCTGAGAGACGAGCCCTATGTTTTCAATCAGGACCTCATATGTCCGGATTAATGCAGAAAATATTTAATGCTTAAGTGGATATGACTTATAATGTACGCTTGGAACCTCACAGGTTTGGTGGTGTTTTGTTAGTCATGCACGCCAGATTCCGCTGAATCAATCTTCTCCATGGTGGCCTTAATCATGTTAAGAGAACAGAGGCACTTGACGAGGTTCTTTGTAATCTTTAAAAACCCCCGCTGCCTTGATAACTGCTTTACTTGCATCTTCTCCTAACGCATTTACCGCTACGTTGCAGAATTCATCTGCTTTGACAACGAATGGATTCCCTCATAGAAAATGCAGGGAGATAAAAAAAATAACATAACTGGGAACCAAATTAAGGGAATATATAAAAAACTGAATACATTTAGTAGATTTTATTTTAAGTTTGTTTGATCTTTCATACAATCGTTTACTATGCATTCTGCCTTCTTTCACTGTTGCCCTCTAGTGGACAACAAAAGAATCTCCTGCTGCAAAAGCTTCTCAGTGCTTTTAATCGCAGAATGACTGTGACTGTTTTCATTCATTACTTTCCTTTCCCATTCTTTAATATGACATTATTATATGCTGTTACATGCAAACACAAACATATAAACCGTAAATTATAAAGATATAAATGTCTAAGAGCTAACATTTCAAAAACACGCGTTAATTTCATGGTTTCAGAAAAATGGGACACTCTTTTAAAAAGCATAAAATTCAGATATCAGTTAATTCCAAAGATTGCACTTATTTATGTCTAATGTAGATAGGATACAATTCAATCACAAATATTTTTACCTCTGATAAATGATAGACAGTTCAGGTACAGTAGGTAGTACAGTTACCTTCACAGAAGGTGAAATAAGAGCACAGGCTAAATCAAGACTGTAACCAGTTGAATGAAACTGGCAATTATCAATACCATCCCAAAATACCATTCCAATAAAGAAAGACGGAACCTTATAAAAAGGTTGTTCAAAGCAGAGTTTAAATCATCCTGTATGAACTGCAGCCAGAACATATTTCTTCAATGTACTCTGAGCAACAGCCAAAAGTGAGCTGCAATGTCACATGTATGAAAGCTGTTAAATATGTGATGAATTTGGAATCCAATTATAATATTTATACCGATCATTTTAATCGGTCAAGGTCTGGGTAGAGTTTGCAAGAAAATTTTGTATTGTCATATCAATATACAAAAGGAGTCCATTTGACACTGGCTGGAAAGAGCCTGAGTATCATGGGTTTAAATTGGCTAAACATAATTTTAAAAAATAATAAATCTAATAAAATCCACTTATTTAATCTGTCTAACAATTATTCAGATGTGAATGCAGTTACCATTTTCCACATCACATTGCATTTAATCTTTGACAAAAAAAAAAATGAAATGTTCTTGGTTAATCTTGTCTATTTAGTTTCAGATCAACATAAAATATATAAAAGGATTAAATTTAGTGTTTGATTACCAGTCTGTCCTTTAGATAAAGGTGAAAGGGAAAAGGACACCGCCTGTGCACATAACCATGGTCAACAGAGGAAAACTAACTGCAATATTCAGTAACTGTTCTGTGAATGTGGCCCAACTCGCAGTTTAGAGTAATGTTACAGTATTAGATCTGACAGTACTCCATACAGTACTAGGGAAGCTGATGAATCTGTAGAGTATTATCTACCCAACTGAAAAAAAAACACTCAAAGCAAAATTTTGATGTAGACAGACTGAGAGACAACAAAGAATTATTCATGAAAATGCTCATCTTATTACAGTGTTTAAATACTACTTTAAAATGATATGGATCACATTTTCGATATAAATCAATACATAAAGTGTACAACAACTGTAAAGACACATTCAACAAAATACTATTTAAAAAAAAAAAAAAAAATCCTCTTATTCAAAATACACTGTGCATAAAACATTTAAACATTGTCCTTTTTATCTGAAATTAAAACACTTTTTAAAAGGGCAGAGGAAACTTCCTTAGCTCTGAAAAGAGCATTAAAAAAACATCATAAATCATGCTATTTATGTGTCCTAAGTGTTCATAGTTTTAGTGAACACATTTGCATCATTATTGTGCAGATAGCTAGCAAATTGTATTTAACGCCAACATTGGTTAATGGTCAAAATGCTATTTTATGGGAATACATGGTAAGGTTGTCGAACACATTGGTATGTACGACTGTGACCTCACTGGTACTGTGCGTGCGTGGCTTAGCAGCAGGTTACAGATATGGGCCAGTGATCCGAGTGTACTGTATGGTGCTGGCTGAAGTGACAGTGCTAAAGTACACGGAGGAAAAAGGGATGGTGACAGAGCGGCATTGGTCCGGGGGGGGATTCACACTTTCACAGTGGTCCACTGTTGGACATCTGATGACACACTGGAACTGGGGGAAGGGGCCGCACGGGAAGGGCAGGAGAGTCCGTCATGTTGGCAGGCAGCACACGGACCCCTGTGGCTTCAGTGTGGACTCTTCAAGCACAAGAAAACCCCAAAAACAGTCAACGCGGAAAAGATGGCAGTGATACGTAAGTATGCAGGAAGCAGAGATTATTTATTTTCTATTCCAGCATGTCTTTATAGTTCATTCTCATAAATATTTATCGGCAATTCGACTCAGATTCCTCAACCGAAGCTGAATTATGCGGCGCGTCACAGAAGCAGCCCTCTAGGAGACTAGACAGAAACTCTCCACCAAGCCGAGACAGCCGGCGGAATTGTTACTGCTGACCTCCTACATTTCATTAGGCGTCTGGAGATAAACCGCTCTTACCGTCTAAGCGCTGCAGAGTTAAACGCAGGACGACCGCCGAGAGCGGCACATGTTCTTCTGCAAAGAAAAGCAAGACTTAGCTGAGCAGAAGAGACACAATCCCTGTGTTACTGAGCAACACACTGCATTGACACACTGCATTGACACACTGCATTAACTATAAAAAGCATTAACAAAGACTACATGTGATATAGTAATTGGTTCTAAGACATTTTTAATAATATACAGAGTAATAGATTCATCCTTCCATTTTCCATTCCCTATTGTGCAAATAAATGCATACTGCAGGGTTTATTGCATATGGTGAAACATTACTCCAGTGCCTTTAACACCACCTATATTCTGTTTTTCAGGGTTTCTTATTTGTGCACTTTTTAAATCTCTTGGCACTGCCTACTTTGTCTGAACTATGCGTTCTGTCCGTTTGGTACTGTATGCATGTCCGTCTGTGCACTTCTTCTTGCTGCGGTACCAGCAAGCACCCGAGTTTCCCCCTGAGATCATTAAAGTCCACCTTAATCTTAATTTGGTTCCCCCTTGTAAGGTTGTGATGTGCCGCAGACTTTGAATGGGAAGCCTACCTTCTCATGGAGATGGTGGTGGAGCACTGGATTTGAGAGCCAGTCATGTCTCAGAGCTTCTGAAGCACTGATCCTCCAGCTAGAGAAGACCGGTAGAAGATGGGCGTTACAAAAAGGCAGACATGTTAAAGGTAACACTTGAGTTCTATAAAGGTTTTTAAGCAATAACATTCGAGAAGGAGTGCGACTGTACTCCAATATATCACGCCTGTGATTCGGTCGTAGGCATGAGGCCGCGGGCCAAGTGCCAAAGATAATCAGATAAACGTTCTTCGCAAAGGCTATTGGGTTTGGCACATTTGAAAACCGGTTCGACTGATTCACTGAAAAGATCCGATTCAGAAGAACGATTTGTTCATGAATCGGACATCAATATAACGATACAGTTTCGTCTAATATCGCCGATGCCAGAAGTGAAGCAACTAGGATCCTTAAAAGGACAGCAGGAAAACAGTGAGTGAGAATAAGTTCACTGACACACAAACCTTTACGGACACAAAAGTGGATACAGGCAATAGAGACAGAGCGCAACGAGTCATACTTTGAAAATATTTCTTCTGGTTTGGCAACTTATAAAAACTTAAAATCCGAAACAGATTAAAATCAGTCTAACAGAATGGAATACATATGAACCTTTACTTGACTTTCACTTCTGCCTACGTTCAGTTTTGAAACAAGTGGAAACGCGGGCAGGTTCTCAAAAGGCACCAAGTGAGAACCAGCCCAGCACCGGTTCCGTGTTGCTGGAAATGAGGCATATGCAACGGTTCTTAGATACACCTGTAATGCAGCTGATGAGTGATACAGCTGATGTGAAATGTCAACGCACTCAAAGAATGCCTGTTGTCCAAACAGATTTCTTGGTCGGAACTGTTGTATAATAGATGACAGTTTGATAGGAACTTTCTAAAGTCCTTGGAATTCATTCTTCCTTTTTATAAAGGTACATGTGATTCAAGCTGAATATTTTTGGATCAACCCAACCAACTTAAAATTCTATCCCATTTTGTTCAACATATTGTCTGTAAAATACCTTTTATTTACAACAAGGAGTTTGGAGATGAAATCCTTCGCTTCCTCAGAAATGTCAGTAAACTCCACTTCCTGAAAGCTCCACTGACAGGCCAGGATGTTGTTCAGAGTCTCATTGTTGTCATCCCCGAGGAAAGGTGACAGGCTGCTGAGCCTGTGGAGGAACACAGCGTTGACCAGGAGGGCGAGTGGCGACAGCTGACCGGGCTTAGGCTACACGACACATAAGCCTAATGACTAGAGGCACCGAAAACACATAGTTAGCTAAGCTCATGATAACAGAATACAAGAAACATACTTTATCCAGCCCGATGGGAACATCTCACCCATCTTATTCTTCATGAGATACACAGACACTAATACAGGTGATAGCAAGCTTGGGGGACTCAGTACAGGGTTAGCCAGCATTCAGCACCCCCTGGAGCAGTTGGGGGTTAATGATTTTGCTCAGGGGCCTAAAGCTGGCATCTGCTGGTGGTTGGATTCAAAATGTAAATGTCCATCCATCTGCTATACACGACGGGTGGCTCGCCGTGATCGTATAGTGGTTAGTACTTTGCGTTGTGGCCGCAACAACCCCGGTTCGAATCCGGGTCACGGCAGATGGTATCCCGTAAGACGTTATTTTGTGGGCAGTGGTGGCAAAATCGTTAGGGAAGCGCACTCGTAATTGAAAGATTGCAGGTTTGAATCCCCAACCAGCAAGGCACCAATGAGGTACCCTGAGCAAAGTACTGCTCCCCGGGCGCTGAATTAGCTGCCCCCTGCTATGTCACCAAAGTCACATATGGGTTAAATGCAGAGGACACATTTTGTTGTGCATTGTGTGCTGTGGTGTGTCAACAATGAAAATTAATCACTAAATTCTAATTCTAAATATTGCGCATATTGAAAGTGGTTATTCATTCATATATGAGCATATGCATATCAGTCTACATGTCACGTTAAGAGACGGAGAGGACTTACAGCATGTAGGTTATGACTCCCAAGCTCCACATGTCCGTAGAAAAAGAGACGAAATCGTAATTAACCACCTCTGGGGCGAGGAACTCCGGTGTCCCAAAGCTCACCTTCAGCTTCTCCTGGGGATTAAACCTGTCATGGAGAGGCAGAGGAGAACCTGCTGCTTTATTTTATGCGATTCAGCATCATTCTATGACTATAATGAATTAAAAACACAATGCATTATAATAGTCAGCATAAGCCATTATAATGCATTATGAAGGTATTTATAGTGCATTATAGATGAGGCCTTCAAAGAGCATTTGTAGTGCATAATAAACATGGCTATAATGCGTTATGCCTTTTTATAAATAGTTATAGCCATGTTTATAATACTTCATGAATGCATTATAATGCATTATGAAGGTATCTATGATGCATTATACAGGGGTGCTTTAAGTAAAGTGTTACCAAAGTAACTGTTCTTCTGAATGGTGCTAAATGACACCTATAGAGAAAGTAAAACTAGAATGTATAGGATAGTTCCAAAGGTCCGGCATTTTGTTTCCAAAGTCACTCAGAGGAGGATAGTTCAGATTCAGAAAGCAAAAATCCATACCAAGATTTTTGTCAACCAACTAGCTCAGTATAAAGAGTCACAGTATTAGACTACTCAGCTGGCTGGCCGAAACATAATCTTGGTCTGGATTTTTATTTTCCAAACCTGAACTATCCACCTCTGAAGGCATAGGAATGGAATGGAAAAAGATTGAATCCAAAACCACAAGACACCCAGTGGCTGGGTCGTGATTTGAAACGTACTTTCTGGCTAACCCGAAGTCAATGATCTTGATCTTGTTTGTGATTCGGCTCACACACATAATGTTCTCTGGCTGACAAACAAAAGTGCAGTCAATTAACAGCTAGAATTGAAGACACACAAAAGAGACAATGAAGACAAACAAAGTAGCAGCCAAAATAGAATACGATGAGGTTTGCATGATTAATGGTTACTGAAAATTCAAAGACATTGAATAATACAATTGAGTACAGTACAGTAAATCGTTAATTGAGAACTTCTGAGTTCCAATCATCTGTCTAATAAAAGCTAATGGATGAATTTAAGTAAGTGTGAAGAACGCCAGTTACCTTAAGGTCAAGATGGAGAATGTACATTTTGTGCATGTGCTGGATCCCATCACAGATTTGGCGGATGAACATGACTGAGTCCAACTCAGTCAGCTTGTAGTTCTCGTCGATGATCCTGTCAAACAGCTCACCTCCATCCACGCTGACAGACACATAATGCATGTTCTCAGAGACAGAAAGGCAGCTAGACTCTCTTTGTTAGTTAAAGATCTATCCAAGAATGCTGATCTCACATGAACTCCATTGCAAAGTTGCAAATATTTTGACTCAGCCTAAAGAAATTTCATTCTAGCAATGATTGTTGTGGTTCAACATTGTGTACAACATTAAAACTGTAAAGCATGTCAAACAATTACAATATGAATAGTTTAATACCATGAAAAGTGTAACTCACTCAACTTAAAGAATATTAGGTATTTCTGTTAAATAAGAAGGCTGAGTTCAGACTTAAGTTGGCAATTATAATTTATCCCAGGAAATATAGGACACTAGGCAAGGGAAGAGCCTGGTGGTACATTGCCCAAAAGCATAACTGCTAACAATGTTTAGCACTTTACATAGTTGGAACCATGCAACTGAATAGTTCCAACTGTGTAAGTTGCTAATGGGAGATTTTGGAAAATGTAGCCCTGAATGGAAAAGCAGTCAATCATTGGGCGCACATTCACATAATCACACAATGGGCAATTTAGAGATACCAATTCTTCTGAACAAATGGCTTTGGACTGTTGGAGGAAACTAAAGTACTGAGTGTAAATCTGCTCAAAACAGGGAGAAAATCATGTGGAGGGAAATGCCTCCCTGGAAGTGTCACTATCAGGACATGAGACTATTTTTCACTTAAACAACTAGATGCATTCTGAAGTTCAATAGGCAGCTGCTCCACGTGTTGATCTCTCCAGATCTGATTACAAATCAAGTGAGCGAATGAGGTATTCAGGGATGCCAACTCTGGTCAGCTGCCCGGAATGAGATTATTCTTACATGCATGTAACAGTTTTATTACCTTGTAAACAGTCTGTATGGTTTGCAAACGATCCCAATGCTTCTGATGTAGCTAATTTTAGGCTTATAATGGAATAATACAGATTTGCCTTAGTATTTCTTGCGTGAGCATGAGAGTCTGAAAACATGAGTGCCCACGCCAGACACCAGAGTTGGTCTTTCTCAAAAGAAGGTGAAAGATGTAACTAAATACAAGAGAAGTGCACTCATACTGCATTTGAAGAACATCAGACTTACTACTCCAAGACAAGAATGACATCAGTCCTGGATTCATAGGCAGCATATAGCTGGATCAGGTTGGCGTGGTCCAGCTGGTTCATCACCAGAATCTCATTCTTCACAAAGTCCTAGAGAGCAAACATGGTAAGGTTGCCTCTCTCACAAGCATATCATCCTCTGGCTAAACATAGGCTCAAATTGTGAGAGGATTGTGAGATTTTCCCACATTCACCCTGTGACTGTAGTACTAGTGACTTATCATGACTGAAGCTCTCAATCTTGCTTATATAACAAAGGTCTCACCTTCTCTTTCGGGGATTTTGCTTTGATGATCTTTGCAGCAAAGGTAAGACCTGATGAATTCTCTATGCACTTGTGCACTTGGCCAAAACGACCCCTGTAGAAAAACATAAAGGCAACCTTACAGTACGCTAACTTGAGAATCTACGCCATTTAAAACTGACCCAATCATAACAACTGATGGGAATATGGATTCAGTCAATTCAAGTCAGACAGTACAAATAACTGATCCCAGAGATATGAGTCTAGTGAGGTGAAGTTTTAAGCAACTCGACTCTGTAGGTCACACCCACCCTCCAAGGATTTCCTGTTTGTTGATCGTATAGAAGTTGGAGATTTGGTTGGGTTTGGCTGACACAATGCGATGCTTGAAGGGGGCAGAGGGAGGGGGGCTGCAGTCTGCAGAAGCAGATGAATTAGGGAGTGAAGGAAGAGAGGAGGAGATAAGAAAAGAGGGAAGGAAAGAAAATGAAAGGAAAAGAAGACAGGAGAGAGAGGTGAAAAATGAGAATGAAGATAAGGGTTGATACTTGTTTATAAATTACAGTGCAGAGTGTAGACCATATTGAAATTCTTTCATATGAATCACCAGTCCACACACTCAAAAGTGCTGGAGCACATGACCAATTCCCATCCACAGACAGACAATTTACTGTACATGTTACACAAAGTCTAGTGGGGGTGGGTGGCTATGTAAAGCACAAGCAACATTGCACAGTTGCGATTAATGATCCATAGGCTATGAACATTATCAGTCATTGTCAGGCCCTCCCCTCACCTATGAAGTACTCTTCTTCAGTCTCTTCTTCATCATCTTCCACATCTGACTCTTCCATCTCTACCTCTGTCCTGTCCTTCCTCTCTTTTTCCTCCTCCTCCTCCATCTCTGCTGACATGGCAGAATCATTGTCTTTCACAGGTTCCTGCTTTTCTTCCTCTTCATTCATACAACTTGTCCCATGTTTATCCTTCTCAAAGTCTCCTTTTGTCGCGTCCAATTTCCTATAGGAAATGACCTCACTGGTCTGATTAAGCTCCACCATCAACTCATGAAACACTTGTATGTTTTTTTCATGGCTGAAAGACAAATTACAACAAATCAGATTCAATGTATAAATGATCAGTACATAAAGAGTAAAAAGTTGATGAGCAGGTATCGATTAATGACTAGCATCTAGCTTTTTTTATTTTGGAAAAAAAATATGGAAAATGATGCTAGAGAAGTTTATACCACATGAGAAGTGAATTTTGTTTTAATGTACAGGCAGTCCTTAGGTTATGAATGAGACCTGTTGCTTAAGCCTGTCTCTAAGTCAAAATCAAAACTAAAATAAAGCATTACAATAACTATTATTATTATTATTATACAATTAGAAAAATGAATAAAAATGATACTGTACTGAACCTTGAGATGACAAACGACTGAAGCTATGCAATGTTTTCACAAGCTTTATAAAGTAGTGCATACGATCATTATTGCGAATCGTTGAATTTATAAGTAAAAAAAAATGAATATAATAGACTTTATGGCAGTCCCTCCATAAGTATGAGTTGTCTGTAAGTCAGGTGTTTTTAACCCGGGCACTGTTTGTAAATATGTACCGTATCAGCCATTTTAATGGATTTCCGTAGCTTGTGCCTGCGAACTCTCAGTGGCAAATTTGTTTGTTGAAGTAGAGTCAATAAATGGTAACCAGCTAGCTGGTTAACAGAACATGCTGCGACAGCATCTGCTAAATAAGGAACGTGATTATTTAATATTTAGGGTAGTGACTGTTTGTGGCCAGATGAGCTGGTTTGAGCAGCTGTGAACGCTGTGGTCTATATTTCATGTTAAGTACCTGTTCATGGATTTGAAAGCTTCTATGGTAGGACCATTTTCTGTAGGAACATTTTTAGGTTCAGTTCCATCATTATCTGAGGGCTGTTCACTGTCACAAATGGTCACGTCTCCTTGTTGCTCATGTTTTTCTTCTTCCTTGGCCTCCTCTTGCACATCATGAACTTGAACAGGTCCTGGTTCCTCTTCCCATTTGTCATCCTTGTCTTTATGCTTGATAAGAATCAATGGCTTGTCCCGCTCCATCTTGTTCAACTCTGTAATCTTCTTTCCTTTCTGTTCTGAAACCCCGACCTCTTCTGCCACAGGGATGCGGGGAGCATCCCGGATGATATTTATCATGGTGGGATCTATGTAACTTTCCTCTTCCAAGGTACTGTCCACCCTACCTCCAACCTCAAGAGCTTTGTCTTGGTGCAGTCTCTCATCATTCAGCCTGTTGAATCTCTGAACTTCTTCAAGAAGCTGGACCTGTTTCCTTAAGGCGGCTATTTCTGAGAAGAGAGATCGAGACAGTTCTGTTAATAGCCCCTAAGAATATTGAGATAGATAGACAGGAAGCTACTAGAGCATATGACTGGGGTTGAAGTTATAGCTAGGGTGACCAGACAATCCATGTCAGGGAGGACACTGTGGGCTAATTCAGGTTTTACAAACTACTTTCAATTTGAAAGGCTCCTGTGTTTGGCTAAATACTTCAATTCTTCTAGTGCGTTTACTGGTTTGTTTCTTTGATTCTATGACTCATCCAGCTGTTTCACTTTAACATTAGTGACACATGCATGATTATAGGAGACTGACCAATCAGAATACAGCAAGAACTCAATGCTTAGGTGAAATCCAGGTCTTTTTAATTGAGATGGTAGTTTAGCAAATGAATCATGAAGCAAAGTTCGATGTTCCGCATTCAGACGCAGTCACAGCACATTTCACCTGGTGTGTCTGGAGGCTTCTTCTTCTTCTGGGATTTCGAGGCCTTTACATTTGCACGTCCTCTGTGGTCTCTCAGCTGGGGAGCAGACAGAGGGCAGGAGGCAGACAATAACAAACTGCTTTTTAAATGCCTGCTACACCAGCGAGGAACTTTCACACTAATGCAGCTGCATCTCCAGGAGATTTAACAAAAAGCCTGGTGCATCCATCCTTCTTTGTAACTACTTGTCCGATTAAGGGTCCCAGAGGCCATGGGCAGAAGGCACGGAACAACCCAGGATGGGACGCAAACCCATCGCAGGGCACAAGGCAGGGAACAACCCAGGATTGGACGCCAACCCATCGCAGGGCACAGGGCAGGGAACAACCCAGGATTGGACGCCAACCCATCGCAGGGCACGCTCACACACCGTTTATCGTCACATGCACACCAATTGGCAGTTTGAAAATTGAGAACACCAATTGGCCTGAGCACATTTTTGGACTGGGGGGGGGGGGGGTGCAGAACATGCGACATGGGGAGAATATGCCCATGCTAAGAGTACTCCCCGTACGTGGAATCATGACGGAGAATCGAACCTCAGTTCCAGAGGTGTGAGGCAGCAGTGCTAACCACTACACCACTGTGCAGATGAAAACATCAGTTGAAATATTTGCAATCTAATGACTATGAAAAGCCGGAACTTACACTGTACTACTGTGCCCCCTCCCCCAAAGAACCTAAAGTACTATTACAGTCCCATTGCAGTATGGAGACTCTTAATTGCAGACCTGACCATATGAGCCTGAAGCTACAGTATGATTCAAAGTTCAATGGGGAAATTTCCACTTTATTGCATTTCTGTGAATCATTTATATAAAATTTTGTCATTTTACAAATTATAACAATGTAGTTATAACAATGTTGCAGGAGATGACCACAAAAATTCACACATAAGCTTCTTAAGTCGTAGTCTAAACAAAAACAGTACATGTTCTGTCACTAAACCTGTGAATGAGTATTAGTCACTAAAAATCACGAATGCCTGATAACACATAGCATCACAAAGCTTTGATAGCTAAAACATGAACAAAGACAAAAATAATAATCCTCTCATTAATTAAAAGAAAACTATTTTTCTTCTGATATATTCACAGATCTGCAATAAGCGCATAGTTATTGGAATCCATTCAAGATGTATGGAACCACAAGGCTATTAATGCACGACTCAGTAGCTCAGCAATGGAAGCAAGATGTAAATGCTTATCGCTTTACTTATGGCTCAAACTATAAACACTCCCTTTAAATATCCAAGAGTGTCTGGTGAGCTTTGACCTCTGAGAGTCTCCTCGTGAGTGCAGGGACACAGAGATAGCTGTTTCTGAAGGACAAGCAGAAAGGACCTAACGGCTCATGATGATGGGATCTCACACCTAACCTTGGCCCAGCTCCTCACTATGACAACAATACTATCTGCCAAGCGATTCATTTCACCATGGCTGAAACTGAAGCTGAAGCCTCACTATCACCTGCAGTAAATGCCTTAGTATGTTATCATACACTATTATAGTGTTTCCCAGTCCAGCCGGTCCACGTTTTTGCTCCCTCCGAGTTCCCTGCCAGATAGTCCAAATTTTTGCTGCCTGCCGGCAGCTGGGAGGGAGCAAAAAACGTGGACTGTCTGTGGGTCCCCAAGGACCGGATTGAGGAACACTGCACTACAGCAATAAGGCAAACTCTGATTACTCAGCACATCTAGGCTCTTCCTATTTCCTTGTTACCATTTTATACAAAATTTGTATAGTGTCTTGTTCTGCATACTCCGCTTGTGACCCAGGAATCAGCACTCTTTAAAACTTCGTGTTTAAACCAGCATAAAAAACACTCCACAGACTGAAAGATATCTCTGATACCTGGGGATTTATGCCGCGCACTGAAACATTACACGTGCGCCCTACACAAGCTTGCACATACTTTACTAGCTCGGATAGGCGTTATTTATAACGCAAGTCACGGCTATGGTGCTAATTCAGGTTGTGAACAGAATTTATAGTCGGTGTCAATCCAGATTCACGAGCGGCGGTAGCGATCCGAAGTGATAAATCTTTATGATATTTATTATGTGTGTTCGTCGTGGCAGTAGGCAGGTGTAAGGGGAAAGTAGAGGTGCTGACTTAGAAAGAAGCTTAGATACTAGATACCTCCCCAGGGGCCCATGAGGAGAGACTGGCATGGCAGATGCTCAATCTACATCCCTCCAGACGTGTTCCACTCTCCCTTGGGCCCTTGTGTAGCTGTATACAGTAGCTGTCCCACATCCCTTCTATGAATTTCTGTACTTTAATATAGACTACCAGTCAAAGCTTTTTGCACACGCTGAGATTTTCCACATTTGCGCGTTACTCAATTAACATTGACTAAAAATACACGGAATATTCTTTGATAACAAATAGATTTACAGTATGTTCACCATTTGAGTACCTTTATTAGCAAGAAAATGTCATATCTTGGATTCATCAAAGTAGCCTCCTCTAGCAGTTATAACAGCAGAGAAAATTTGAGGCATTCTTTCTACAAGGAACGTTAAATACTGCTCTGTTTCATGGGATGAAACAGTTAACTAGTGCATTAAAAGTTAAAAGACAGCCTAGAATTTGACTATGTCATCACCACACAACCAGTTAATAGGGTGTCAGACATGCACTGTTACATAATCTTTCCATGTTATGAAGGAAACTTCTTTTATTTCACTTATATTTCCATTTATATTCAACTATCCAATATATATAGTTTATAGTTAACTTTCTAATGCAATACAAAAATAAAAAATATGCAGTTTATGAAATAAATGGAAAAGTGGTAGAAATCAGTGGTGGGCAAAAACTTTTAACTGGTGTATTTTATATAATGACAGTCCTACTTCTAAAGTTACACCGAACCCTTAAAAACCAAACATCATAATGGGAAATATCAGTACGTATCATTGTAGCCAAACTGAGTTCATAGAAGAGTTCCTTATTCATACAGCCACCTGAGGCCAAGCTAAATCCCCCGTTCTTCTGAAGGTACATGTCACTGATGGAATAACAACAGCATCTGCATTCACTTTGGAAAGGGTGCTGGCAGAGTCTCGGAATTCAGGTGAGCGTTTTCAGTCAGCTGTCTGGTTTTGATCCCCATGTGACTTATCTGTGTGGTCAGGAAATAGGGCACCACGTGCTACTGACATGCATTTAAAAAGGACGCCGCATACGCATCATTAATAATGCACAAAAATGCTAAGCAAGTATCTTCGTAAACATTTTGTAGATAAATTCTCCAAATATATCCACCTTCTACAAATGACCAAGGGGAATCTGCAGGTGGGAGATGAACAGCATCTCGTACGATTAAAAATATTAACTAGAATAACAATTGTAATTGACACAGTTGGCTCATGTAGTTCAAATGTATGATTTAATTCCAGATTTTAAAGATTGATTTTCTGTACCCCTGCTGAAACACCCCTGACTTATCTGTGGGTCTCTGCCAAAGGGAGCTCCTGTACACTTATGCCTTTGGATTCTCACCTTGTTCGACGTTGCCCTGGCCTTACGAGCCGGAGGGTCTTTGAAAAGCAGCTCCATGAGGCAGGAGCTCTTCACATTTTCTCCGATTAAGCTGACGACCTGTTGGATGCCCATCATCAACCTCTCCATCCCGTCCAGCTTTCTGGAGTGTTGCTCAGACCTCTGGCTGACGGCTGATATGACGCTATTCATCTCCTGGCACATCACTTTCATCTCGTTGGTGACTTTCATGTTCTGCTGCTTGGGGGGCAGCAGATGAATCTCCTCTTTGTCCACCTTCAGTGTCTCTACGTCCTTTTCAATGCCGTCAATGTCCTGAGACAAGCCATCCAGCCGGTGGAGAACCTTCTCCTGGATGTGGATGAGCTTGTCTATCTTGTCACTCAAAGAATCGATCTTAGTCTGGATGTGGGAGAAGGTTACAGGGTGCCCGTCAACTTCCGTGGGTAGCTTCCCTGGTTTTCCCATGACAGGGACAGATTTGGGGTCAAAAACTTTTGCCAGTGAATTAACTACTTTTGAACTCATTTTATCTGTATGACAAATTGCAAAGGAACAAATATTGCGTTTCGACTAACCGTGACCAATTAAAACCTGGAGTGAGGAAGACATTTAATCCTTAAATAGTAAAAACGTCAAACGGCTCAAAAACATTTGAAAAGTCATTAAAAATAGGCAAAAACTTAGATCCTTGATCAGCCTTATATTTTAATATTTAGCTTGTTTCCATTTGAGCTCGTTTCTTCATTCAAAGCAGCTTCACCTTTTCCAGATGAGGGAGAGCGTGACCCCCCTCCCTAAATGCGGATGGCAAGCGTACGTCAGCAAGGGGATGGCTGGGATATCTGAGCTCAGGGGAATTTGGTTGTGGGCATGCCTGGTGACATCGGAGAACCTTCAAGAGTTAAGCCACCATGTCCAGCGGACTGCCAGGGTACACTTCTGGACATTCAGTTTCATGTGAGCTGGGGGGTTTTTTCTCAATATGATAAAAACATTACAGGCAAGAAGAAAAAATCTTCCCGATAAAAAGTGAGAGCGAAATGTCTCTTTAAGTCATGCCAGTCTGTGTACAAATGCAAGAAGCCACTATATGTTCTAGTAATAAGTCATTGGGGCGTATTTATGTGGAAACTCAAAATACCCATCAAACATGTCCCAGTCTTGCTTTGACACTGAAGCGGCATTATGGAGCGTAAGAACAGGGCATGAAGCTCGTCTCCAATAATGATTTTCAGTGGGGATTCGGAGTACCGTCGCCTATCATTGGCTTAGGCCACCCAAATGACATCACACTTCTGTGGCTAAAAATATACAATGTATGAGGGATAGTCAATATCTGAGATGCCCAGCACAATGCCCTTACTTCCTCTGCGGCTTCTTGCCTGGCAAAGTGTCTGGACTGGCATCTAGTGGCGCAGCTCTGTCCTACAAGACTGATGAGCCGTAAACCCTTGGGTGAAACAGGAGAAGGTGACGGGTATGATTTATACCAAAACGCTCTTTCCAACTCCTGCCCTCTGTCCCCCTCCCACAGCCCCAGGACTAAATGATGCACAGTTAAGAACAGCCCAGATCAATTTTAACTTATGAACAGTAATTCGAACTGTTATCTCTACATTACAAACTATAAGCAAATGTCCTCTGCTTGATTTAGCAGTATTTAGAGCATGTAAGGTTTGTGTTGACATGAAGGGGGAAAGCTGACAGACATTAAACACCCCGAAGTGTTTCTTTCATGTTTCGGGTGGCTACGGAATAGAAATTTCTGGAAGGAGATAAACATTGAAGAACATTTAAAATATAGTGACGCCAAGAGAAGAAACATGTCATGTTTATCTTTTGATTTTTACCATAAAGCAATAGTTTGGCTGATTGCAAATGCATTCACTCTGTGTCGTGGAAAAGATTCCTAAGGGACTAAATCGAATTTCAGAACTTTTTAGCTCATTGATTTAGCTAAATTATTATTGTGCCATATTCGCCAGTTGTACACACTGCTTATCCACTAAGGAGTTGCAGTGAGTCTAGAGCACATCCATAGAAGCGCAGTGCATGTCATCACGGGATCTGAGCCAACCGTCGATCTTAGTGGTGCATGTGCAAGCACTGGACGCCAGATACAAAAGCGACTGAAAACTAACTAAAATTAATTCAAAACTAGCTAAAACTAAAGCCCAACTAAAACTAAAATTAAAAAAAACAAACAAAACAACTATAGGGTCCAGTTCCTTTGAAGCTTTGCCAGTGTCAGTATAGATAATTGAAGGTAATCGGCTATTTTATTTTACGTGAGATGGGCCTTTACTTACTATAATTCCTAAGGCTGCAGGTTTGCTAGAGGGTCCGAAGTCCTTTATTACTTGAATAGTTTATCACGGTTGACTCAGGTCGTGCAGCGCATGCACACCTCATATCCTCAGCTGACTCAGATGCCAGTCCATCTCAGGACGGACATACACATACGCTACAGGTCAATTTAAAGATGCCAATTGGCTTGACCACTTGTTTTTGAAGAGGAGGAGGAAATCGATGTACCTGGAGGGAGCGTGTGCAAAAATTGCGGGAAAACATGCCACATACACAGAGCTGAGGGAGGAATTTTAACCCTGAGTTTTCTAGATGTGTCACATCTACTGTGAAATGCATGTAATGCGATTTTGCTCATCTGCACCCCATATATGGAGCCTGTTTGTAGGGTGGTGCTGAATCAGAGGTGAGAAGAGACAAAGATCTGAGAAAACAAAGTGCGCCACTGACAGGGAACGACCCCCCCACGAAAGATGACACTTTGGGACAAAAGCTAAAAATAGCCTCCCCTACAGGAAGGTGTCCGCTACTTCACCTCGCCGTTGTACCATGTCCCTCTGGTGGACAGTGAAGGAACAGGCTGATGAAACAGAGGCCAGAAAGGGGCAGGGCCACGCATGATCTGACAGGAACCTGAAAGTGATCATAAGAGTGACACAGGCAGCATCTAAACAGAAGCAGCTATTTTCACGGTGAATCTGCTTCACAGGACTGTGAGGCTTCATTTTACACAAACACGCGCATGTGAAAGCAGACATACTGAAGCTACAGAGGAACTCAGTCTAAAAATACTGCGAAAATTGCAAAGATGCAAACTCCATATCCCTGAATCACTGAAACTGTGACATCTGATACTGTCGATCCAAAATGGATGCCAAGCACACAGGGTCCTAAGAGAAACAGGTCTTTCTCGACTTGATGGCCGCAATATCTACACCCTTTCACACCTAAAGGCACATTGCATTTATTTCTTAGAAGGTGCTTTTATTCAAAGTGATGTACAGTTGAGAAAATATTTTATGCAAAAGCAGGGTCAGACAATCCCTGGATCAACCTGAACTTAAGAGCTTTGAACCAGTGACCTTCCGATCACGAATGTAGGGTCTTAAACCGCAGAGCCAAACACCACCACAATATCAGTTTGCGTGATTTATTCTCTTTACATATTCTTCTTAATATTCCTAAAACTATGAGTTTTCATCACACTACGTCAAATGAAAACATCCATCCCTCCTTTTTCTGTAACCACTAGTCCTGGTCAGGGTGGTGGGGGG
This sequence comes from Hippopotamyrus pictus, assembly GCA_026781145.1. Taxonomy (NCBI): domain Eukaryota; kingdom Metazoa; phylum Chordata; class Actinopteri; order Osteoglossiformes; family Mormyridae; genus Hippopotamyrus; species Hippopotamyrus pictus. The sequence goes on along the minus strand of JAODLC010000085.1, from coordinate 8,624,458 downwards.
TCTGAAGCCTATGGGTACAAAGCAGGGAACAACCCAGGATGGACAATTTCGGGAACTCCAATAAACCTCAGAATGTCTTTGGATTGTAGGGGTAAACCCGGTTATCCAGGTGAAACCCCCACAGACACGGGGAGAAACTCCGTGTGCAAACCACGGAGCCACCGTGCAAATGAAAGCATCAGCGGGTGAAATATTTGTAATCTAATGACCATAAAAACCCTGTACTTGTGAGTGCGCACAGAAGTCTCTATCAGCATGTGCTAAGCTTAACGCCAATCAGTTCGCACAGAGTAAGCTGAGCCGGCGTCGAGGCCACAGAGTGGAAGAGGGTGACCGGACTGGCATGAAGTATGCTGGCAGCGAGAAGGTCGGTAACGTGAGCCTTTGCGGGAACACTCTGTCCCAGCATGCAGTGAGGTTACGTCTCCTGCTCTGACTCTGTTCATAGACCCATCCGGCACCCTAAAACATGACACTTTTCCCACAGTGCCTACAACGGGCACGGGAGGGGGGAGGCAAAAGGACATGCGTCAATAGAGAGACTCTCGGGCTAATCAAGGTCTCCAGGTTATAAATTATCGCAAATGATCGGGGGCTATAGGTGCCTTTTACTGCAGGGTGACTGCTAAATGCCTTCCTGTAACGAGAACCAGGGCCAGCTCAGCCTATAGGCGACATAGGCGACATGACGCATGGGGCGCCAGTAACACTAGGGGGCGCCAAAGAGCGTGTGAAAGAAATCAGAAGAAATACCACTGGCTGCATTCTGTGACGTTACAATTATTTACACAGATTTTAATATTTCACAACTTTTCTTCTGTGACAGATGCCAGCTAGTGAGTTAGCAGCCAGATACCCCGTGTTACTGAAATGTTTTTAATATTAATGAAATGATAACATTTTTTTCTCCTGCTCTTGGGGGCGGGGAGAGCAAGGCTGAATCTCACCTAGGGTGCCAGAACACCCCAGGCCGGTCCTGATGAACACCCTACTGTGTACGATAAGCACGTACGAAAAAACACTGTTACAATAGATTAGTAGATGCATGAATGATAATTGAAGACATGCTGCCTTTAAGAGAACTAAAAAAGAATGGGAAATACAACTATATGTCTTTTTGATTTTATTGAGGACGTTCATTAGCAGTATCTGAAGGAGCCCACACAGGTTATAATCACTGCAAAGAACCACTTTCTTTATCTTGAGTTTGGAGCTGTCCTGATCTTTAGGCTATTGCTTAGCCATCAGATAGAAGCCTTTATATCTTATCACATGATGTGATACGATGCACGTCACTGTATTCCCTCCATCAAGAAGGAAAAGTTCATCTGGAATACCGGCAGATATTATCTAAGGTAAGACACTTCCATGCCGTTTCTGGATTTTTGAGAAACACCGTGCTCTTCCCATTTCTCATTCGCTGCATCGCAGTCTAGACGTTTGTCTCGGCAGGAGTGATGTCAGGTGATGCCATGGTTCTCCATTTCAGTTTTCAGGCCAAGCTTAGGCACAAACGGTCCGTCTCCATGACGTACATGCACACACGCTTGCTTGAGCGCCATTGCGCAAGAGGACCCCAGGATGCCAAGTTACAAGGCTAGTGGATGACTTTACACAGCAAGCTGCATTTCACGCCTATAAACCACAGCAGCTGACTCTTGCTTTGCAGAATATACTTTTCTGACCATGTGGTGAACTCTTTGTGTGAGGAACCCAATAAAAAAATGCTTATCCCAGTACTTCTCAATTCTGTCCTAGGGCCCCCCTGCCCAGTCAGAATATTTTCATTCCAACCCATACTGCTTTCAACCTGCTCCTTTTAATAACAGTGCATTAAGGACTATATAAGCCTGATTAAGGTAGGGTTGGAATGAAAACATTCTGGCTCGTGAAGAAAACAGAGAACCACTGGCTTAGCTGGATATGTGTAGAATGTGTGAAATTGTAGTATTAGCTTTAATTCTAATGGTGTTTAAAACCCTAATCCCAACGTGACGACCTTAACCCCTACCCAGCCATAACCTTAACCATAAGTAACCAAACAAAATATGAAACTTTTAACATTTTTAGTTTTTTGATTGCGTTCACGGATCTTTGTGGGGACAATATCAAAATAACGGGTTTTTATTACATTGGGGGCAACATTTGGTCCCCACAATTTAACATAAACATAATCCACACGCAGACACACACACACACACACACACACACACAGAGCTGGGTGGTCTTGGAGGCCGGCCATCATACCACAGGCTCAGGTTTAATGGAGTGCTGCAGGCCAGAAGTGACAAAGGCGAATATTCCTCAGTAGACCCCACGCACTACGGCATTCAAACCAGTGTTGGGCATTTCAGGTTCAGAAGCTACAAATCCAGACCAGGATTTTGGTTTTACCAACCAGTTCAGCAT
>JAODLC010000085.1:8594005-8609603 GCA_026781145.1 Hippopotamyrus pictus | reverse complement strand
ATGACCACTGCATACTGGCTTTTGGGTTATATGACCACTGCATACTGGCTTTTGGGTTATATGACCACTGCATACTGGCTTTTGGGTTATATGACCACTGCATACTGACTTTTGGGTTATATGACCACTGCCGAATACATGCTGTACCTCATGGAATGGTCATGGTGACTTGGGTTCCAAGCTGCATTTTTCCTTTTCTAAGACATGCAGTTGGGCTAATTGGCATCTCTGCCCTGTGGTCGTCTGGCATGCCATCCAGGGCGTACATCTGCTTCCTGCACTGCCTGGCATAGACTCCAGGTCCCCTTTCAGCCCCTTGTGGGCTTGGCAGGATGGAAGAATGGCTTATTCTTAGGAACTGCTTAGGTACAGTAAATAATTATGGCAGCTGGACATCGACTCCTGACAGCCTTTCATATGGATAATTTGCCGTGACGTTTCTGCAGCGCCTGCCCAGGACAGGCCCCAGGACAGTTTTGTTAACTTTCATGGAACACAGCTGAAAGCTCAGGTCAGAGGTAGAATTATCACAAAGTCAAATTTGGTATCTAGAGACAGTGACTCCAAAACAGTGTTTTTCTCTGTCTGCTTTGGACCCAAATGTGACTTTTTTTTTTTCTCATGTCTCATGCAGGGACTTTTTTGTGGATTTGGACTTGAGTTCAAACAGATATCTTTGTAAAACCTTTATGGGAATATGATCTGGATGCGCTTAATCTGGTCTTATGTGAAAGCTGTTTTCTTCTGATGTGGCAGCCTTCTCTCGTTCTGGTTTCTGATGTGCTGACTGGTGTTTTCGCTCTCTTAACGTGAAGTAATGGATGTGCTGCAGGCCCAAGGTGTACATCGAGCAGAAAGCCCTGGACACGATCGCTCACCTTTGTGACGGTGATGCCCGCGCCGGCCTCAATGGGCTCCAGATGGCCATACAGGCGCGGATCAACGCAAGCAAACTGGCTGCCCCCGCCCAGGACATTCTGGTGCAGGAGGATCACGTTAAAGAGGGTCTACAGAGGTCCCACATACTGTACGACAAGGCAGGTACGTCCCTGTCCCCGTATCCACCCCCTGTGAAAGACAGGTAGCCAATAGAAAGGGGAATAGGAAATAGGAATTTAACACCGTACCTCAGCATCTTCATTGGCCTTTACTATCTGGAGACCATCTAACATCAGTAGACATCAGTCCCACATTGCTCTCTCTCGGCTAACACATGTTTCTATTACCGTCTGACACCAAGACAATGGGTGCAGTTTTCATTACCACCTAGAATTCTTAATGGAACCCCCAAAAATTGCTATCTAATTTTGAATTTTAACCTTACAAACACATATATTTATATTTCCATTACATTCTTTTTTCAGTTTTATTCAATTCTGCAGAATTTAGATAAATACTAATTTTCCACAAACGTATCGCCCGGCCAGCCCACTGAAGCTCTGACTGCCAATTTTGAGGAGTAAACACCAAGTCGAACGTGTTTCCCTACTAGGTGAAGAGCACTACAACTGCATCTCAGCCCTGCATAAGTCTATGAGGGGTTCCCATGAAAACGCTGCCCTCTACTGGCTGGGCCGCATGCTCGAGGGTGGGGAGGACCCCTTATATGTGGCTCGGAGGCTCGTCAGGTTCGCCAGCGAGGATGTGGGTGAGTGACCTCCCAGGCCAAGCAGCTACGATGATGAGTACAGCTGAGCCTCATCGCTTAATTACAGTAACTCTTAATGGGCAAAGTCTGTAAGGTTTCTCTGGACTAGAACTGCTACTTAGATTCCTCCACATGGACTAGAACTGCTACAGGGTCAGGATTATATGGTTTCCCCACATGTACTGATCCTGCTGCAAGCTCAGGATTACAGGGTTTTCCCCATATGTACTGATCCTGCTACAGGCTCAGGATTACAGTATCTCCCTACATGTAGTGATCCTGCTACAGGTTCAGGATTACAGGGTTTTCCCCACATGTACTGATCCTGCTACAGGCTCAGGATTACAGTATCTCCCTACATGTAGTGATCCTGCTACAGGTTCAGGATTACAGGGTTTTCCCCACATGTACTGATCCTGCTACAGGCTCAGGATTACAGTATTTCCCTACATGTACTGATCCTGTTACAGGCTCAGGATTACAGGGTTTCCAAGCAAGCTACAGGTTCAGGATTACAGGATTTTTCCCCACATGTACTGATACTGCTACAGGCTCAGGATTACAGTATTTCCCTACATGTAGTGATCCTGCTACAGGTTCAGGATTACAAGGTTTCCAAGCAAGCTACAGGTTCAGGATTACAGTGTTTTCCCCACATGTACTGATCCTGCTACAGGCTCAGGATTACCGTATTTCCCTACACGTAGTGATCCTGCTACAGGTTCAGGATTACAGGGTTTCCAAGAAAGCTACAGGTTCAGGATTACAGGGTTTCCCCACATGTACAGGAGCTAATATCATGAAGAGCTATTTGGCCATCTGGTAATGAACTTAAGAAATGTAACTAGGTGGTTACATTGGAAGTACCTAAAATAAAGTAGTTTACTCAAACGTATAGATTGGCATTGCCTTGGAAGGTAGATGGTTAGGAATAACTCAACCTTGTAATGCTCTAAATTAGGTAATTTGTGTTTCAGTCATTAAGACTTCAATTCCCAGATGATTTAGGGCACCAGGTTTAGAAACCCATTGGTTGTAGGCCTCGATATGTACTTTGTGGATATAAGGTCAATCCCTGAGATCCTTCGTACCCTATTGCGCCCCCTACAGGTATAGCCGACCCCAGCGCCCTCCCTCAGGCTGTGTCCGCTTTCCAGGCCTGCCACTTCATCGGCATGCCGGAGTGTGAGGTAAGATGGGCGTAATAGAGTCCCTTCTTGTTCCTGCTTGAGGAGTCTCGCATTTGTACAGTTTAGGGAACTGAACGAGTGCCTTATGGGTTACTTAAACTCAAGGCATGTGTTTGTTGTTTTAAATAGAAATTCACACCTGCTTTATTTTAAAAATTAAATTTAAGATTAGACGAACGATCGCAAACTTGCAGGCACGATCGTCTTCCCGATATCATCGATGAATGATTTGTATCTCATTGTACCAGTTGGTTTATTCCAATAACAGAGTGTAGGCGACCGGCGTTTTTTCTGTCCGCTTCTCGACACGGCTCCTGCACACGTGCCACAGTGTGTCCGTCTCCGCAGGTGATCCTGGCTCAGTGCGTCGTGTACCTGGCCAGAGCCCCCAAGTCCGTGGAGGTGTACAAGGCCTACGACAACGTGAAGACCTGCCTGAGGACCCACCGAGGTCCCCTGCCCCCAGTGCCCCTGCACCTCCGCAATGCCCCCACCCGGCTGATGAAGGAGTTGGGCTATGCCAAGGGCTACAAGTACAACCCAGCGTTCAGTGAGCCGGTGGAGCAGGAGTACTTACCGGAGGAGCTGAAAGGGATCGATTTCTTTACCTGGCAGCCTTCTGACCAATAGCGGCGTCCTGAACGAGCTTCCTGTTACCAGACTGCACTTTAACTTGGATCCCCTTAAAAACCGTTACTCTGCAGTGAATGAGCAAGATCGCCCCTAAGTAGGGAGCTCTAGGAACAGCCATTGCCCAGTGATGATGTCACACGCTCAGAGAAATGGGGGCGCCCCCTAGTGAGAAGGAAGAGCATCCCCTGGTTTATAGTGCTTAGTCTTTCATTCAGGGGTGAAGGATGCATTTGCCCCTTCACCTGTGTCTGACTCTGGGCTCTGTAATGACTGCCTGTTTTATATCATCATCATCATCCTGTCATTCTGCAAGGCCCTCTGATCCAGGATCAGCTCCCACCATTGAGCTGATCATCTAAATGTCAAGCCCACAGGGTATAATGTATTGATATTTAAGGAAATGAGTCTTAAAAGCCCCAGTTTTTGTTCTCACTGTTGTGATTTAGTCAAGGGGGATAATACCATCTCCATATTTGAATGGATAAATCTATATATCTGATAAATCTAAGAATAACCTTTTTGATGGATTTTTATACTGTATCTGTTTTGCTGTAACACCTGATGTTCTGACACGATGGTTTGTTTATTTCCAAGTATTGACTTCAGACTTTCTATAATTATACTTGTTTCTGTTTGTTTGTTTAATTGTGTGTATTTGAACATGATTATGTCACTGGATCTTTCTTTAAATTGTGGTTGAAGAGATGAAAGCCGTCACCCACCATGAGGTTAATGACATTTCTCTGATGCACATGCTTAGACCACGTGTGGGATTGCTGAGTCAGGTCAGCGTTTGTCAGGTGCGCTAATGCCGCTCTGGGCACACGGAAAAGTTGTGTTCTGCAGCATGTGCATGGTGGCCTCAGACTTGTTTGTTATTACCTGGAATGAGACATTTTTCTTTAATCTGTCACAGGCAGCTCAAGTTCAGGATGTCAGTGGGCAGTTTCAACAAGTTCTTATTAATGCCACAGTTTTTAATGGTAAAATCCAAAGTCCACTAATCATTTTTTTTTTTTTTTTTTAGCATTTTGTGCTTGAAGCTAGCATGTACTTCAGGAATTATCACATTTTATTGCATAACCGTCCAAAATTTGCACTGAATCATGCACTGGGTTTATTCCCACTAGTCGACCCCAAGCAGAGGTGGGAAATAAAATTCAAATCGACGCATGAATAAAAAATGTGAAGTCTTCATCCGTCCATCCATTTTCCAATTCCTTATCCAGCACAGGCTCCTGGTGGGCCCAGGGCCTATCCGGAGAAAAAGGGGACACAAGCCAGGGCCTATCCGGAGAAAAAGGGGTCACAAGCCAGAGAACACCCTGAATCGGATGCCGGTAAATCAAATAGCGTGCGCTGTAATATGAACATTTCACATCTAATACGTTGATAAACCTGATGGCATTATTGTTTTCGATAAGTATGATGTTTACCGCGTTGTTTTTAGGGCTGGCACGTTGGCTTAGTGATTACACTGATTAGTAGTGCTTTGAGGGCCTGAGGGCCCGCGATTTGCTCTTCACTGTATATATGTGTCAGTATGTCTCAGAGGAAGCATTATAATGTACCTGACCTTAAATTTGTGACAATGGTAAATAAAACATTTCATTAGATTTTTAATAACCTAGCTTCATATCACCTACACCAGGGGACGGCAACCTGCGGCTCTTTGACCACGAGGCTGTGGCTCTTCTCAGAACGATAGCTGCATTAACATTTTCATGTCTTAACATATGATAATACTATCATAAAGATAAATCATGTATTTATGGGTTAATATTTTTCATTTAGATATTTCTATAGCTATTTGTGAATGAGGCGGTCCGTCGCACGCTTCTGTTACGTCAACTGCATAATTTACATCTTCCTCAAAGTCATTCGCTAAAACAAGATTATGTCTCTGGTTAAATGGTATGCTTTCTTACGTACCTGAGATTGGATGTACGCTTCAACGTTTATTGGGATTCCCAATTCTTTCATATACTTTTTGTAAATCGTCACCACGCCTTCCCAGGTCTTCGTAAAAATGATTATATTTTCTCTGATTTACATATTATTGCCAGCTGACTTGGGAGTGGTGAGTACATTTTGCACTGCTCAGTCAGCAGAGTTACAGAACTGAAGAGGAGAGCGAAGGGCGGACGACTACAGAGCCAGACGAAAGGAGGGATGAGGGTGAAGACTATCGCTACAGAACTAAGTGTATTACTGCTAGTCACCTTTGTGCTGTTATGTGTCTTGATTGATTTAAACTGGAGATGCCACCCCCCCCCCCACATATATACACACATCACATTTAGAAAATCGTATCTCAATCCCCCTTCTTTACCCATTGTGGCTCTTTGTAAATCTTGGGTCAGACATTTAAGAGAAAATGTTTTTTTGCTTTAAAAAGGTTGCCGACCTTTGACCTACACTGTGGGTCTGATTCCTGCTCCTAGCTCTGTGTTCATGGAGTTCTCCCCATCTTGTGCAGGTTTCCTTTGATATCTTCCTGTCATATAAAAATAGTGTTCAGGCAAATCAGCATGTTTAGCTTGCCTGTGGTGTGTGTGAGTGTGCACCATGAGTTGGAATAGCGTCCCATCCTGAGTGCATTGTGCCAGGGCCCTGGGCTTCCTTCATGTGCTCCATAATTTAGCTGATTCACGGAGCTAAAAAGAACTTGGTTTTCCCCAACAGTCCAAGAACATGCAGTAAACTACGATTTTGTCCATCGTGTCGGTGCACTGTGGCCTCCGGATCGTTAGGCGGCGCTGCGCCAATTCAACTATACCGGCATTTCAACTGTCACAGTAGAAGCAGAAGGTTATAAAGGTGCAAGATGGCGGCGTCTTGTGCTGCACTCATGCGGGTTTTATACAACCTTGGAGGTAAATCCAGCGGGACGCCGGCGAGGAGCGGGCGTGCATTCACCCGGACTGGGCAGCACGGCTTCGGGACCGGAGTGGGGACCGCCCCGGACCCTGGGGAACCAGCGACTCGGAGGCAGCATGGTGAGAGGTGACAGCCGGCTGCTCCGCAGCCCTAAGCGCGCTCGTGTAATGTGCCCTGTCTTTGCGGCGTATTTCCCAGTACGTCATTGAGTTAAATACCAAATGAACAGAATTAATTTCGGATAGCAACGTCTAGGATCTGGGATTAATTGGTGCAATAGCTTTGTTAAACGTGGAGGGCTTAATGAGTGAGTTGTTGTGGTTACTTGTTTTGTTTAAGTGAGTCTTTACTAACCGGATAACAGGGAAAAATCCTTATTACATTTTGCTGCTACAATACCGCATGTCTCTGGGGGTCAGAAGCGCTGGGTTTCCTGACGAACGTCACAGGTTCAAGGAGACGACCCTCCGCGAGCTATTCCCCTTTACCCTACAGTCCTACGAACCGTAATTATACTGCAATGCAAATATAACATTGTCTGTATGTGTGTCCGTACGTCTTGTGCTATAGGAAGGCGTAAAAGAATAGTATAGCAGGAGGCCCTCTTTTCCCTCATAAATGAATAATAAAAAAAATGAATAATATGTGGATAAAATACTGATCCTACTGCGTATTGTCGCACATTATTAGACATAGCAAGAAAAAACAAACAAAAAATATCATCCTAGCGTTCTTCTCCATTTCCCAGGTCATGAGGACCTGCTGAAGGAATTCCCTGAACCAAAAAACCTTCTGCACAAGACTGTCTCCCGGTTGCTTGGCCTGTCTGATCTCTCCAAGCACCTTAAGTACTGCTGCACAGAGGTGGGAGGGAATGTCAAGGTGAGTGTCCTCTGGTATGACAAACCGGCTTCCTTCTGCTGGCTTAATGTCTCTGTCTTCCTTGAATGTTCTTTCTGTTTCACTTATTGAATTGTCTTATTAGGTTCCTGCTTTCTTAGGAGGTATTGTATAGCACCTGTTCCTATACTATTTACACGTCACTGGAAGCTCAGCCTAGCTGCACTTATGTAGAGTTGACTCCTTGATAGTCAAATGTTTGTAGTTTGCTATTTGCCTCCCCTATACATAACTGTGGTTAAAAATGTCTGCTAAATACAAATTAATCTAACTGTATTTCTGAATCACCAGCCATAGAGTCTGAAAAAGAGCATATCATTCGGAGTATTCAGGTTACCAGTTTAGGAGACTATTGCGTTATTGGACTAAGTTTTATTTCAAAGCTAGAGGTCTTGGACAAAGGTTGGGTTGAAGTGGATATTTTCAGAAGGAACACAGGTTGACTAATGATGGGTGTATCAGCTCAGAGGGCCAAAACCACAAGAGTTCCTGAGCTGTGTTGAAGTTTCACGCAGCAGAAGCTGAGCACTCGGCAGATGCACACATGCGTCCACACGGATCCCAGATGCCAGCCTCCAGTTGCTGATAGGTTGACCTTCTGTGTGGTGTGTTGTTAGAGAGCAACTGTGACTGTGCTGGGGCCCAAGCGGATCGAGGTGGAGGGCTTTGCCTCCAGGAAGCTGGAAGCTGAGCGTCTTGCTGCTGCTGCCGCCTGTCAAAAGCTGAAGGTGCGTGTGTAGGGGGGGTGTTACCATGGCGACATAGTCCTGCCCATCACACATGGTGATGACGAGCTGACGGTGCCCCCCCCCCCCCTGTGCAGGAGCTGGGCATGCTGCAGGTGGGGAAGGAGCTGCCCAGATGGAGGTCAAAGGCCCCCTGGGAGGATGCGGAGGGGGGCCCCCAGGACAGGCCCCCGGACATTTTGAGGTAGGTCTGGTTGCAATGCAGAGATCATGATGGTTGGGGATCATTAAAGGATATGCTGCTTTGTTGTGGAATTTTTTGTTTGTTAATTGTCATCTACTTTTCATCTCGTCCATTAAGAAAGTGGAAGAATAGCGCTGAAAATGCTTTGTCATGTAATTTTTTTTCCCCCTTTGTAGCATTGAAAAATCGAAATGTGAGATTATGACTTTAGCTCTTCTTATTTTAGTTTTCCCCATAAATCCTCTGTCTCTGTCTGTCTGTCCCTCCTCAAATGCATGCAGGTCGTCTGAAGGGGAAGCTGTCAGGCTCTTCCCAAAGCCTAAAGAGCTACTCGGACAAGTCATCCAGGTGGCCACCTCATCCTCCAGCATCAGAGTGAGTGTCTCTCGGGGATTTCCCCGCTGTTGTCAAGTTGAACTGCCCTGCGCATGATAGAGCCACACGATGTGTCATGTTAATATCAACATGTATGTTTTATGTAGGGGTGGTGCAGTGGTTAGCTCTGTCACCTTCCACCTCTGGGACCCCGGTTCGAGTCTCAGCCAGGGTTCCATGTGTGTGGACTTTGCGTGTTCTCCATGTGTCATTTTGGGCTTTTCACTGGGTACTGCGGTTTTCCTCCGCAGTCCGAAAACATACTGAGGTTAATCGGAGTTGCCAAGTTGCCCTTAGGTGTGTGACTGGTGTGTGTGTGTCCTGCAATGGGTTGGCGCCCCATGCTGGTTTGTCACCTGCCTTGCACCTGTAGACTCCAAAATAGGCTCGAGACCCCACGACCCTGAGCAGGACAAGTGGTTTCAGAAGATGGATGGATGGATGGATGGATATTGTATACAGTTGTGACATTGCAAGGATCACCTTAGTTGGGTTTAGACTATCAACAAGCTAAAACATTTTTTACTCTTATAGGAAATTAAACTTGGCAATCTTAGCAATTTTAACAATTGTCACTTTTTAAGATTATATAGTAAATGTTAAAAAAACAAAAATCAGTCTAGTGTACGAACATCTTCATGTGAGCTCTGCGTGTACTTTCTGACCCCATCAAAATCATTTTTGTACTTGCTCTTGAACTCACTGTGGTGTGTTTGAAATGTAAGTTGAGAAATGTAACACGATGAGTGAAGAGGAGAAAAGCGAACAAGACCTGCCTTGTGGCAATGTCACCAGCTTAATTGACACTCTATTGGTAGATGATAGTAAGTTTTAATATAGGTTTATTTCAACTCCTTTTATGTCTTGTATATTTTTTGTTTTATAAATTGCTTTATGAATCACATTGTGGATTTTTCCTCACAATTGTGCAGACCTTGCCTATAATGACCAGCAGAGGGGGCTATTATGCTGCTCGGACTCAAACCTGGCAGTAAGGCTCATTTTACCAAAAGGAAAGGCACAGTGATCTGTCTTGCACTTATTGGATGTTTGCCAATGTGCATAACTGAACGTTCTTATGTTCTCGAGTACCAGTTTGACGTCATCTTCCATCACCTAAATATAGTTCCAATACTCAAGAATGCAAGTATGGAGAACGTTAAAAATCCCTGAACCTTGTTTTTGACCCACCCCAAATATCAAGGATGCATCAGTTGCCTCCTTGCCAGCGAGAACAATCCCATGATTCATTGCATCCCAAATTGGTTCTTGGGAGGCGAGTTAGCAAGTCCGTTCGGTGTGTTCCTGGTATTGATAAACACCCGACGTCTTCAATTATGCTGCCCTTGCATTTGTACCTTTGCCTCTACCCCTCAGATACTCTGGAAATGTGTGTGTCTGTACTTTTTGCGCAGGATGTGGTGCAATACCAGACGAAGGGGGGCAAGGTGAAGACCTGCCAGCTGACGGTACTCTGGCCAGAGAAGATGAGCTTCCAGGGCTCAGCTTGGCGCAGGGTGGAAGCTGAGAGGAGAGCTGCTGCTCAGGCCTGCCTGAGGCTGAAGGTGGGTGTGGGGGTGTGTGTATGTGGGTGGGTGCGAGCATGCATCCATGCATGCATGCATGCACATTTGCGTGTTAGACGGTGCAGTGTAACGCCTGTCTGTGCTCCTGATAGGAAATGGGTCTCCTGAATGAGGACAACAAGCCCCTGAGCCACGTGAAGTACCACAGGGAGAAGGTGCGGGAGATGGAGGAGCGGGAAAGGCGCCCTCACACGATAGACATCCCAGAATACCTGGAGGACAAAATGAGAGCCTACTTTGCCAAGGTCGGTGAATACACGGCAGTATGAGTATGGTATAGGAGTAAACATGAACAAACACCCTCTGGTCACCTTCTGTTTCATGCCAGTGTTTACATGCTCTGTTCTCTTAAAGGCGGATCAGTTCCTGTCTGCGCTAATGCGTCTACTTCTTTTCATAAATTGTGACTAGCTAATGTTTTTAACTCTAGGTATTTGGAATGGGTCTGCCGCAGTGTGGCATCCTGGGTCAGAAGGCTGTCAGTTTAAATGCCGCCAAATATTCGCACAGTGATTTCTCAGTTGGGCTCTTAAGCTAGGCCCTTAATCTCAAACCTGCTTCAGGGATTGGCTGATTCTGCTCTCATTTGTTCATCACTTTTGTTGAAACCAAAAATATGTCGTGTAGATGTAGCATTCCTCTATATTCCTCTGTGTGCTTCTGCTACAGTATCCAACGGAGGAAGATGTACGGAAACTACAAGAGGAAGAGGAGAAGGAAGGACTGAAGCTCAAGGAGGACACGGAGCTCATCAGAAATGCCATCACAGGGGGACCATATCGCCCCCTGTCTGTGAGCGAAGCGGAGGCGCTGAGCACCAGCCTTTATGAGGAGTGGAGGACCTCGGCCCTCGCTCTGAGGGAGGAGCTTCCGGTGGACGCCCATCGAGAGCGCGTGCTGTCCGCTGTGGAGGCGGCACGGGTCACGGTGGTGGAGGGCGAGACGGGCTGCGGGAAGACCACGCGCATCCCCCGCTTCCTGCTGGAGCATCACGTGCTGAGGGGCGACGGGGCGCACTGCAACATCCTGGTGACGCAGCCGCGACGCATCAGCGCCGTATCGGTGGCCGGCAGGGTGGCCCAGGAGCTGGGGCCTTCTCTCAGACGCCATGTGGGCTACCAGGTACCAAATGCTGAGCTGTGTGACCTGTGTGTAAGGCAGCCCCACACAGTGTGTATGGCAGCAATGGCCAAATGAAGCTTCATGAACCGATTGCTGTATTTTTTGACACCACTAGATGGTGCTCTCAGTTCAAAAAAGGGCTCAATTCATGCCCCAAAGCAAACCGAGAGTGCCATCTAGTTGGGGCCCCAGTCATACTCCTGTCAGTGTAATTCTTATGTCCCATGAAGTGTTCAGCAGCTGAGCTGCACGATAACACGTCATGATATTTGAAAATTCCTTGAGTAATGTTGCAATATTTATAAAAACGAAATTTTATAGCAGTTTAACCAAAATGAACTATAGTCAGGTAGAACTTGTCTACCAATTGGGTGTCTCAAATAAGTGGATCTTGCCACGAGTTGTATCACAAGAAACAAAGCAGCACCAACAAATGGGATGTGATTATGGTGATGATTGCGATTATTGCGATTATTGTGATTATTATCAGTGACGATGCTGAAGCGATATATCACGCATTCCTAGAAACAGCGTTTGGGTGTGGTCTGCCTCACACGGTCCATCCCGTGCCTGATCAGGGGGCTTGGTTCTTGGTTCTCCCTCCCCTCCCCCCCCCCCCAGGTGCGGTTGGAGAGCCGGCCTCCCGAGCACAGCGGGGGCGCTCTCCTCTTCCTGACGGTGGGGCTGCTGCTGCGGAAGCTGCAGGCCAACGCGGCCCTGCAGGGCGTCAGCCACGTGCTGGTGGACGAGGTGCACGAGCGCGACGTCGACACGGACCTGCTGCTGGCGCTGCTGCGCGTCGCGCTGCGCCGCAACCCCGGCCTGCGGGTGGTGCTGATGAGCGCCACCGGCGACACGCGCAAGCTGTCGCGCTTCTTCGGCGGGTGCCAGGTGCTGCGGGTCCCGGGCTTCATGCACCCCGTACGGGAGAGATACCTGGAGGAGGTGATGCGGGAGATGGGCAGACTTGTTCCGGCAGCTTCTATCTCTGACAAACAGGTACAGGTTGGGGGGGGGTGCAGGATTATTACAGCGTCACGCTAATTCATGTTAGAACCAGATTAATCCTGTTACAGTAAATCAAATGGCTCCAATGACATACAGTCAGCCCTCCTTATCTATGTGGGATTGATTCCAGGACCCTTCACAGATAACAAAATTCGCAGATGCTCAAGTCCCCTATTTAAAATGGTGTAGTATTAACATACATCCTCCACTCATCCTCTCGTATACTGTAAATCTCGTATACTGTAAATCAGCTAAGTTGTAAAAAGTAATATAATGTAAATCTGTAGAAATAGCTGTTAGTATGTTAGTAAGTGGTCAGCTCATTTTTGTTTTATAATCAGCAGATAGGGAGCGCCAACTTTATATGACATTTGGCGTGTGTGGTGTGATGTGATGTATGGTGCTTCTAGTCCGGCGTAGTGTCGTTGGTGATAATGACCTTCTCTGGTCGTTCGTCACCCATGTGTTTCAGGAGGAGGATGACGCCACGCCGGACTTGGACCTGGTGGTTGACGTGATAGAGCACATCCACAGGCGTGGGGAGCCCGGTGACTGCTGCCTCCGTGTCGCTGTGGGTCTGGTGCCCTCTTTACCCACAAGGCCGTGCCGTGACTGTGTGGCCCTTCCCCTCCCCCAGGTGCCGTGCTGTGCTTCCTTCCGGGCTGGCAGGACATCCGAGGCGTGCAGGAGAGACTGGAGGGGAGGCCCTCGGTGAAGAGCAGCGCGCTCCTTCTGCCGCGTGAGTGCATCTCCCCGCTGGCCTGTAACTCATCTACATATCGGCAGTTAATAGAGGAACCCCTCTGCCTTCTCGCTGCACCCGTCACTTCGTGATAATCCGTAATGTGACGTGATAATCCGTAATCTGACCTGGCTCTTAACCTCCATCGGCTCTTAATTTAATGTGAAGAGCAACTTAAATTGTTACTTGGTGGTGTGAACAGTTTGGTCAGTGCAGTATCATCGGGCTCGGTTATCTGTCGTCGTGGAAACGGCTGACGAGGTTCTTTGAGAGTGAGAGCGTGGAAGGCTGTGGCGGCTTCAGCTGGAAGCTCAGGAAGCTGTGCTAGGATCCTTTCTGTTGGTTGCCCTTTTATTGCTACACAGTCTAGGGCAGGGGTGGGCACGACATTATAATTTTATATTGCAACATTACCCTATTATCATTATCGTTACTGTTGTCATTCAGCTTATTACATTCTGTCGTGTTATTACATAATGGGGTGTTGTTACATAATGCAGTGTTACACCTCAGCAGAGAGGTGAAGCCATTTCTGAGATGTCTCTGATTGCCCATGTGTGTGATACTCCTTATAATGCTTTATATGCTGCCTTAACTTTATTATGAAGTTACGAAGGACTGGTCATCCAGTCTCTGCAGCCTCCTCAATCAGCTCAGCATGACCTCTCTCCCCCCGCCGCCGCGCAGTGCACTCCAGCCTGCCCGTGTCCGAGCAACAGGCCGTGTTCCAGCGGCCCCCATCAGGCCAGCGCAAGATCGTCCTGGCCACGAACATCGCAGAGACGTCCATCACCATCAACGACATCGTGCACGTGGTGGACACTGGCGCTCACAAGGAGCAGCGATACGACCCACGGACCAAGGCATGCAAGCGGGGCTGCTCGTACTCCCATAAATGTGCAAACGTGACGCGTGTGAGAGGTACACGCGTGTGTATAACGCTAACTGAGGCGTGCGATTTCCCCAACACCAGGTCTCCTGTCTAGACACCGTCTGGGTGTCGCGATCCAATGTCATCCAGCGCAGAGGACGGGCCGGTCGATGCCAGCCTGGCCACGCCTATCACTTGTTTCCACGGCAACGGATGGAAAGCATGGAGACTTTTGCCATTCCGGAGATCCTGCGTACCCCTCTTGAAAACCTGGTGGTGCAGGCTAAGATACACAGTCCAGAGACTAAGGTAAAGTGATGGATTGTTCTGTTTTATTGAATGGTTGAATGAAATCATTGGATCGTACCCACCTCATCCCTGGGATGGTGTGTGGCTTAGCGGGTTAAGAATTGTTAGAACTTGGTGCCTGTGAACAGAACGTTGCCGGTTCAAATCCCATGTTCAGCAGAATGATTTCCTGGTTGGGCCTTTGAGCTTTCAGTTTTTCTAAGGACCAGCTAAGGACCAATTTTTCTAAGGCTACAATGACCATAGCAAAAACACTGACATCACGCATCACCTCTGACCTTGACTGACATTTTGCCATGAGTTTGTCTCTCTCTAGCCAGTTTTCTAGTTAACCACAGAAGAAGAGTGTCCACTATGGATCGATTCCTAATTCCAAAAGTGCCTCGTCTAGAGGCTCAGTTTGAAATGACAGATGACGAGGGCAGGAAGTAGTGATTTTGAGTGTGAGAGACTGCTTTCCCTGAACGTGATGCTCTCTTGTTTACATGTGATGCCCCACGGACGCCGTCCCTCTGCCCGTTCCCCCAAGGCTGTGGACTTCTTGTCCCAGGTTCTGGACTGTCCAGATGAAGCAGCGGTCAAGGATGCTGTGTCCGTCCTGCAGGAGATTGGTATGGCACTAATGCACATCTTCACATGCTGCTTCACTAGGCTTCACTGTTGAAGAAGGGCTTTAAAGAAGAGAAATAGAGAATACGTCGGCCTTCCTGTTTTATTAACTGGACTGGTTGAAATGTTCAATAGAACATACAAATTGAAATATTGTGTCGCGTGACTCGGGACTCTGTTAATTGGTTGTTATTTTGGACATTCTTGTTGGCCTCTAGGGGTACTGGACGAGTCTGAGTCTCTGACCCCGCTGGGGCAGCGCGTCACCTTGCTTTCTTGCGACCCACGGCTCGGGAAGGTCCTGGTCTTGGCATCTCTCTTCCGCTGCGTTCTGCCCCTCCTGTCCGTCACGGCCTGCCTCACCCGAGACCCGTTCGTCAACAGCCTGCAGAATCGAGCAGCGGTTATGCAGGTCGGCACCGTGACTCGGATCACATACCCTTTAATACTCGTGGTTCGGTGGATGGGACTGTGTCGAAGCCGGCTTTTCAGGATGCTTTTCCGTCGAGGTCGGTGCCCGAGTCGAATTGGCCGGTCGTTTCTCCTCGCTCCCCCCCCCCAGGCACGAGCGCAGCTCAGCGGCTCGAGTTACAGTGACCACCTGATCCTGGGCCGCGTGGTGCAGGGCTGGAGACAGACGCAGCGTGACCGTGTCCAGAGGCAGGACTTTCTGGACAGTAACCTGCTATCGGGACCTGGCTTACGCTTCATACATGGTGGGGGTGCTAAAGCATTTTTCTCCATTCTCTCTCTCTCTCTCTTCCTCCCCCCCCCCCCCCCCCCCCCCCCGCCCCC
>JAODLC010000085.1:8528504-8542205 GCA_026781145.1 Hippopotamyrus pictus | reverse complement strand
TTACTGACTGTCTCATTGTTGTTTTGATGGGTTAGCGGTATACTAATGCCATTGACTATTAACAAAAACCAAAGGTACGATACGCTTAAGTATATTGCAGCTGGTGTTTAAAAGGAGCTCGCCGATTCTATTGATGATACGGTAGGACCTTTCTGAAACAATCTTGGACCATGAAATAGCGGAATCAGTATTTTTCCGCACCGCGAATATAACATTTTCCTTAGGTTTCACGTCTGCCGGAGCTATTCTGTAATCGTGAAATAGCCTGCACCGAAAGTGAAGCAGCCGTCTTAGTCAGAATGCGGAAGTGAGCGTGCATATAGCGCATTGACCTTTCATTACCTCCTCGGGCACTGGTGCACATAACTGATACGCAAAGCACACATTCACTGTATGAAGCAATACACATGGAGATTGTAGCAATGCAAATCCATATTTATATTATGTGCATTTGCGCTCCTATGACAAGAAATTACCATGTGTTTTAACCTTTATGCGATTAATCCGTACATCATTCAGGGTACAACGGTTAGAATGCATGGTAATTTCATGTCATTGCAGCGCAAATGCACAGAAAAATACAACAGACATTAGAAACCAAATGGGCCAGATTTTTCTTTTATTAAAACCGTTGTCGATATCCCCATATCTGTTAGTTTCGCTTTGCGCTTTACACTTTGCGTTAGATTGTCAAAATAGTTCCCACAAGAGCTGCCAAGGGCACAGAAGTAAATTTAGCATTTGTTAGGTCTCTAAGTTTTTTTTTCCTGAAATTAGTTCCATCAGGGACATTTTTTTCCTCCCTCTTGGATTCTGGGAGTGGCTTTCCAAAAGTGATTGATCTTAGCAAATAACGGACAAGATAACGAATGAGAAGTAAAGAATGAGTGAGGCTTACGTGCATTTACCAAAACCCTTAGTTATTCCAGAATTAACGAACAAACTTTAAGTAGTAATTTGTTGGCTCCTCCCCAGCCTCCGCATAAGAAAATCACAGACTGTCGAGAACAGGAACATCAATCCCACATATTTCAATGGTGAAAAATGTTATATAATTGTCATACCAGACATATACAAATTTAAATAAAAATATAAACTAGTTAGAAAATCAATAAAAACACACCAAAGCAACCAAAATTAAGACCAAAGTAAATTAACCTATTTGTTGAAAATATATAAAAAACTCAAAACGTGACTTTGCTTCCTTGTAAATAAAACACGGCAGTGAGCAGAAATAAGAAAAGTAATACTCCTCAAAAGAAGCCTTAAAACAACTTATTGAGGAGGTGGTCAAACACCTCCAGCATAGCAACATTCAAGGGGAAATCTTAGAGCTCCAAAGAACTTGTATTTTTGTGTAGGCACCAGAATCACATCTTTCACATGTTAAAAACACCCTCTACAGCAGTGTGTGCTCTTTGGTGTGTGTACGTGTTATGCCTCTCCTCAGCCACGGTCTGGGAATTCAACACAGGAATCAGCAGGTATTCGCTAAGAGGATTCCTGCTTTCTCCCAATAACCAGCCACTAGCAAACACACCATCCTTTGCCATCTGACACACTCCAAAGCCAGACCAGATATAAGCATCATGTGTACTCCCAGGCCACTTGACAGCAATGTCTGTAAAGTGTCCTTGCTGGTTGCATATCACCTGGACATTTAGGCTTGGTGCCAAGAACCCTTTTTGACAGGTGCAAAAGTTCAAATTAAGAACCATGTAGAAAATAATGAGTGGGTTGGAGCACTTGTAAATCTATGAGATAACAAAATACTTTAGTTATGAAGGGTTTCGGGAAATGTGTGCTAATTAATGGTCATTCTTAAGTACTAGATAATGAACTACTTACTCATTAAGCAAAATGGCCATTAAATGACAATCACAGTAGCCTAGGCAGGACTGCAACTGTGCTTTTGACTTAAATTCATTTTCTTTCCATGCACAATTTCATTTATTCTTATATATATTATATTCATTCATTTAGTGAATGGTCGCTAAAAAAAGGTTAACTGTACCTTGGGTGGAGCTTAGTAGTGGGTCTCGTTTATGACATCATAAGCGGAAGGGGTTGTATCCCTTTATTCTGATTGGTCCAGGGGTTATGTCCATATATGGTATTGGATGTGCTTGTGCCACATGTTGCTGATAAGGGGCCATATGGTTTGGGAGGTGGGGGGGTCATTAAACTTTAATAGAACAAAAATACATTACATGTATTTATTAATGTCTTATTTTTAATCACGTTTTAAGCAATAATAAAGCATATAGCAGGATCACACTTAAATATTTTAACAAGTTTTAAAAAACGAGGAAAAAGCTGTTATTAGTTTAACAGTTTATTTCAATGTAAAGTAGAAAAGTATTTCATCAAACACGAAGATCCAGGAATCGCATCTCTAGTACATGCGTCCCGACCCTTCGAACGACACGCTTAAAACAATTTTCGGGGGGTGGACACACTCGCGCATGCGCACTAAGAGCACGCACACTCACACAGACACACATTTCAAAATGGCGCCATCAACGGGGCTACATGCGGCCTGTTATTTCAAATAAGCCCTTTTAACCATAGCGTTTTTAAGTAATGAAACTCTTTTCGGCCAATGCGTTATTTAAAATAAAACACCCTAAGCATTTCAGCAACAAGAATCAAGGAATAACTCAGTCCTTGTTAAAATGAGCATATGACATTAACCCAGAAGCAGTGCAGGTAATTAAATTGTCGTGCAACTAATGTTTTAAACTAGAAATAAATCTCTAACGTAAATGTAGTGTTAATGGAGTTCGTGGGGTTCACAGCAGGGGTTTCACAGACATTATACACACCTTTTGACGGAAACTCCAAATATGGTATGAGGTACCCCAGTTCCCAAGCCTATTGACCATTTGTCGTAAATGGAAGGGGGTGTCAAAAACCATTGTTGCCTGTTTACCCAAAACCACACATCAAAACACATCAAGCTAAAGGATAATTACTGGAAAAACAGATGTCACAAGCATCCCCCCACCAAGCTGGCCCTTATTAAGAAGCACGAGAGACATTGTGTAAAATAACTTTTGCTTCAAGATTCCAATATGGAAGGTAACCGACAAAGTTTTGCAGATTTCATAAAACAAGACACTGCAAGGAGCACGTTTGATCCAGAGGTGGCTCCACTGCCTAACCCAACATGTATGTCCAGAACTCAGATAATTGAGGGGCAGAAACATAGTTTTTGTTAATGTTTAAAGATATAAAAACCTTAGCTGCCTTTCTTAAATAGCCAAAAAAAATTGGCTCACCACTATTAATAGCTTATATGAGGATGGGGTCTTTGCAACAGTCACAATCCTATCAGTCAAGTATAACTTGCCAAAGAAAGTTTCATTTATTTCAAAGCAGACACTTTGTCCAAAAGCTGTTTCCTTATTTCCCTAACGGCCACCAGAATTGGAGGGTCCTTAAAGACCTTTCATAAGACTTGGGGGCCCTGTCCTGAGGTTTATCGAAGAGCAGTTCTTACACTAGAGGAGACTGATGCTGTTTAACTACTAGATAGGAGGACCCCTGCAATGTAACATTTCAAGATGTATAGATCGTAAAACTTCTTGTATACACCCATCATATGTTGGGGGGGCTGGCGTGTCTCAATTTTAAAAGGATGAGGTGCCTAACCAGTAAGGGGGGCATGGTATCGGGTGGTGGAATATTGAACAGGGGTGTTAGAGGATTAGGAGGTAGAACAGTTAATGTCTTTTCTTTAAAATTTACAAGTCTATTTCTGTCTGGTTTTTCACGATAATGCTCGTGAACACCTAAGTTAGTGTGTTTTTGGGTCTGAATACACATCATGATCCTGACAGAAATAATCACGTCTGCTTTCACAGACCTAAAGATAAACTTTAAAGTTCTGAACCCCGGAACGTTTGTTTGTGCGCATGAGTGAACAAACATTTACTGGAAAAACTTGTTTAAAATAAAGTATATTAAAATAAGTAAGGCTTTATTCTGTCAAAGTTTTTTTTTTTTTTTTTTAAATAAGGACCAGCAGCTAAACAGGGCGTTATAGTCAATCTGTAGTCTCACTGCATAGTGGATGCTGATACTGTTGAATTTGGACTATGCTTCATTAACTATCAAGCAGGCTCCAGCTCAGTTACCATTGTCAACTTAACATGCTACTCCAGCAAGCATCTCAAATCAAGCTTGTAGATGATATAAGCTGGGGCTGTGGGGATACCTTGTCATTTACAGAAGAATGTCTTTATTAAAATAACTAAGGCATTAATCTTTAAATCTTTTAATGTGTATTTGATGCATGATGCTAAATGCAGCTTACTAGTTCCTCTTAAATGTACTGTAATTAAATAATCGTGTCCACCTTCTTAAAAATAATAAAAATATATCCTAAATTCTTACCCCTTGCCTGATTCCACAGTTCCTACCCCCCCACTTATGTGTCATCCCAACCCTTACATGGCTTGTGTGATAAGAAAGCGCACTTCTGCCTGCCTGGTTGATCATTTCTAGCCACTGTAGGATCACACATGTACTGCACATATTACCGGGCTTAAATTCCAGGTGGCCTCAGACAAGGCTGAGCCTGGTACGAGAGGTACACATTGGCCTAGGCACCAAAGGGGGGTTAGTGACCCCACACACATAAACACACACACACACACGCACACACACACACAGATAACAAGGGAGGCCAGCACTCCAATTTTTATTGCCCAAAGATTTAGGGACCTACAGACAGCAGAGTGGACCTCAAGGACAGGGGTCCCTCGACTTGGCACACAACCCCCTCCCCAGACATCCTGCCTTGCATACCACTCACCCAACAGACCAACACCCTAAAGAAAGTTTATTTTATGTTTGGCTATTGTATACCCTGTATATTGATTTACTCATGACTACTAGTCTCAGTATACGGTTATGTTTGTATGTGTCCTTAAACAATCGTAGTGTTTTGTGTGCCACCCATGCTCACGGAGTATCACCTAGTTTACCCCTTTAAATTTGAACACTTATATAAATCTGAATAAATGAATAGGCATAGCTACAACTGCATATATATTCTCATGGTTATACCAGAAGAATCTGGAAAATTGAATAGTGTAATCAGTGTGTCCTAACTTTCAGAGAGTTCATTCTTTGTTTAACAACCTGCCCTTTGCCGTCCACATTCCTTTGTGGTCCTTACCTGATCTTGGTGGGCCGTTAGCAAGCTTTTTGTGTTCTACCATATTAAAAGAACTGAAATAAGGTGTACATTATCCATTCTGGAGAAGATCAATTGGGATAAGCCACACCAACCAAAATATGTTTGTGGTGTTCCTAACACAAAAGAAAAAAGGTTAATGAATAATGTTATTTCAGTTTTGGCCACTGGGGGTCCCCTGGCCAGTTGGCAAGTAAAAAAAAAGGATAGGAAAAAGTGAAGTGCGTAAAGTGTGCTTGCTGTCCAGAAAAATAATAAAAAGCCAGTTCTTGTTTTGCCGGTTACTTAAGTCTACTGTGTGTTTGTTTCAGTACTTGCTTAAACAGTTCCGAATTATGTATGAGTGATATACCACAATGTTGTTTCCAGATGTGCAACTTAAATTGGTATTACCGCAAACTAACAGCCACGCATATCTAAAGATAAGATGTTCTGTTTTTAATGTGAATACAGTACTGTATGTGATGTAATGTCTGCACAAAGTGTAACATCTGTTGAGGTGCAACCAAAAACACCTGTATCATCTACTGATATGAGTCAGTCACATACATAAGTAATTGTTAATCAATTAATACCGATGGTATGAGGTGTGAACCTGTGAAGCTGGTATGGCATGGTTGGTGTCAAACTGATGGACAATCACTCCTGATTCCAATTCTGGTCAGTGGTTACCATGAAAGTGGTATAAAGTTATATAAAGTTATACCAGCTTACTGAAAATCATCAGTAAAGGGAGAATCAGTCTGGTCATAAATCCCAAAAGGACTGATACAGACCCCCTTCCGAAAACCCGCCAAGTGGATGGTCAGCCATTGGTCCAGGAGTCGTATTCCTGGTCATCCCTATTCATGAACTTTAGACCATAAAAACCTGGCACCTCAGAACAAGGGGGAGCAGAGAAAAGCCCATCAGCCCGAGAGAGGCAGAAAGACCATCAGCCGGAGCAGAAAAACCATCAGCCCGAGAAGAGCAAAAAGACCATCAGCCAGAGCAGAAAGACCATCAGCCCGAAGAGAGGAAGAGAACATCAGCCCAGGAGAAGAGAAGCCTGCAAGAAGCCCTCCTGAAGCTTGCCGATGAAGGCCCAGCTGGACAGAGAACTGTAACCAAGACAAAGCTTCACAAGGAGAGAGAATCCAAGGGGCTCCACTCCACTGCTCCAAATGCCGCGCCTTCCTGAGTGCCATCATCCCATCAGCCTCTGCAACCAACTGTCAAGACCCCCCCCCTACTCTGCAACCAATTAAACCAACTTCCTTTCATTCTAACAACCTAAGTTGTTCTGTTAACCTACTATAGCACTTTGGGGTCATGTTTCCACAAACTGGGCTTGCTTTGCAGAACAGTATTTCCTATTTAAGGTTACTCATTTAAATCCGGCCATTGCATTTTCATAATTACATTGTTTGTTTCTATTCCATTATTTCATGTTTGTTGTTTGTGTTAGGTGTAATGTCTGTCTTATGTTAGTTGTAGTGTTAGGAATAAACGCACGTCTTTTACACAACTTCAGGCTCCGTTCATTGAGTGCTCACAATAGTCTCTGCCTCTGTGCGACCTTGCTACATGCTCTGAAACCTCAAACTCACCTGAAATATCGTGAGATTCTCTCTCATCGGCTGTGAGCTTCACTACCAATCATTTACATTACCTGGTGATGCAGCTCGCTGGACGAGCCTTCTAACCTAGTTTACTAAGCGATATTGGTATATTAGTGAATCCCATTTAAGTCTCACATTAACAGACTCACGGGGATCCCGCAATTGAGTTTGGAGGAGCCGACTATATTCGGCATAACAATTCGTTAATAATCAGCATTAAATAATAATTAATTAAAATGTAATTAATTTCAAAACATATTGGTGGAGATATTAAAATTTACCTGAGCTAATAATTCCTATACCGCTATTTAGGTTCTTCCTCAATTATCGTTGCCTAAATGATTTATATCAGACTCATACTAATTTAAAATTTCGCTATAACAAAACGAACCTTATACATTTTAAGAAAAAATGTAAATTGTGTGTCTGGTGTATTTTGATTATCAAACTCTAAAGGCCAGCCCTTGGGTGCGTGCTTGTGCGCATGTCTGGGATTTTGCTGTGTGTGTCTGTGTGTGTGTGTGTGTGTGTGCGTGTAGGGTGTTCATTTTGCATCTAAAGTTAAGGTTATATTTTATACTAATTTATAATAACACATTTTTGTTTGCCTATTTATCAAATACATCTAAGGTTTTTATACCTTTAAAGTCATTAATGCCTTTTCTTTAAAATTTATAAGTCTGTTTCTGTCTGTTTTTTGCGATACGTTAGTGAACGACTAAGTAAGTGTGTTTTGGGGGCCTGCTTCAGGAGATGTCGGGCTGTGTGATGTCTGCCATTGTACGCTAAAATGCAGGAGGCTTGTTGGTAGTCTGCTTTTACTGGCTCACAGAAATGATGGGAATTAATACGTTTTCAACATGGTTAAGTACAGTCTTCTCTTAACTTATTGGTTGTTATCATCAGAAGTGGGTTGACCTAATAATTCCCCACACTTTGTTCAAAAAATTTCTCTAATTTTTTCCTGATAGAATCGAGATGCGGGGATCTGTTACCCAGAGTGCACTGCTTCCACTGTCTTGCCGGCTTGCGAGGTGCCCATGTTGGGTTAGGCAGTGGAGACAGCTCTGGATCGAACATGCTCCTTGCGGTGTCTTATTTTATGAAATCTGCAAAATTTTGTCGGTTACCTTCCATATTGGAATCTTGAAGCAAAAGTTATTTTACACAATGTCTCTCGTGCCCCTTAATGAGGGCCAGCTTGGTGGGGGGATGCTTGTGACATCTGTTTTTCCAGTAAATATTCTTTGGCTTGATGTGTTTTGATGTGTGGTTCAGGTAAACAGGCAACGACAGTTTTTGACTCCCCCTTCCATTTGTGACAAATGGTCAAAAGCCTTGGGAACTGGGGTACCTCATACCATATTTGGAGTTTCCGTCAAAAGGTGTGTATAATGATCCAGCCATGTATTATCATTTGGTCCTATTTACCTTATCATTTGAGCACTATGGAGTGCGTAAGTTACGCCCATTCTGGTAGACGCCATGGGACCTAATGCTGCATTCAATGAACATGGGAAGTGAGAAGTTGGAACTCGAAATTACATCATTTACAACCTACACGTGTTTCAGTGTACAATTAAAAAATTTTCTTATCTAATGCTACGAATTTCTTATCTCCTTCATGGAAAAAACACAGAATGAATATATATAGAGCCTAAATTAGTCAGCGCAATCACATAATTTCATGATGTCTCAGTCTCATGACTGTTATTTCGATACGTATATAAGAATAACGTTCTGTTTGTTGGTTTAATAGGAGGAACTTGACGAGATCTGCTGGACCTGGAACAATCACAGGATATGCCCACAACACAATGGTCGTGCTCCAAGTGGCCGACCTTCACTCATGTATGCGCTGCCAAATTTGTATGCCACAATAGATTATCTTCACACAGTGGATCAAGATTCAATCGAGATCTGCGTGGATGAATGTGCTTTTAAAGACTTCCCATGTGACAAGGATGTTTACTATTTATGTGTCACGAGTCACAGGGAAGTAGGCGATGGAAGCCGTAAATATGGACAACAACGGGTTTATTTCGGGGCTGACAGGCTCCAAAGCACACGTAACATCACATGACAATACAATGACCGGACTGGGGAAACGAACGGAAACGCGGACTAAATACAATGAACTAATGACCCCAACTAGAAACAGCTGTAAAACACGGGGAATCCACACAGGGTTAACGAGGGGGCGTGGCACACAGGAGGAGCGGACGATCGGGGCATGACATTATGTGCCGAAATTATATCAGAAAATAATATGGAAGTTATTGATGATGTGTATGCCAATGTAGATTTGTACATCCAACTTTGAGAAATTGTTGTGGATATGTTGAATTAATGCAACCTAGCTGCATTAAACTAGTCTCATTATACCCCTAATAATTCCACCAATGCCAAAATTCTGTATATAGCACTTTAGAAATTTTCATGATGATCATGTCAGAAAAGTTTAATTATAGTAACCTTTACAATTCAGGCATACCAATGCTTCCGTCAGGGACCCAGACTAATATGAAATTATGAATGATTTATTAAGAATTGTAATTTAAGTGAAATTGCATAAAATTACCAAAATTCATAATTAATAAAGCAACATATAAAACTGAACCATCCAATATACAGATACATTTATAGAGATTAATTTGTAAAGCATTGTCCAATTGGAATATGTGTTGTCATTCATTAGTAACTCTTACCTTCTATGGAAACAAAATTTCTGAACAGGAGATGATTTATTGATCTTAAATTAATTAAAACATTTGTTAGACTTGAACACTTGGATCACAACAGTTGCTATATCAGTTTCTTGTTGTAATATATTTTATTTCTAAATCCCTACGCTGTTTTTTTTTCAAATGCTTGACCAGTTCCTTGGCAAACATAACTGCCAAAAACCCCTCTGCTTAGTGCTCAACTGGAGCATTAAAATATTGAAAATAAAAAATAAATAAAATAATGTTCAAAACAGTCTTCATTTCTACAGCTCTTTTAAAAAACTAAGTTAACAACTTCTATCATACATGTACAGGAATGTCTTCCCCGGATGTACAGTGTAATGGCAGAATGTGTTTACTCTATAATTGCAATTTACACTAGTGCTGCACCTCGTGAATACATTAAAGTGCTACTGTAATATACATAGGAATGCTTCATAAAAAATATGTCAAGAGATTGAGGCACTAAATTATGCACATGACCCATGCATTACTCTGCTAAATTTTATTCCCTTAATATGTAAAATGTGGATTGTATTGACTGCCTGGCTATGGCACATTTTGCATAGTGCTGCACCTTGTGAATACATTAAAGTGCTAATATACATAGGAATGTTTCATAAAAAATATATCAAGAGATTGAGGCACTAAACTATGTCCATGACCCATATATTACCTTCCAGAATTTTATTAATTTCGGACCTAATATCTGGGTAGCTATTGTAATGAATTGACAATCTTAGAAAACACCCACAAGTATGTGCCACAGGCCTTCTTTCAAAGCTCTGGATGTCTGTAAAGTCATTGGTTATAGTCTTAGGCCTACCTAGAAGCAGAGCTGAGCCTGTACAGAATCTAAGAAACAGAGACTGTTGCTTTGAATCACACTCTCACAGGTGTGTGGTCAGATGTTTTGTTATTTCCTTTTCCTTAGCATTCATTGTGGTGGGGAACTTGAATGACCTTATAGTTTTCCTTGCTGTTGGCTGCATGTTTTCATAGATAGCTCCCACTTCTTCAAGCTGCTTTATGAGTAGGGAAAGCACACCATTACACTGCTCAATCACAAAAGCAGGCTCTTGGATTAGAGTTATGTGTGCCATTACTTGGATAATTTGTTCAAAGGTGTATTCAGATGGCATTCTTCTGCAGTTGTAGTGTTCTAAGATGTCCAATTGTTCTTCCTGGTCTAAGCTTCTGAAGTCTCTTCGGCAGGATTTCAAAGTGGTCCAATATGATTATGAGACATACTTTAGAAAGTTATCTATGAGATTACTTTTCACATGTTCCAGGACTGCTTGCTTTAAGATCACTGGAGCAAGTTCAATTGGGTGATATTTTTCTTTTTTACAGCCAAAATAAATGATCCGGCCTATACTTTCCCATTTGCTTTCAATAATCATGATGGAGAAAGGGTACATTGAAGGTGTTACCCATGGTGCACTGCTCATAGAATTCATGCCAGAATTCAGAAAGGCAATCTCTAAGAACTCCTTCATCCTGTCTCATCTCATACTGTCCATTTGGAAGCAGGAGCTTAATTTGAATGTCAGACTGTTCACAGGCCAGATTTTCGTCATTGAAATGTGCAATAAGCTCAGAGAGTGTCTGGCCACGATGGCTGACAAGGATTTTTTTTCAGGTGTCATAGGCAAGGTGTATTCCAGTCTCTGCTCAATTCAAATGGCGACTTTTTTTTGGCCGGACAGTATATATTACACTGTGAGTGCCACGAACAGCATGAGATGAATGAATGAGCGTCTTACGCTGCCGGCAGAGTGTAAACTCTCATATACTCACACTGGGCAACACTCGTGCTGCCAGATGTGGAATTGTCATGGCCACATGGGAACGGTTGTAAAGTCTATCAAAAAAAAATGCTACTGGCAAAAACTACAGCACTTTATAGTAGTCGCCCTACTGATAAGGCACTGAAAATAGTAAAGTTAGTAGCGTTGCTAATTTTAGTTAGCTACTCCCCAGCACTGTATATAATGGCAGCAGTTTGCAGCTGTGGACCCTGCATAAGAATATCTGCTGGAAAAGGGACAATGTTGACCATTTTTTTTTTTTAAATTGTGGGTGACAGAAAGAAGTGCTGTTTAAAGGACTTTAGGTGATCAATGGTCATTAATTTTCATGACATTAATAACTGAAAAATGTACTGTGGGCAGAGGTAGGATGATGGTGCACATCACAGGAAGGAGAATCAGGTCATGTTTCTGTGAAGCTCAGAATCCACAGATACACTATGTGTAAAATTCAGTTATATGTATAAGTAGACACAGTAGTCAAGAGATACTGAGGTGAACAGTGCAAGACAAGAAGAGTACAAATGAGCTGTGAAGCATTTTAAGTAATGTTCAATAAACGCTAACAGCTTTCTGGTGTGGAAGCAAAGTGCAAAGTAAGATTATTTTGTGTAATATGATTTTCTGTGCAAATACAGTATGAATACAATATGACATCTGTGTGCAAATACAGTATAAATATGGTATGATGTGTGAAACTACAGTTCAAACTACAGTATGATATAAGTATAACATCAGAGGGCATATATGTAGCAGCAGAGTCAGTTTAAAATGTAAAAAAAATAGGAAAATAGCGTAAGTTCAGTGTAGGTGGGTTAAGAGAGGGTTGAGGTAGATTGGAGGACCCTGGGGGGCAGCATGGTGTTGAGAAACCTGACAGCCTGGGGATGAAAACTGTCATGCAGCCTGACTGATCTGGCTGTGATGCTGCAGTATCTCCTCCTGGATGGCAGCAGGGTAACAGTTCATGTGAGGTGTCCTGCACAATGCTGCAGGCTTTTCAAACAGTCCTTGTGGTGAATGTGTCTTGTAGTGATGGGAGAGGCACCCTGATGATATTCTCGGCTGTTCTAACTATCCTCTGCAGGTGCTTGCGATCGGAAACGTTGCTGTTTCTGTACCAGATGGTGATGGTTTCTAACCAGCTGGTTAGAACGCTCACAATGGTGCCTCTGTAGAACGTGATGAGGATGGGGAGGGGGGTAGCTTGCTCGTTTCAGCCGCCGCAGGAAGTGTAGTTTCTGCTGGGCTTTCTTGGTTAGGGAGGTGGTGTTGGTCATCCATGTAAGTTCCTCGGTGATGTGCTCTCCACAACTGAGCCACTGATGTTGAGTGGAGAATGTGCAGAATGTGTCTTCCTAAAGTCGACAATCATCTCCTTTGTCTTGTTGACGTTTAGGGACAGATTGTTGTCCCTGCACTATTCGGTCAGCCATTCCACCTCCTATCTGTAGGCAGACTCATCATCCCTGCTTATCAGTCCCAGTCGTATCATCCGCAAACTTGATGATGTGGTTATTGTTGTGTGCGGCTGTGCAGTCATGAGTCAGCAGGGTGAAGAGCAAAGGACTGAGTACGCAGCCCTGCGGAGCTCCTGTACTCAGTGTGATGGTGTTAGAGGTGTTGCTTCCCTTATGAAACGACTGGGATCTCTCTGTCAGGAAATCCAAGAAGTCCAGTTATAGAGACTGGTGTTCATGCCTAACCCACTCAGCTTCACAATCAGCTTTTGAGGGATGATTATACTGAAGGCGGCGCTAAAGTCTATGAACAGCATCCTGACATAGGTGTCCTTTTTGTCCAGATGTGTCAGATAGAGGTGGAGGGCAGTTGAAATGGCGTCATCGGTGGACCTGTTGATGGGCTTGTAGTCTGTGAGGACTTGAATGCCCTGCCACATGCAGCGTGTGTCTCTGGAATTGTTGAAATGTTTGTTGATCTGCTGCACGTAATCCCGCTTGGTTCTCTGGCCACCCAGAGAGCAGCCTTGTCTCCAGATCTGAAGGCTACGTTTCTGGTGTTGAGCAGCGTGCGCACTTCTCTTGTCATCCAGGGCTTTTGGTTGGCTCTTGTGGTGATTTCCTTGGAGACAGTAACATCCTCTATGCACTTAGAAATGTAACCACAGAGTCTGTGTAGTCCTCCTGGTTGATGAAATCACCATTCATTGCAGCATAGCTAAAAATGCCCCAGTTGGTCAATTCGAACCGAGATAGCACCAGCCAGCCACACTCTGATGCTTTTTTGGAGCATTTCAGCAGTGACTTGTATGCAGGAACCATGAACACACTGATATGGTCCGAGTAGCCGAGGTGGGGGCAGGGGAAGGCCTTGTAGGCCTCACACGAATGTTAGTGTAA
>JAODLC010000085.1:8499809-8510540 GCA_026781145.1 Hippopotamyrus pictus | reverse complement strand
TGTAATGGCACCTAACTGGGGGGCTATGAGCTGACCCACACCAGCCCAACACCTCTCACCCAGGGCAACTCCAAATATATAACAATAACTTTAAAGACATTTCATTTCAAATGTTCTCCAAATATTGACATATCGATAGAAGACCCCGTTAGCCTGTGAAGCTAATAACCCACCATTGACCTTTTGTACAGTGAGTCTCTGCTGAAAATACTCCTACCATCATGTGGATTTCTGCTGGTTCTTCTGCTTGTTGTGATGGGAACCTGGAAGCTGTGGCAAATGCGGAGTAAGTATTTCCATCTATATTCTATACTTCTTACCCAGTACAGTGTCATTGAAAGCCTGGAGCAATAAGCCATGCAAACTCCACACACACATTAACACAACAGGGAGGAATGGAAATTAGTTCTTCAATACATGGATATGTTTAGGCTACAGTGATGAGTCTATTCATTGATTTTACATGAGCTATATCTAGGGCATTACTTTTTCTATTTAATCAGATACAGATGATGCAGATCCACATTATGGATTTTAATCCAGGCCATTATCCACCAGAAATATTAGCCACAATAGACACAGAAGTTGGTATGAATTTGTGTAGAATGATTCTATTAACTTTATTACAGAAAGAAGAAAAAGAAAAATCAACAGAGTAAGTTAACATTTTTGTTACAATACACTGCAATAATGTAATTATAATAAATTACAATAAAGTACAGTCAAACCTCCCTTATCCGGGCAGAATGGGACTGAGGGGTGTCCAAAAGTAAGAAATGCCCATATAACTTAGAAACATATGAATAGTACAACGTATACTACATTTGTACATGTGTACACATACAAACTACATATTTGTGAGATGCAAGGCTTATAATAGGGTGCTATTTCAGTCTGAGCTAGCGAATCATGCCGTTTTATTCTTACAGTGGTCATCCAGTTTTTAACCATCATCAAGGGTGGATGATTTTTTTTCTTAACTCTTCCAAATATCGCCTATCGTAGACTTAGCCACTCCAAAATGGCATGCAACAAGTCTGTGTAATTTTCCTTTTCGTATCTCTGTAACGATATCAAGCTTCTTTTGGAGGGATATGACACTACGCTTCCTTTTTGAAGCTATGTATTTTGCACAGTTTTACGCTCCGCCTCCACGTGCAGACTCCGCCCACAACCTAGTCCTCTAGCTCGCTCTCCATTCGACGTTCACTCCGCCTCCATGTGCAGACTCCACCCACATCTCTCTGTATGCAGCATTTGTTACTTCCGTCTTCCCAACAGGTTTTACTGTAAATCCATTTTATTTACAATAATATAGTTTATAAAATATTTTTTATTGACTTGCTTAGTTTATTTAATTTTATTGCCATCACTTCTGATCTGATATTATACTCACCGTCTTTTTGCTTGCTGTTCAGTTTTACTCATTAGCATGACTGAAGAAGGCTCTCAATGAGAATGGCTGTAACAGTATTGTTTTCTGAACTGTGACTGTATATTTTTGCTAAGATGGATACACACCATGATAGAGAAGTTACATACAGCACTGTTGTCATCAAGGCAAACCGCCAATCAAAAACTGTAAGTATAATTTCATTTGTCCTTCATATGACTTACAGTATTTGGGGAAATTATGTATTCTTCTCTGCTCGTTACAGTCAAAAGAGCAGCAGCTTAATGACTCTGGAGATGAAGTGACCTACAGTTCTTTAGTGACCCAACACAAATAGGTGAGTTAACTAGACCTGCACTGTTCTCTAGGTGTCATGCACTCATGATCACACTGACTAAACAGGAAGTGTAAAGCAATTTGTCTCTGACATTGATGCTGAGATTGACTTGATGACACTGCCAGTTTTAATTTTTAAAGAAACAAAAATATTTCAATAAAATCCTTCCTGTATTCAGTTTATGTATAAAAATAATAGCTGTTTTAAGAGGGAAATTGATTTTGGTGAGACATCATGGTTTTAACAGTAATGTTAATGTGTTACTTTATTTATCACTTGTGTTACTGTATCTGTGTCCTTCAGGTGACCTTTATCTCCCTATCTGTTCATAGCAGATATGACTGAAAAGAGGAAAATACGGAGAGATCATGATTCACCAGGAAGGAGCCTTATCTTGTCACCAATTCACCAAGAAGCAACTTCCCCTTATATATTTCTTGATGTCAAATTACAAAGTTGATTATACATGTTCACTATATACATCTCTCTTTAGTTAAATCTCAAAAACCTTTATATTCCCTCATACGTCTTAATTTTAGCTTAATCTCTTACATTTCATTGTGAGTACAGAAGTTAGAACTGTGGTTTTGTACTGATTTTTTTAAAATAAAATGTAGCGGCAATATACAACCAGAACTTGTTGGACAGAAGAACGTCTGTATGGATGAAGATCTTCAGAAGAAAAGTAAAGTACTGTTTCGTAATGTTAATTTGTTACAGTGATGTAACAGCATGGTTTAGTCTGCATGTTTATAAGGATTTTCAATCACATAAAGATTTTCAGCTTTACACAATTGTGCATGTAATTTGTTTTATTACTTGAATATGCATAGGTATGTTAAATTTATTAAATCGAATATTAATGGCCATGGGAATCCAAACAAAAGAAAAAAGATTTTGCAGTACCTTAAGCACCAACAGGTAAATGTTGCTCTACTACAAGATAAATGAAAAGATAACAAAGCTCTTAAATTTAAATGTGACTGAGTAGGCCAGGTTTTTCATTCATCATTTACAAATAAACAAAACAGTGTAATCAATTTAGTTAACAAAAAATTACATTCGAACTGTTACAATAGTGTTGTGTAATATAAAGTATGTGCACCAAAAAAGAAAGATCCAGGTTTTATTAACAAAGCCAATAAATTACTGGGCAATGTAGCAAGGGGATTATAACCAAGGAATAAACGCAGGTTTGATAAAAGTACATTTTAAGTGTCATCAAGCCCTAGAGATAGAACTGCAATTCATCAATTTGTAAAGAACATTGGATTAGTAGGTTTTTGGCGCTTGGTGAATCCATGTGACCGAGAACATACCTTTGTTATAGCCACAGTTCCTGTTCTAGGATATATTTACTTTTTGGGCCTTTATATAAAATCCTGATCCATACATTAAATACATGTTGGTAGATTAACGAATAGTAAAATTGGCCCAGTTACTTCATCTGATCAGAGTCAGACCCTGCTGGAACTTAACACTGAACAATTCAGGGAAGAGAGGAAGATGGCGAATGAATACTATCTTATTACTAGATAAGGCATTTGGAACTTTGTTGGCAGAGGACCTGAGCTGAACTTAACTTTGGGATGTCACATAAAATATCATCAGTCTGGGAAGAATCAAAGGCATGTATAAGAGGGAAATCCATTGTACAATTATCCAAAAGAAGGAAAGAAAATGATGATCAGATACAAAGGCTGGAAAGGAAAATTCATATGATGGAATAGGATCAAGAAAGACGTTATTCTGATGATTTGGATCTAGAGGTTTGTAAATGCAAATTTGACTACATACTGTATCAAAAAGCTGAACATACACAATTTTGATTGAAAACCAGTAATTATGAAGAGGGAGCAAAAGTTAGATGACTTTTGGCCCATCAGTTAAAACAGCAAGACAATCGTAATATTATCCCACTTATTAAAATGGAAATAAATAGCATTTTTCTACAGTGTTATGAACAGCTATAACAACTTCAATGTGAGGACTTCAATTTAGAGACCATGTGCTCCTGTCTGACACAATTGGCAGGCCTCACATCATGGTAGACCGGGCCCATTCAAATTGTTGGTCACAAAGCATTCTCTCACATTAACTTACCTTCAGTGGGGCTGAGTACCTCCTAAGACTTATTTCCCATTAAACACTGATCATGCACCTTGCTCTCACAAGCTTATCCAGGACCAGCAATATGCTACTTGAAGAACAGCTGTATGAGCTTAGCACATCCCCAAGGAGGAAGTAATGCTGTGTGGGAATGGTACCTCCACACCCTGACCTGGCTCAAAGACAGTCTTCATTTTCTAAACCGTGACCCACTCTAGTACCTCTTTCTGAGGAATTAATTTGTCGGGGTCCACAGCCCCTATGGCTGAAGATGACTGGAGATGTGTGTTGTGTATTTTGGGCTAGCGTGGCTTCCGTAGTGAGGAACACCAAGGTAATTATGGGTCATGGGCATGCACTGTTGTATTGTGCTGCCATGCTGCTATGTAACATTCTTTCCCTCTCCAGTAAAACATTATAACCGTTCAGTTGGAGTCCAAGTTGTAATTGCTGTCCCGATAATCCAAAACAGTTACGGATATAACAATGTGTAGGGGAGTAATCGTGAGTCTTGAAAATAATCGTGTTTGATGTGTCATCTGGGTGTACAGATGCTCCCTGGGTTATGATGGTCCGTGTTACGATCTTCTGGCTTTACGATGGGCAAATGTTTTTCACTTTCAGTACATTATTCAGTAAATTATATGAGATATTCAACAGTGTATTATAAAATAGGCTTTATGTTAATGATTTTGCCCAAGGCTAATGTTAGTGTTCTAAGCATAGGCTAGGCCATGATGTTTGTTAGGTTAGGTGTACTGTATTAAAATGCATTTTCGCCTTATAACAGGTTTGTCGGAACTTAACCCCGTCGTAACCCGGGGAGAGGTTGTATTTGTTTTCCGGTTTCCTGTGATACTAAAATTAAAGTGAAGTATCAGCTGAGTGATTTGGTTACGATTTACAACATTGGATCTAGCATCACAACAAGCATACCTTACAGCTATAGCAGACACCTCAACAAAACATCATTCTAGGTCCCACTCCGGTAATACCTGCACCAATCCAGTGCCCACAGTTGCCTGGCTACAGGTTCCAGCCCTGGCCTCATTGTCTTTTCCAGTCCTGGAGAGGTCGCTGAGTGGGCCTCCGTCAGTGATGGTCTGGTCAAGTTGCCGTGACTCAGACATGTTGTCGAGGGCACCAACTCTCTCAGTGATCCCCTAGACCCACGACCAGCAACCTCGCCTGAGCCCATGGCCCTTTGCAAATCCCTCATGTACCTGTGGTCCCTATTCCTGTCGTTCCTGTCTTATCCACATCTGCTCCTGTAGTGCCACAGTCCAGCCAAACATCCTTCAGCCTAGCCTGTGCCAGCCCACTACACCCAGATTTAACTGCGAGTCAAGCAGTGTGTGGCTCAGTGGGCTAAGCCTATGTACCTGTAATCCGAAGGTTGCCGGTTCAAACCTACCCTTAGCATGTTTGCGGGCCTTTAATCCCCTGCTTCCTGGGTGCCACTACAGGAGGCTGCCTTTCCTGGGCAATTTATTCTATAAAGAGGGAGGCATAAAGACAATTTCCCTACAGGGGGAATAAAGTATCAATTACACTGGTATACAGTGATTTTGGTGTTTGTCTTCAACAAACAGTTTTATATTAAGTTTATGGTGCTGATTAAGAATATGACCAGATTGGCTCTAATTTGTGAGATATTTAATAGTTAATTAACGCAACACGTTTGAAAAGCATTCAAAATTGCAAGAATATTTTTATTTTAGTTACAACTAGAAGTAAACAGTCTAACATCACACAAAAAAGAAATTAAAAATATCTAACAGTGACAGGAAAAAGTTATGTATGGTGTGATTAATTAATACAATATTAATTAGTTACTAATTGTTATTAATGCCAGTGCTTCAAAAAAACGCTGTTTATGCGATTTCCTTTTATGTGTGTCATCAGGACAATCACGTTGGAGTCTCCAACAGCAGTCTGCCATCATGTCTATGTCCATCTGCCTTGATATCTCTCCTCCATCACCTTCATATCCTGGTGGAACCTCTCACCTTGTTCCTTGCTGAAGTCTCCAAAGTTTTCTGGAAATCTCTTTAAATGGCATCTTTACGCTCATATTAACTCCAAAATTTCTGAAGTTAGCAAGCATGACTTGCACCAATTCTTCATAATCGTCTGCTCTGTGATTATCCAAGTAGTTCTGCACAACAGAGACAAAACTCCATCCAATCTCACTCCTTACAAAGGAAGTTACATAAAAAAAAATACAAACATCTGACATCTGCAGAACCTTGGCTGAGCCTGCATTTTCAATTAAATGCCGTTATTTTGAGATCACAACTTAATCATTTTGTTACCTCGAGATAAAGCTTGTTTTCTATAATGATAATACATCTCTATCTCAAAAACACAAAAAGCTGTTGATCAAGACTGATATGAATTAATCTGTTATCTCTGACAGAAAGGCACAATGCAATTTCTGCCTGTTAGACCTTGACTGAAATACAGTATAATGCTTTGATCAATAATGGGCACTCCTGACATTTTCAGGTTAAATGAGTTGCTACGGACAAAATACTATCTATGCATGCTGGCATGGCACTCCTGATCACCTGATAAACATTATTGGCCAGTTTCCCAGTCAAGGATTAAGCCTAAGCCTAGACTAGCTTTGAGTTACAATGGTGAATCTCCAGTGAAACGGCAATTTAGTCCAAGACTAGTCTTAATCCTTGTTCGGGAAACTGGCCCTATAAGATTAAACAAGCTTTTGTTTTCTCGTGATATCAAGTTAATTATTATATAAGCATCATAATTGACTCATTATCGCAAGAAAACAAGCTTTGTTATCTTGAGATAAGATAAATAAACTCCCGATCTTTCGATAACATTAAAGAATATATATTGCAAGCACGGCTGTTCTTGGCTCCTGTGTCCTCCAGATGGCGCTAAAGGCAAATAAATGAATGTCACCACAGTCCCTGATAGTTGCAGTCACACTGGCCTTGTGTGCAGCAAGTCGTTTCTTTCTCAAAAGGTCTTCAGATCTGACCACTGTTTTTCTGGGCAAAACAATACCCAAATGAAGAGGTGTAAGCGGTGGTCGGCGGGCAGGCGATGGTTGGGCGATATGTGTAGCTGATCAGGGGGCAAATCCTGATGTCTGTAGATGAAAGCATAGGTCACACGATTTCGGATGGTTCTGCTGGTAGGGGGCGCCGTGGAGTCAGAGTCTATAGGAGACAAAATGAGAGGAACAGACCGGGCAGACAGGACAGAAAATCACTAGGAAAAAATGCTTGAGCTCTACGTAAATCAAGAAGATCTTGTGTCTGGGATACATGCTAGATGCGCTGAAGTAGATGAGCTAAATAAAGTAAACTGGACACAGCTGTCAATTATCTGTCTCGGAGGATCTCAACTTAATGACCTGATCTTGATTTAAGAAATTAATTGATCATTTTTTGTAACCCATAAGCTAATTTTGTGTGTGTGTGTGTGTGTACAGTATAAACTTTCATCGGACTGCTAACAAGATCGTACTTGTGTCACATGATAAGCAGCACACAGTCCATAGACGGGTTGGCTAAGCTGTCAAGTAAACAAAGTGTGTGGCCTGGCTGGTGAGGAAGAACTGATTCCAAAAAAGGTCCTGCTTTGATTGTGAGGAGATAGTCAACTGTAATTTGCAAAGATACCATCTATATAACAGGTTACAGCACAAGCAATCTTTTTAACCACCTGAAGTCTTAGCATCCCAAACATGCAGAATGTTGCCTGGTTCTTTTTAGTAAAAAAAAAAAAAAAAAAAAAAACAACAAACACAGAGGTGGAAAATCTGGTCCAGAAAGTACAAATCCAGACCAAGAATGCAAATAAAATTCCAATTAATTAGTACTTAAAATTGTAATTGCTCCATGCTTTAGGGAAAAAGAATTGGAATTGAATTCCACTAAATTACAAAAAATTCTGCTAATTATTTTAGAAAAACATAAACATTACAAATACATAAATCATAATAAATCATAATTTATGTATTACATTTTCTGCAAGATAATCTATCAACTTATTCTGTTTTTCTCATTGGTAAACTGTGCATTTGAGCACTGCACAATTATTTTTCAGAATAAATATTGTTTTATATTTGATTAAAAACACACCACCCAAAATCCAGGCAACCATGAGTCCTGATTTTTCCTTTTGAAAAATGGCTGACATGTGCCTGTGTTAAAAAGGTGAGTCTAGTGCTTTAGAGCCCGGAAGTCGGACTGTGACTTGATTTAGTATAGTGACCAGCATCAGAAGAGATGTCAAGTCACCTGAGACTGCCATACTAATACAATGTGAAGTCGGGTTCGGTTTTGGTATTTCCTGTACTGGAGAAGATAACTCCAATACTGCAAACACAAGAGAAACTGGTTCCCTTACTTGGCCAAACTTGTATCTGAATACGTATTCGTGCGTTATAAATGATGAAAACTGATCACCAGGGACATTGGGAACCTGTCCCCTCCAATATTTAATTTTGCTTTATTCATCCCCCCAATAAAGATAACTGTGTATTTAAATGTTTAGGATGTGAACCTCTGAATTTGCGAGTAAGATGAAGTCAAGTGAAGCAAATCATTCCGTAATACATAAGAAATCCCAGATTATCGATGGGCTAACCCTGCCTTCCATAGGTGAGGCAAATAAATATTTCCTCTTAATTAAATGTAGTTATTCTTGTCCGGAGTAGCCGTCTTTGTCGGGGGGAAATCCCCGCTGTCCCTTCCGTCAAAAATGAAAGTGGGATTGCAAGATTCATGAATAACTGTGTGATTTCGTCAGGACTGCTGGGCGTGCCTTACGCTGAAGCCGCTATCACTACCGAAAATGTGGACGCCAACCAAAAACGTTACTTCCGCTACTACGCATGCGCACGCATTAGGTAGGGGAAGAGATGACGTTTGCGCAGGCGCGCCGAGGTACCAGCGTGACGGGAAGTGAGCGCTTGCTTTCCGTTTAGCCTGGATGGTAGGCTGGCAGACGCATGCGCGTATAGTCGGTGACGCGTAATTG
This sequence comes from Hippopotamyrus pictus, assembly GCA_026781145.1. Lineage (NCBI taxonomy): Eukaryota > Metazoa > Chordata > Actinopteri > Osteoglossiformes > Mormyridae > Hippopotamyrus > Hippopotamyrus pictus. The sequence continues at coordinate 8,501,682 of JAODLC010000085.1, read as the reverse complement.
GCTGTAGGCTGAGGGGGAAGATCGCGTGAAGGGACAGTCACACTCTGAATCTGACTATCCAGCTAGCCGCGGAAGAGATGGCAGAGCCTTGCGCCACAGTGATTGATGCCTTTTTGTGACTGGGTCTCATATACTGCCTGCGAAATGATCTGGGTGTTCTTTTAGTCGAGGCTAACAACTTGGCATACGTAGTTAACTTAGGAGATGCCTTGATGACAGCCTGCCGTCTCTAACAAGTATAAACATGAAAGTGTGGATCCGTCTTGAAGCTGTTTCCCAGCTATCTTTGTAGTCATAGCTGCAGTTCTCAGTTCCCGATTTTCAGTTGCGGCCGGGGGTGAAGGTCTTTACGTGAATTTATGTCGCCATGGAGAACACGGGCTGTGTTAATATTTGTAGCCTGACCAGCACCCTGCCGGTAATCCCCTACCAGAAGCTGACGGACCTGCATTACCTGAGCAGAGGCGGCTTCGGGACCGTCTTCCGGGCGCAGCACTGCGACTGGCGGACGACGGTGGCCATTAAGTGCCTCAAGCTGGACTCACCTGTAGGCGAAAGGTAGGCAGCGACCGATTGATTATAGTATTATTACCGGTCATGTTGTGGTTGTTGTTGTTGTTGTTGACGACGACAACGACGATGATGATGACACTGAGTGGTCATGCTCCGAATCTCTTGATTGACACCCGCGGAAGTCAGTGTAGTGAGTTTCGATTTAAAACGTACAACTGTCAAATGACACTTGTTTATGGCAACTTGTTAGATCAGAGTATATCTGCATGTGCCGTGTGCTATGTGAATGGAGACGAGTTTTATTCCAAATCCATATAATACCAGCCCTAGACTAAAGTCACATCTACACGAACTGGTTTCATTTTAGGGTTAACCGGTAAATGATGTGCTTAAAGGCTTAAGCTACTGTTACTAACAAAAACGGGGAAAATTAAGTCATATCAGCCTGCTGTAAGAGGTTTGTAGTTATGCATCTGCCTTTTTTGCTACTGTAAATGAATGTTAAATGACAGGGGAATCTGGAAGAAAATTGACGCCACTGAGCAACAGGCTACTTCCAGGCTCAAAGTTTCTAAGACAGCAGTACACAAGAATAACGGGAAGCATGAGACACTGGCAATAACCAAAAACCAGCCAGGTAGAGGGCAGAAACAAATTTCTAATGCCAGAGATGACCGTCAACTTACTCGGCAGTGCCTTGAAAATCAGTGGATGATCTCAGGTGACCTTCAAAAAGAATGGGGAACATTAAGTGGTATGAAGTGCACTGCTTGGACAGTTCGTATCAGGCTCCTAGAGGCAGGACTATAAACCCATAAAGCAAGGAAGAAGCCCTTCATTAATGAGAAGCAGGGAAGAGCCAGGCTGGAGTCTGCAAAAAATATGTATTTTAAACAGACGCATACCTATAAACTGAGAGATTAGTTAAACTGAAAATTTTGCTGTGGTCTCTTAATTTTAGAATTAGGTGATCAGTGGTCATTGTTAACACAGCACACAGTGCGCAACAACGAAATGTGTCCTCTGCATTTAACCCATATTTGACTTCCGTGACATAGCAGGGGGCAGCTAATTCAGCGCCCGGGGAGCAGTGCTTGGGGACGGTTCCTTGCTCAGGGTACCTCAGTGGTGACTTGCTGGTGGGGGATTCGAACCTGCAATCTTTCGATGACAAGTGCGCTTCCCTAACCATCAAGCCACCACTGCCCACAGCGTTTCCCTAGCTGTACGTACATGTTATACCTGTGTGATTCAAGTTGTGTTCAGTATTGTTAGCTCACCTTATTACACGGCTCTCTGGAATGCTTGATTCTGATTGGTCAATTGAGACATTTGCAGGTTCGTTATTTTCAAATAATAA
>JAODLC010000085.1:8477303-8499709 GCA_026781145.1 Hippopotamyrus pictus | reverse complement strand
TATCGCGAAATAAGCCCCTTCAGTGTGATACAAGACCCTCCGCTTCGCATCGGGTCCTGAACACACTGTCGGGGCTTATTTCTGCGATAACTACCGGCTGCCTGTACAATATCCCTTACAAGTACCATCCTCTGTTAGGGCATTACACCAAATAATTTTCGTTTTCCCCCAAGTATACGATGATGCTGACTATTTATAATCATTCTGTGAATTATTGTATTGTGCTCTAATTCCAGGGAAGCATGTTTGTTGACTTGTGTAAACTTGTGTAAATTTAGTTTATGATAAGTCATTCTGATGTCGAACAAGTGTCATTTATGCATGGCAAAAATATTGTGCTTTTTGTCCCCATTTTTCCTCAGGGAGAGAAATTGTCTCTTAAAAGAGGCAGAGGTTCTCCACAAGGCTAGGTTCAATCACATCATCCAGATCTTTGGTGTATGCAACGAGCCGGAATTCTTCTGTATCGTCACAGAGTACATGAGCAATGGCTCCCTCGATCAACTGCTGCATGAGGTAGGTGTGGAGGGGCAGGGAATTCTGGAATGGGACGTGTCTTGCACATTCTGAAGACATTTTAGCTGTAGAAGTTCAGAGTGGCCCACAGGTCATATCCGGCCCGCAGCACAATTCTTTACAGCCCATGAAATGATTTTAATGTTGTGTTAAAAAAGACCCGATAATATGTGTGTAACAGGACACAAAATTCACGGTTTGGTACAAACCTCGGTTTTGGGTTCACAGTTTGGTGAAATTTAGGTAAAGCAGGGAAAGTGGAGCTTGTTTTCAAAATATTTATTACTAAAAATGCAAACAGAAACCTAATTAGGAAGAATCGTAAACCAAAGGGAATGTGTCTGACGTCAATGTGTCTGAATAATAAAAGCTAAGGGATGCTTATTATTTGCACATTACAAAAATGAATGTGTTGAATAAAAAGTAAAAAATAACATGCATAATAAGAATCATAATTAACTAAATCACGCATTCTCTACCGCTGAGTTTGGGAACATATCTCCAAAGATAACCACCCATTATTTTTCAGTCCAGTTTGAATTTCCTAACCATTATACGCCATGGGAGACTAAATTGCAGAGGGCAGTTTCTGCTTTGTTTTGGGTGTACACACAATCTGATGATGTCATCTTAAATGAGTTGTTGGATGTTGGATGTGTTACCAGCAACATATCTAAGTCCGGTATAGCAGACCCAGCAGGCAGTGTTGGTCTGATCAACTACTCTCAGATGTTGGTGTAATTTATTGGGAAACCAAAATATTTCCATACTTCTGATTATGACTGACTGACTAGCATTACCCATAACCAACTCACAGCTACAATTAGCATAATGTTTTCCGTGTTGTATATCTTCTTGTGAATGTAGGTTCTGCCCATGACAAGAAATTCATTCAGGTGTTTTGTTGTGTGTTGTGAAACTAAAACAATGTAGCCAAATGACCCACAATGAATACGTGTACCGTTACAACTCAACCCAGGAAGTAGGGATCATCTTGTGGAAACCTGCAATACACGTTCCTTCTTTCCACCTCTTTGCTCAAGTTCAACAGCAGCAACAGTTAGTATAAATTTCAGCAAAACATTCCACTTGCACTCCAGTTGTTTTGATATCTTGGAACTAAACTCAGTCTATTGTTCATTTAAAAGAACTGATAAAAGATAATGAATAATGATTCATCAGCCTAATGGAGGCATATGATTTAATTCTACATCTTTAGAGAGTTTTTCTATATCATTGTTCATTTTTATTTAAATAGAGAAATTGCAGGAGTAATGTTTATTATGTTTATTACATAAGTTCACTGTTGTAACTGTTGTAACTTGCATGTAGTAAATATTTCAATTAACTGAAAAATTTGGATTAGGCACTTTCAGTTACTATTTGACATCCCTGCTTTAACCTCCTGAGACCACACCCATTCATTTATGTTCATTGTAGTAGACATTTTGTTTTTGCATATATCTTTTTACTGATGTAAGGAGACATATGTATTCCTGTTGTACACTAAAGAGGACATGCTGTGAAATTAAAAATAAAAATAAATTTGAAAAAAGATGTCATTTCCTCCAAAGACATAGAAAATCACAATTAACCTAAAATTGAAGTACACTTTTTTTCCTTGGGTCTCAGGAGGATATGACAGTAGTAGTCCTTGATTTAATATGGTGTTGGAGGTGTTGTGAAAGAAAGGACATGAGTAATACTAATTTGTCTTATTACGTTATACCTCAGATGAAAGATGCATAGTTTCCCACTGTGTCAAACTATTGCTTGTGTTACCTAACAGGATATCTTTGGTTAAAGAGATGAAGCTGATGAATCCTTTTTTATTATTCTGTTTATTGATGCAACCCCTAAGTGAAAAATGCCATTTTTATCCGCTTTTAATTTGCAGAAGAACCTATATCCCCACCTGGAATGGTCTCTGCGTTTGCGTGTCTTGTACGAGATCGCTCTGGGGGTCAACTTTCTGCACAACATGAGCCCTCCTCTGCTGCACCATGACCTGAAGACACAGAACATCCTCCTGGATGGGGAGTTTCATGTAAAGGTGTGGTGGACTTTCATGCTGCATTCGGTTTATGATCACTTGCCATTACTGTCTACTTATTGGCCTTTTGATGGTATAAAATACATAGTCGCATATCAAGTTTTAAGATTTTTGTATCTGTGCTAAGTTGTATGATGCAGCTACATACAGCTGAACCGAAAGGCCTGTGTGACTCCAGAAACTGAACTGTCTAGTTGCCCAGTTCAAGTTGCCCAAAGGGTTGGCATGTGACTTAGTGGGCTCATGTTATTACACATTAATAGTACAAATGCATTAAATGTGAATTTTGCTTCGGATGTTAGCCAAGCAACATATGTATATTTATAACTCATTTCAGATGTCTCTGTATATTACGGTGGATTCTCTTATGGAAGCTGGGTCTCATAGCCCAAATTTCAGATCAGATATCGACTGGTTGGAAGGGTGGCGACGCAAACTGTGGGTGTCCCCTGACTATTTACAGTTAGAATGTGGCGTTAGTCAGTCAGACATCTGGGAGTCTTGGGTTGCTGGAAGGCTGGTTATGATGCTCCAATGGGGTGTGATGGGAGTATCCTCTCAGCAGTGAGAGAGCAGGGCAGTTTACGAGTGCGAATCGCAGGTAGACTTCAACAAGCAGTACTCCTATTGTGCTGCACTCTCTTAAGTTCATTATAACAGTTGCTTGTTTTATACTGATCAAATGAATGAGATGATTTTTCTGCGATTGTAATCACCATGGGTGATATCTTTAAAACCCTTTTTGTATTAAAAAAAAAAAAACTTAACAGATAGCAGATTTTGGGCTCTCAAAGTGGCGCCAGCTGTCCATCAGCAAGACTTCAGGCTCCAAGGGGCCAGAGATGGGAGGAACAGTCATTTACATGCCGCCTGAGGAGTACGAGCCTTCCAAGAGCCGGCGTGCTGATGTGAAACACGATATGTATAGGTGAGGCCTTTTACAGCAGCACTGCTTTCCCTGAGTTAGATTTTAATAGGGCCGGCCGCATTCTGGTTAGGGTAGCATTTTTGAATCAGTCCCAGTGGTGTATGTTTGAATAGTTAAAGGCGCAGTTCACCCTAAAGCCGAAAACAGATATGTTTCAGAAGGACTTCAGTGCTATGTATCCATCTAGGTTGTTCTGCTGGGAGTTGCCTAGTTTTGGAGATATTGGGCGTAGAAACGTCAGGCTTCTCTCGAATACAGTGGGAGTGAGTGGCATTCTTTCTGTTGTGATTAAAGCCCCCAAAAAATACATTTAAAAATACACGACTCTACACACCAGTCATCACTGGGCAGACGGTACGAGCACAAGCACCCCGGCGATATCTTCTGTGCAGTGACATGATTGGTGTGTGGAGTTTGGTCGAAGAAAATAGTTCCTACATTAAACTGCTCACTGTGGATTATCTTGAGTATCCGGATCGTGATTTTTTTGTAAGAGACATTGCTATTGAATTTTTAAAATGTCTTTTTTGGGCGCTTTAATCTCCACAGAAAGAATGCCTTTCAGTCCCTTTATATTTGAGAGAAGCCCATCATTTCTATGGCTGATATCTACAAAACTAGGCAACTCCCAGCAGAACATCGTAGATTGATCAAGCGCACTAAACCCCCACTGAAACATATCTTTTTTTTCAGTTTTGGAGTGAACTGCGCCTTTAATTCTATCCCAGCGTGTTCTTGCTTCCAGTCAAGTGTTTTCTTGGGATAGGCTGGTTATGCTGACTGGTTAATCAGTTATTTAACATGTAGACTTAAAAATCTGAAATCATTCTAACTTGACCCCTTTGAGTTGTCACGCTTTGACTACAAAATTCTTTCTGAGGCAGAGTGAATTTTCTGTCTTCAGTCTATGTTTTAACAGTGCTCCACAGAGCTTACTTAGATACTTCTTTCAGCTTCCTCTTCCTTAATTATTGGGCTCATTCAATTAATTGTTTAAATGCAAACTTTTTCCAGTATTCTGTTACCTGTTAGCTTAATAAAATCTTTTTCAGTAACTGTGATTTCCAATGCAGTGACTCATGTAGCCCTCAGCATTTTTACATGTTGAGTAATTAAGGTTCTGGGAAGAGCTGTGGACTTTTTTTTCTTGTTTTCCTTATATGCCTATTTGCAGAGGTGGAAATTTCAGGGCCAGGAAGTACAAATCCATCAACCAAGTAGTTAAGTACTCTGTGACTGTGAGTCTTTATGCTCAACTGGTTGGTTAAAACAAAATCTTGGTCAGGACTTTGCGGACCTGAACTTTCCACCTCTGCTTTTTTGTTTACTTTCTTTTTTGTTTGTTTGTTTGTTTGTTTGTTTGACTTTAAGAAGGGGAATGCTTAATCCCCTAGTCGATTACAGGAAATTCCGTGGCAAAGTTGGAAATTGTCCATTACCTGACGTAAGTCCATTAAATAACTTACAGATGTTAATACCCATGCTCACCTGAAGCATTTTGTATATTTCAGTTATGCAATCATCATGTGGGAAGTGCTGTCTCGACGGATACCATTTGAAGGTACATGGTTTCCTGTTAAAACACACACACACAGACACACACACACACACACTATAAGTATTGGGACACATACAGGGACTTATGACCCTATGATCCCATTTTAAATCCTTATATAGATTTGGTCCTCACTTTGCAGCTGTAACAGCTGCCTCTCTTTCCATGAAATCGTGGAGTGAGTCTTTGGGAATTTTTGCCCATTCATTCAAAAGAGCATTTATGAGGTCAGACACTGAAATTGGACGTGAAAGGGCTGGCTCGTAATCTTCATTCTAGTTCATCCAAAACGTATTTGATGGGGTTGAGGTCAAGGGTCAGAGCTCTGTGCAGGGCAGTCAAGGTCTTCCACACCAAACTCGCCCAACCAGTCTCTATGGATCTTGCTTTGTGCACTGGGGCACAGTCATGCTGGAACAGAAGAGGACCTTCTCCAAACTGTTCCAACAATCTGGATAACACAGAACTGTCCAAAATGCTGAAGCATTAAGATTTCCCTTCACTGGAACTAAGGGGTCTAGCACAACCCCTGAAAAACAACCCCAAACCATTATCCCTGCTCAACCAAACTTTACAGTTGACACATGCAGTCAGGCAGGTCACCTGGCATTTGTCAAACCTAGACTCGTCCATGAGGCTGCCAGGCAGAGAAGCGTGATTTGTCATTCCACAGAACACGTTTCCACTACTCCAGGGTCCAGCGTTGGCTTGCTTTACTCCACTCCATCCGACACTTGGCATTGCGCTTGGTGATGTGAGGCTTGCATGCAGCTGCTCAGCCATAGAGGCCCATTCCATGAAGCTCCTGGCGCACGGTTTTTGTGCTGGGATTAATGCCAGGGGAAGTTTGGAACTCTGCAGTAATTGAGTCAACAGAGCTTTGGTGAATTTTATGTCCTATGCGTCTAGGCACTCCGCGACCCCGCTCTGTTACTTTACGTGGTCTGCCACTTCACGGCTGAGTTTCTGTTGTTCCTAAAGGCTTCCACTTTGCAATAATACCACTTAGAGTTGACTGTAGAATTTCTTCCATGCTAGATATTCGCGAACTGACTTATTTGCAAAGGTGGCATCCCATCACTGTGCCACACTTGAATTCAGAACGACCCATTGCTTTGTTTCATAAATTATTATAAACCTGACTGCATGGCTAGGAGCTTGATCTTATGCAGCTGTGGCAAAGGATGTGAATGAAACACCTGAATTCAGAGATGTGTCCCAACACTGTACTTTTGACCACGTTCTGTGTGTATGTGTACTTGCATATAATGAATATTTGAATATTAAGCAACTGTACCTGCAGAGGCATTCCTACAAGATGTAAATGTTCAGAGTATAATGAGTTTAATGAATCTAGCAATAATTATCTCCAGACAGTGAATGCTTTCAGTGAATAATGCTGTAATTGGTAATTCTATGCAATTCTGGGGGCTGAAAACATTGTATTCTGAATATCAAGTTTGGTTCACTAGAGAAGAATAGAGAAATTTGCAATAAAACGTGAACCAGATGCTGAAAAATAATACTGATAGCAGTTGGGGTTAAGTTCGAAAAACGAAAATATGGGAATGGAAATAACTATGTTATATCTCTCCCTTGGTTTCACAAGTACTATTGTTGGTAGAGAAGAGAGACCACGGTGTGTTTTGTATCTGCCACCAAAAGTCTGAAGCCAAGTCAGTTGATTAAAACAGCATCCTTGGATTCATTTGCTCAACTTGCCTCCTATTAGGTAGCAGACCAAGTCCCCCAGGGTAGAAAGCCCCACACTAGCAGACAAATTAATTCTTCGTGCTGCTCTTGATTTGGCTTCAACCACGATTAACGAAGCAACTAACACCAAGTACACAAAGAGTTACGTGTTTGCATGTCCTGACAGCTAATGATGTGTATTGTGATTCTTGGGTAGAGGCAGTAAATCCCATGCAGATCATGTTCAGTGTTCTGCGCGGCATCCGTCCAGACACGAGCCTGGACAGCCTTCCAGAAGATATCCCAAGCAGGGAGATACTCATCAACCTCATGACTTGTGGCTGGACCTCCAACCCTGACGAGCGTCCGTCGTTTCTTAGTAAGTGCCGCTTCCCCACCACTCTCTTTTCTGGAATGCCATGCAATCCCGGTTTTCCAACCAAACTTAGCTTACATTTAAGTTTTGTTGCAAAGTTAATTAAATCTATCCTGTTAGTCAACAATAACAACTCCTTTGGTTGCTTAGAATTATCCTTCATGTCACTCTTCTTACTACTAATCTAATCCTTGTTCTCACCCTAGCAGAGAGCCAGCCAAACAACCCGTTTTGGGACAGAGTGGGCTATGTTTTATAGCTCTGTATCTCCTGGTCAAAGTGGTAGATGGCATAATTCAGACTAGTCCTCTCTTATATATGAACACTGTCCTCATACCACTGTTTCCTGTCTTTCCTGTAGAATGTCTTATTGAGCTTGAGCCCATGCTGCGAAGATTCGATGAGGTTGAACTTCTAGAGGCTGTATTAGAGGTGATGAGATCCAAGGTATGAATTTCATATATCTAGGCACTTGGCTGCTGTAGACTCATTGCTCAAAATGAGGAAATATCGGTTTGCCCTATTCAGTTTGAGGTCACAATAGGCATTATTAATAATTATATTATTGAGATTAGAACAGTCATATTTGGGTACAGGAAAAAGAAGCACTAAGAGGTGTTTTGTTTATTAATAGATTCCAAATGGGAGTTTGATCGTTTGTACTAGCAGAAGTTGGAATGAAGAGTACTGTAGGGTGCAAAGAATGAGGGCCGTAACATAGTCAATCTGAGATGTGAGATGCAGGGTATCAGCATTCAAAGGAATAATGGCTGTTCTCAAATACCCTATTAGGAAAACCTTACAGACAGTGTCTCCATGGTTGATATGGGAAATGATGCTGTTTAAGAATGAAATTGAACTATGATACATTTTGCAGTGACTGAAATGCTTATTTAGTATTCTGCTAGACACTGCAAACCCACATTTCCTTCCTTCAAGAAATTGTAATTGGCTACATTAGTCTCTGCTGTTGCTCACTTGTTTTTAGCTATTTTACAAAATCTGAATGTTTAATATTTCATTATATTCCTTAACACTTTGAATAAAAATCCTTTGAATTATTACATTTTAATGAGAAATCTGATGTCATTTATTGTTGCCTTTGTTGGTAAATTAGGCAACTACACAAATCAATGTTTAAAAGCAATAATATCAATTGATTTATTGTGGTAATATCTCCCTTATAATCTTATAACAAATGAATGCAGAAGAGGGATTTTTTTGGCCTGAACAATGGTAGAAAGCAGCATTGTGTACGCTGACTTGTGATTTAAAGGTTATAATTTAGAGTTCAAGAAAGCATATGCTATAGCAACCTGGAATGCTCCAGGAATATGCCCAGCTGTATCAATTAAAAAAGGCGGAGGAAACAGATGTAAAATCATCAGCTAACTGACTGCATGACTGACACTGTGAACCTGGCTGGTCTCTTTCGAGATGTTGCTGAGGATGGGCAGTCACACCACAACACCGCTGAAAACTGAGACAAGAGAGAAGCCACTGGACTCTTTAAAAGATAACAATGTTCCTTGGCAGGTTAGTCAAAGGATACAAGATTTCATCTGGCTCACGTGCCTTTTTCCAATTTAATTGGGGCCAGGTGGGGGATGGAAAAAAGTTTTGCTCCATCTTGGGCTTCTTCCCCGAGGCTATAAGGACACTCCTTACCCTGCTAGCCTCCTCGCCACCTATCTGTGCCCAAGAATACTCCCACCTCCTCTCAACTGGCACTGGTCACTTTACCTTATTATTTACTTAATTATTGTCAGTCAACTGGCATTATATTTCTTTGCTGCTGCAGTTTTTATTTACTTTCACATTGCACTATGTATATAAATCATTGTGTCCGGCTTGTCCTGCGTTTTGCCCTTTAAGCATTGTAAAACCCTCTCCCTATCAGTGCTGTGTATGTTGCACCATGGTCCAGGGGGACACTATTTCATGCCTCTGTATACAGTGGTACCTCGACCCGCGAACAGTCCCGTTTACGAACAAATCAGGTTACGAACCAGATGTTCGAAAAAAGTTTTGTACCAGTTCGCGAACCGTGTTTCAGGTTGCGAACAAACAAACATCCCCTGAAATGGTCCATTGAAAGCACCCCAAAGAACCACCCGAAACACGAAGTGTACATCATGCCCGAGAACGGTTGTGGAATGTATAAAAAACTTGTAGATGTATGTCTTTTCTATGTCTCTTCAGAAGTCGAATATCTGAAAAAAGAAAAAAAATAGAGAGAGACAGAACGTTCTGTTATAGCGGTACCTTTCGGTGATTGATAAACATGTTTGTGATGGTTTTTAACAGTCACACATCTATACATAAAATTACAGTTCTTCATTAATAACATAAATTATTAAGTAGCTCCTATTTAAGTGTTATATTCTCCATTCACACATAGTGGCAACTGCGTATTGTTTACAGTACAAAGAAGTTCATCGTCATACAACGCTTGGCATCATGAAATGTACATAAAAATTTTAGGCATATGAAAATAAAGTACAGTATGATAAACAAAAATCACATTTTCAAAATTAGTGTATTGTTTTTGATTGTTACTCTTTTAATGCTGATTGTTTCGTTTTTTGGGGGGATGTTTTGTGGTTCTTTCCATGTTTTGGCCTCTTTCGAGCGACCCGTCCACCAACAAGCATATGCTCAGTTGTGTATTGGTCCGCCTTCCGTAAATGTATTATTATTTGTATTTACATTACTTTAAATGGGAAAACTTGATTCAGGTTGCAAACTTTTCGGGTCGCGAACTCAGTCCTTGAATGAATTAAGTTCATGAGCCGAGGTACCACTGTACTTGCATATAGGTCGTATGTTAAAGCCCACTGGACTTGATGTGGGAGCGAATAATACTATTTCTGATTGTTGTGGTCACCTGTTCTCCTTAGATATAATTTTTTTCTTAGATTCAATGGCATTTATACACCTGATTTCCAGGTATTTGGGTAGTGCGGTGTGCAGTGGTTGGCACTGTCACCTCACGCCTCTGGGACCTGGGTTTGAGTCTCCACTGGGATTCCATGTGTGTGGAGTTTGATGTTCTTCCTGTGTTGTCGTGGGGTTTCCCCTGCGTGCTCTGGTTTCCCCCCCCCCATAGTCTAAAAGCATGCTGATGCTGATTGGAGTTACCAAACTGCCCATAGATGTGAATGGCGTGTGAGTGTGCCCTGTGATGTGTTGGTGCCTATCCTGGGTTGTTGCCTGCCTTGCGCCCGTAGCCTCTGGGATAGGCTCCAAGACCCCCTGTAACCCTGAATAGGACAAGCCGTTTCAGAAGATGAATGGATGGATGGAGCTAGAAGCTCTTGTACTTAAATATGCAATAGAAACTCCTACTGAACTAAATAAAAAGTAAAACTAAAATGGACATTCCTGAATGGCACAAGCAGTGACCCAGAAGGAGCTGCACAAACAGGGCAGTCTTGTTTAGCAGGTTTGATGTCGGACGTCCTTCGACTTGAAAATAGCAGCTTAATCAGGAACAATGTCTGGTTTATATAAGCTTTGCCATGTCATCATTACATGAGAACTTGCAACATAACGGTTTAAAAATACTGTGCAGGGCCATATGCTGTGGTATTTTGACAACATTCTGTGTTTGTAACAGATTTAAACAGATTTCCAGTTATGCAAAGTAGCACCTTTCAAAGAAACGTTGAATGTAATGCAGTGCTGATTATTTGCATGTTCTCAGTTTAGCAAGGTTAGCGGCTAACCGAATAGCTCACGTTTTTCATATGTTGTCCTACAGCTCTGTGAAGTGGATCTTGTGTGTTTATTTATTCATTTCTTTAATTTGGATGCTTCTTGCTGTGGCAGTTTTCAGTTGGTGACCTTGACTCTTAATCCCTTTTTCTGTGTATGTTTAATGACAGGACACAAGCTCCGCTTCAGGCTCCGGATCCTGTTCTTACTCCTCTCAAGAACCTGACCAGCCACACTTCCTCACCATCAGCGACCCACCCCATAAAGGCATGACCCTTCCATTTCAGTCCTATTAAATCGCACACTTCTCTTCAGCCTGTCTTTGATAACAAGCAATATGTTAGGCAGACTAGAATATACCCTCCATACTGTGTAGTGGAAAAATGTTCTCTTTTTCATGTTTTTATATTTGTATCGGTGTAGTGTAGGTTTTCTTTGGGATTTTAGTTTCTTCCTGCAGGTGTGCAGTCAGGTTAATCGCTGTTTCTGATTTATGCATAGTATGTATTTTGGCGTGTCCTGCAATGGATGGCATCTCGTCCAGGTCTCGTCCCCTAACTTGGGGTCTGTGCTATTTAGAATTTGCTTCAGGCCCCCCATGACCCGGAGTAAGATGGATGGATGGATGGATGGATGGATAGATGGTTGGATGGATGGACCATATCTCCAACCAAACAGATGCTTGATTTTACTGATTTTCTGCTATTTTGCTGCCTAGTTATTTTTAGGCAGGAACAATGAAACACAATCTTCAACACTTCAATGCTTAATTTATTTAACAAATAAGATACTACCCATTCAGCTAACATTGCAGCTTTCTATCTCCCCTATCCTTGCACCCATTGCACTACTGTACATATTGTTCTGGATCCATCCTGAACTTTTTTGCACTTATCAATCAATCAGTCAACCACTCAATCAACCAATCAAACTTTATATACCATATTTCAAATGACTAAAATGCAATTCCAAGTGCTTTACAAGCGAATGACACAACATTGTTATTAAAAAATGAATTTATGAACTGAATTTATGTATAGTAAAAAGAAAAAAATAGAACAATGAAATAATCAAGAATTAAATTAAATAGAATGAAATAGGTGTAAATACTGAAATCGTAAGAATATAAAATGTTACATAAAAACCGGACTGCCAGACTAAACAGACAAGTTTATAGTTAATGTTTAACAATAACAATATTTTCAGCACCTTTCGTCCTCCCTAAGACTGTTCAAACGGCTTGGAGCATGGTAGCTAAAAATAGCTTCACTCAATGTTGCTTTTCTGCCTTAGAACAGCTCAGAAGGGAACTGGAGCGTTTGAGGGGGCTTCCTGGTTCATAAGCCATAAGCATTTGAGAGGTAGTCTGGCGCAAGGCCATGTAGTGCCTCATAAACTAATAAAAGAATTTTACAATCAAAAGGAAAGCAAACAGGTCAGCAGTGTAACGATTTTAAGGTCCTGTTTACGCTTTTTAAATGCATCTTGGGTGATTGGATCAGAAGTGGACAGTGCTAAATACCACTGAGACGCAGTATGATCCAGTCACTCGAACCACAGGGGGTTTGGCATGCATTTTGACCACATTTATTTATGCTTAAAATTCCCTTAGGATCCCCCTTAAACAGAACATGAGAACGGTGACATATTGAATGGACTGCAAACCGAAATCTGGTTTTAATAATTCATACAATGATATTTTTTGTCGTAGGGCGTAACACTAGTAATACGTCATCAGTACGGTTCATTACTGGGACTTTTTCTCTGACTGCCTTGCTGCTCCTTGCAGAGGGCTTTTCACCATGGTGGGCTTTTTCAAGACGCCATCCAAGTAAAACGTCTAAAATGATCGCGATTTCTTGAACAATTAAAAAAAAATGTTAAGCATTATAGTGGTTTCCAAGCATCATATATCTGCAGTCATTGCTAGCAACTGTTTAGGCTTTTTTTTTTTTTTTTTTTTTTTTATGAATTATTAATGACTATCCTGATTAGCAGTCATTTTTGCCACGCCATGGTGAATTTATCCAAAGTTCTAATACTGGAGTTTTAAACTACGCCTGTTGCTGCAAGGTATTAGGATCCTTGTATTGTATCGTAATACGTGTGAATAAACTAGAGCAAATATTAGGCTTAAGTTTATTTACTTATAGTCCTATTTTGAATCATTTTTGCTCTAAGCTGTTATCACTGTTGAGCCACATTGTTGTGGCTTTTCGCTTAACATGATCTTGTTTGTCTAACTTGTAGTTGTATTTAGAAATGGTAGTCATGGGCAGGTATGGAGGATGGAGTGAAGAGTCCCTGATGAATGCTACTACTGCAGTTAAAAATGGGTCATCAGTCAAGTTGGCTGCAGCTGCATCTAGGATACAGAGGAAAACACTGGCAGACTATACATACAACAAAGAATTGATGTCAAGCAATGGACTGGTCTGAAAACAATATCCAGTCCTGATGAGGAAGATGGACCTACCCATATTATTTGATTGCAGAAAGTTGGTTTTCCATTAACAAGTAATGTCCAAAGAGCAGCGTGCCAGTATGCTTCAAAAATTGGTGTTTCGGATAGATTTGGAAAAAATGCAGGGACACGTGAAATTGTTGGCAAGGATTGGTTTCATTTGTTTACATCCAGGCATCAGTGGATTTCATTGCGTACATCAGAAACATCGTCGTATGGTCGTGGATGTGGACAGAATCGATTCATCATGAACGATTTCTGTGATGATGTTCAAAAAACAGTTGGTGACAATAAGTTAGGACCTCAGAGTATTTGCAATATGGATGAGACTGGGGTCCAGATGACCGCAGGAGAAGAAGCTGTCTTTGTTTGGTGTTCAACAGCAAGTGTGTTTTTCGGATGGTATGGAAAATGCAGGAATGGATGTATATTAACAAATGAAACAAAGCTGACCAAACAAAACAAGAAATATCTTGGGTTCATACTGTCTACAATGAAATAAAAGTCAAAGTAAATTTCAGAATCACTGTTTTCTCTTATCCCATCCCAACTTTTTTCTGATTTGGGGTTGTATATCTGTTAGTTCTGTAAACCTTTGTGAAATACTGAAGGAACAAGTCATGAATAACACAAGTTAAATACTGATCTCATATTTGTTAATCATTAATGAATCATGATGCATCTTTCATCCCAAGCAGTTGCATTATTTTTTACCATATCTGTTAATTTGGTGTTCCTTCAGTAGTTCAGAAAGGTTTAAGTAATGAATAAGTGGAATAATGATCTCATGTTTGTTCATCATTAATGAATTGTGACATATCTTTTATCTCAAGTAGC
This sequence comes from Hippopotamyrus pictus, assembly GCA_026781145.1. Lineage (NCBI taxonomy): Eukaryota > Metazoa > Chordata > Actinopteri > Osteoglossiformes > Mormyridae > Hippopotamyrus > Hippopotamyrus pictus. Next base: position 8,485,571 of record JAODLC010000085.1, on the reverse strand, counting down.
AACTATATTTGTACATAATTTGTACTTCAGTAGTAACTGAGTTTTTGTGCCCCATCAAGTAAAGTGTTACCGAAAATTCTGTGACATATAGGCCTTTATGTCTAAAATATGGTTTAAAAGTGAGTCAGTTGACCCGCTGCCATCAGGAGGGACAGCCACCTAGAGCTGAGTGTCATCGGCTTAGGTGTGGAATGACATACCATGCCTCCTAATGACACTACCCAAGGGACACTTATGTAAACTAAAAAATAATGGTTCTAAAACTAATCCTTGTAGAACCCCTGCAGGTGACATCATAGTGTTGGGAGGACTGGTTATTTATAGATAAAAAAAAAATTTTCTTCTGCAAAGATTGGAGGTAAACCAGTTAAAAGCAATTCCAAAAGGGGCTAACATGGCCTGTTAATCTGTCTAAATCCATCTAAATGAATCTGGTAATCCACAGTATCAAAAGCAGCATTCAGGTCAAGTAGCAACAGAACTGTAGGCTTGTTTCTGTCATTGTATACTAATTTTAACAGGGCTTTCTCTGTGCTGTGGTGTCCCAAAACCCGATTGAAACATTTCTGATTTAGTATTTCAGTTTAAAAAGAATATTATTGCTAAAATAGGAGATTTGAAATTGGTCTAAAATTCCTCATGTATGCCACCCTTAAACACAAAGCTGGCAGCTTAGGAAAGAACGTAAGTATATTAATTATAAAACAGTAACGCACAATATAAATCTTAAAAGTACTGAAATTTAAATGGGCTTGTTACTTGTTACTTTGTCTAATATTTTCAAGCAAACAAAAGGCAGGTTGAACTTTTGATGTCTGAATTTTGACCATTCGGAACTTTATTCTCCCGTTTTTATATAGACTTGCTATTTTGATTTGTCTTACTGTTCTATAGCCTGAACCTCAGTTCAAATCTGTTAAATCATTAATTCTGATTCCCCTGACTCAAAGCCTTCCAGGTCCATACTTGACCTTGTATCAGGTTGTGCAGTGTGGTGTTTTTAGAAGCACAATATAAATAATGTAACTTACTTTTTTATTGTTGAGCCCTTTAGAATATTATCTAATGCTGACCTTACAGTGTGTCAATACTTTTAGTGCAGGTTTTTGTATGGGTTTCCTCCTGCAGTCCAAAAGCATGAGTTCTAGCCCGCTGGTGTCCCTAAATTGCCCTTAGTCCGTGATTGTGTGTCTTGAGCGTGTGCCCAGTGATGGGTTGGCATTCAAGTGCAGTATGTTTTCTGCCTTGTGCTTCTGCGATAGGTGTCATGCTCCCTGCAACCCAACACCAAATACAGAAAACAGGTTATTGGGTGATCAGGTTAGATCAGGGCTGATTATTTGGTCAGACTGCTGACCCTTTTTAATATTAATTTAGTTACCAGTGGAATTAAAGTCACGCAAACTTCAGTTAATTCCACTGGTAATTAAATTAATATTAAAAAGGGTTAGCAGTCTGACCAAATAATCAGCCCTGATCTAACCTGATCACCCAGCAACCTGTTTGCCATATGCAACGAAGAAATGAGAAAGTCCACTTTCTCATCCATCGCTCTCTAGTTGGACTTCTGTATTATGTGAAAAATTTGTAAAATCCTTGAAAAATGGGCAAAGGCTTTTTCAGTTTATTATAAAAACGAATGTTTTAAATTTCTTAGATGTCAACACAGATTCTATGACGACCTCATTCCCTGACCCCCCGAAGCCACTGGTGGTTCCCAGCCTTGAGGACAATGTGCAGTACAGCCAGAGTACCCAGCCTGCCTCTAAGTTCAACATCCCCTGCAAGCCCAGCATCCCAGAGAGCACTTGTGAACCCCGTTACCAAGGTATGAGCCATTCCTTACTTGGACAGATTGAGTAAAGTGTGCGCTTTGGCATATTGCGCCAATAGTGAAACCATGTAGGTGGGGCCTTTATGAAGTACCCACCCCTTAATCTCCACCTACTAGTAATTTAACTTTCCTGTGGTTTTTCACTTTTGCACATCTGTCATTACCTTTGATTTTATGTTGAACGTATGATCTTGAGTAGAAGTAACCTATCTCCGAGTCTGACCCCTTCAGCTGTGAGAACTGCTACGAGTGAAAGTCAGTAATGTGTCGCCTCTTGTTTGTTCGTGCCTCAGCCGTCTCTCAGCCCTTCAGCCCCCCTGTGGCTCAGGGCCCTGTCGCGCAGTGGGTGCAGGCACGGCGAGAGGAGATCATACGGCAGATGACAGAGGCGTGCCTGAACCAGAGCCTCGATGCTCTGTTGGCGCGTGACCTGCTAATGCGAGAGGACTACGAGCTGATCTCCAACAAGCCCACGCGTACTGCCAAGGTGCGCCAACTCTTGGACACCAGCGACCGGCAGAGTGAGGGCTTCTGCCGTGTGGTTGTGCAGAAACTTCAGGAGAACCGGCAGGCCGGCTTGCAGCCCTTTCCTGAGATGTCCTCAGCCAGCCCCACCCCAAGTGCTCCCCTTCTGACATCCTGCTTAAACACACACAACATATTTTAACCCTCACCACAAGACTCAGTGGTTGTCATATTGAAGGATGGCTTTATGACTTCCCATCCATACCAGCAGCCCTGGACTCAATATTTAAGACCACATTTGCCTCACCTTGATGATCATCCGCACCCTTCCCAAAGACTAAGAGCAATGCTACAGTCTATAAATGTGTTCCTTTTAAATGGGTTCCTATCCACTGAGGTTGTTTTAGAAATTAGCAGTTCAACATGACCAAGCTTAGAGATCCAGTTGCTTTATTTCATTGCCTTTTCCTCGAATGTAGTGCACCTTGCAGCAAAAAGAATATCCTAATCTATGCTCCCCATACAGCCGTGCTTCTCATAAACTGAAAACTGGAAAGGTTCGTCGCATTATATGCGCCGCTGAACAATACCACCAACCTACTGTTTGCCAGAAATAAGCATGGTTGACTTATGAGATGTAGAGATAAAACTCTGCATTGTCGCAGCTCAACCCTCTGCAGCATCGCTGTGGCAAATCATCAGCATTTGATCAACACTGTGGTCTGACATCATCCCCTCTGTATATGTGCCTGTGTGTCTGTCTGTACGTCTTGCATGTCCTCCGTTACTGTGCGGGTTCCTCCCTCACTCTGAAAACATGTTGTTTGGGTGAATTGGGTCTATTTAGCATCTCTGTATTGCCCATTTTGTGATAGTGGGCTTATGAGTGTCCTTGCCATCCTGTCCGGGGAATCCCCTGTCTTGTTCTTTGTGCTTCATGGTGAGCCTATACTGAATGATTGGTATCGAAAATCGTTGGAGGGATATCTACATGGGTCATTAAGTTTTTGTAGTTTGTGTCTATGCCATATGCAATTTACCACATGCAGAATTTCTTGCGGGTGAATCAACTGCTCAGTACTCAATTTTAGAGGTCGTCAGTCTTCGGAAAGTTCTTTTGACTGTCCCTACATGTAATTTTCCCGTTTGCGTAATAGTAGAGTTTCACACACGGCTTACATTATGTCAATATCTTAGAAGTTGAACATCTTTTATTTCTGACAAATTGAACGTTGGTCATTTGACAATGAAGAATTTTGAGTGTGGGGGAACTGTGGAGTTTCATGGAAAACTTAGCTTTGGTTGTTGTATGTGGGTGGGGCGGGGGTCGATTAAAACATTTTAGTCTTCATATCACTAGTAAAGTTATATTTGAAAGCCTTGGGTAAACTTGAGGTTGGGTTTTATTATCTGACTGTTTTGTAATGTTTTGTAACTGAAAGGGAGAGTAAAACCTTTGAATGCCTTTCTGCTTGTGGAATTTCCTGCTTCTTTGCCTTGAGTTTTAAAGGAGAGCTGTATCCATCTGTTTATTTTTGTCTGGCTGTAAAAGTGTGTACTTTTTACTGAACCTTATGTTTAAATTTAAATTGTTTAGAAGAGAGGTGGCACATTGTGTAACACTGGGTTTTACAGCTGGTTCTGATTGGTTGTGACCTCAACTTCCAGTTCAGTATATGTAGTGTTGGCCTGTTCTTCCAAAATAAGCAGTTAGACCAATTAGTGTCTCTAAAGTGTGTGTGTATATGTGTGTGCGTGTGCGTGCTTATGTACATGTGCGTCCACCATATGACGGATTAGCATCCTGTCCAGATTGTCCTGTGCTTCTAAGCTTGCTGTGAACTTCTATTGGATAAGCAGTATGGATGGATGGGTGGATTGATGGATGGTAAAACAGTGTTGACCCAGTCCATGTTAGCAATTGAAATGCTTGGTGAGCCTTATGTTATACACTTTTGCTAACAGAGGAAGTTTAGGACAAACAGTCATTGTGTGAGAGACTTCACATTGTCCCATGATGCAGTAAGCTAACGAGTGACCGTTTGTGATTAGGGTGTATAGCTCACTGTACATTCCACTGGCATTACAAAACCTATTTCAAATGCTTCCTGGCAGTAGTGGATTAATTCACTGCGCAGTGGATTAATTCACTGAATACAAGTAATGGGCTGTTAATGATACTTAGTGATGGATATTTTCACTCAACTGAGTGTTCACTGCCTTACTTGGTGCTACTCTGAAGTTTTTGTCAGTAGATTCTGTGCATGCTGGGGTTAATTCTGAAATATGATTGTTATGACAACACAGTATTTGTGAACAATTGTAAGAACAAGAACTTTTTTTTTTTTCTTCTCTATGTGATGTTTGTTCACCGTACAGATGAGCTATTCATTTTACCTTTAATAATAGCCTTTCCTTTATTTGAAATGAGATGATACAAACAAATCGTTGACAAATTAATGGTTTTATATTGTATTATATTGAAGTCTCAAATGTGTGGTGGCTCAAACGTATAGAATATCTGGGCTTTGCAAATGACTTAACACTTCCAAGGAGAGCAGAACAAAATATAATCCTAAGTTGTTTTCAGTCAGAGAAGTCTAATGACTGGTACAGCACTGAAACTGTACTTTTTCTGAAACTGTGGCAAAACAATTTCTCTGTGCAAGTCCCTCTCTCCCATGTTTATTTTAGCATATGTGTATGCACTGTCTGAAGAACTAAGATTAGCTTAATGGTAATGGAGGATTTTTTTTAGTCTGCAGGGCTTATATATTATCTTCCTTCGCTGAGGGTTTAAAACCCAATATGTGGTCACATAATTGCAGATAACTGGATCCTTTGACCTTGTTAATTACTGTCTTTTTGTGCAGTAAACAGTAGTTAATAATTCCAGATGTCACAGAGTAAGAACAAATGCTTTTTTTTCTCCTTTTCCTACTCACCCTTCTGTCCCACTTGAATCAATGTGCCAATTTGCAGCTCTGGCTAAACCAGAGAATACCTTCTAGATGATTCTGTGATGTCTGCTGCTTTGCACTACTGACATTGCCATTTTTCCAAATAGCTGGTTTGCATTATCTGTGCTTTTTAATCTTACTCTCTGGGTCCTCATTGCATTTAGTTTTTCACATCTTAAGAATGACTAAAGGGGAAAAAAAATAATAATAATAATGTAGCCAATACCATGGACCAAACAGAATACCCCGTGTCAATGTGATTTTCAGTTTTATATCCTCATGTTCCAACAGATTTGAAATGTGACTTGTTCATTCACTGTCCTCTGTAGCTACATTTTGAAACTTTATCACAGTAATGTAGACATGGGCCTGCATTGAATGGATAGGTTACTAAATAAAATAAACATTTTGTTTACATGTACCTCGTTGAATATTTTTGAATTTTTCTGATCGATCTGCTACCTTGTATGACTTTTGAGCCTGTCAATTCTGATCACGCGTTTACCATTCAAATGTTCAAATCATTCAATATCGTTCAAATCAAATGTTTTTTTTTTCCCCCGAATTAAATAAGTGATAGGTATTCTGAAGTTGTCAATATAGTTGAATTAAAGTTGACTATTGGAAAGCCATTTTTCAGGTTTCGTTCACACACTCCATAAACCATAATCTTGTTCCCTCACTTGTTTGGGTCTGACCGATGATACTTTCAGGAATGGATCCTTAAACTGGTTTGGATTTATGAACCCTGTCCGTGCTTAGGTGTACCCTAATCCAATGGGCCTGTTTCAGATGGTACTGGCGACAAAGCAATGGAAGGCTGTCCTCTTAAGCCAATTTTGGCATCTTTCCTGGAATGGAGGTTCTCGCTTCTGAGTGGCCAGTGCCAAAAATAGAGATGTTAGTGGATGAGAGAGGGGACACTTGTATCTCCTTTCAGAGGCATTGCAACACTGTTTACACTTCCTTCCCAAGCTTTACCTGTTTTTCTGCTCTAGAAAGTTTGAGAATGTCTTATCTCTTATCAGGGATCAGCCTCACATCTACTGTCTTGCGAATTTGGATATTTTACTGGGTAAGTAGAATTGCCTTTTCTGTATTTCAATGGACAAAATATTAAGCAGCAGTTTTGTTTTACTGTAGGGATTTGATCCAGTAGTAGTTTTTCTTATAAATGACTCTGGTAGATGTATAAATATTAGAATCTGAAAAAGCTCACATGACCAGATCCACACTATAGCGCTGTGTCGTCAAGTTGCAGGTAGTCACGCAGTTTTTCTTGTGTTCCCTGCCAAGCTGACCTTTAACCTTAATCTGTTTGCCTCCTTGACCCTGCTCCCTCTTCAGCTGTAGTCAGGAGTTCTTCCCTCATGTACCTACATTTGGAAGTAGGCAGAAGGTGGTAGCCATGAAAGTCTGGACCCAGGAAATGTGTGGCGGGTCACAGACCCAATCTGAGTCATCACTGAACCTTAAAGCCCCACCTGGAACAGGGGTCAAGATGCAGATGAGAAAGGAGATTTCCCTGGTAAATGGTGTTTGCCTCATAGTGGGCAACATGATTGGCTCGGGCATTTTTGTGTCCCCCAAAGGGGTGCTGATGTTCAGTACCTCTTATGGCCTGTCACTGCTCATATGGGCGCTAGGGGGCATTTTCTCCATGTTCGGGGCACTTTGCTATGCTGAGCTGGGCACCACCATCATCAAGTCAGGTGCAAGTTACGCCTACATCCTGGAGTCCTTTGGCGGATTTCTGGCCTTCATCCGTCTGTGGACATCCATCCTTCTCATCGAGCCCGCCAGCCAGGCTGTCATTGCCCTCACCTTTGCCAATTACCTGGTTGAAGGTCTCTACCCCACCTGCCAGCCCCCCTACGACGCTGTAAGGCTCATCGCAGCTGCCTGCATCTGTAAGCATTGATTTTCATAAATATGGCTGGACTCGCATACCCGCACATGCCTGTGAGACGTGTTTATAAGGCTAGTTTGACGGTCGAGGCGCCTGTTTAACAGCAGGCTTTTCCACGTTCTGCGCGAAACTATTGGCTGAACGTAAACAACAGGGGGGGGGCGTTGTAAAAATACGGCCTGATTTGTTCGTCAAGTGGATATGGCTGAATTTACAAAGGAGTAGCGTACTGCTGGACCTGATGAAAACAGAGAGAGCTCGCTGTGCTAGTCTGTGCTGAGACTGGGGCAGAGTCAGTTTTCAGAGTGACTAGCTGTTTCCATGTGTGTAAGTATATGCATGTCAAAGCCCCCCGGAAAATTCCCCCTGCGTACGAGTCATGGGCTCCACCCAGCGGATATGACATCACTTGGGATTATGGCAAGCAGCCCTTTGTTTAATGCCATCTTCCTCTGACTAAAAGTGGAATGAAGAAGTAGCAGCTTGTGGTTGGGGGAGCACCCAACTTAGTTGACCACAATGTGCATTTAAAATGTCGAAAGATATCCCCTTCTAACTCTTGCTTATCATGAATATGGTTTTTGCACTTGTCTGTGATTGACGAGCTCTGTTAGGTTCCTGCTATGTTTGTAGCATAATGCATAGTTCTTGCCCTGGTGTGGCATGTACTTAATGGTCATTCACTGGAAGCTCAGCCTAGCTGTATGTGTGTAATGTGCTATCTGCTTCGCTTGTGCATCATCCATGGGCACCAGGCAGGGAATAACCCTGGACGGGGGGCCAGCCCATCGCAGGGCACACTCACACACCATTCACTCACACCTATGGGCAAGTTAGGAACTCCAATTAGCCTCAGCATGTCTTTGGACCATGGGGGGGAAACCGGAGTACCCGGAGGAAACCCCACGACGACACGGGGAGAACACGCAAACTCCGCACACATGTGACCCAGGCGGAGACTCGAACCCAAGTCCCAGAGGTGTGAGGCAACAGCGCTAACCACCACACCACCATATCTGAAATATCCATCCATCCATCCATTTTCCAAGCCGCTTATCCAACTGGGTCGCGGGGGGTCCGGAGCCTATCCCGGAAGCAAC
>JAODLC010000085.1:8383063-8395368 GCA_026781145.1 Hippopotamyrus pictus | reverse complement strand
GGGGGGGGGGGGGGGGGGGCAGGGTGTCGGTCCATAGCAGGAGCAGTCAGTGCTCCATAACACGCCCCCACTTTGTTGCCTTACGTGCCCCTACCAAGCCTGGCATGAGCAATTATACCCCCACAGAGAGTGATTCAGCAGCCCTGCGGGGAGGTAATCTTGAGGGGGGGGGGGGGGTTCCAGGACGCTACACACAAGTCAACATTTCACTCAATAAGCAACATGGGGCTAACATGTGCCTGAGATAATTGTTTTAATCGGTATCATTCATCAGGACATTTATCGTTACTCATCTACGGAGATAATGCTTCTAGATCATATTCATATTTAGGCTGATGTATAAGACAACCCTGCGTGAGCAGCTGGTGTTTGGACATTGTATAGAGTCTTAATAAAATGTATAGAGATCTAAATGGGAAATCATTTCAATAACAACACTGCAGAAAGGCTGAGGGCTGTCGTGTAGCTCGTTCCAACCATCCCACCACACCACATGCTACTTTTAACGTGTACTCAGTGTCAGTCTGCTTTCTCACTGGCCACTCGGTGCTTTCTGAGCATGCCTAGTGACTGTCCACTTTCCCAATCTGCTTAGTGACCGTACTTTTCCTAAGGAGGCTCAGTGACAGTCCTAGTGTGTGCCTTAATCTGCTTTCCCAGTGTGACTCCGAATCACAGCACCCGCCGACAGGCAGTGATCACTTACTACTTGTAAGTCTCGGAGCGGATGTATTCAAAGACGTTGGATGTGCCCATCTCCAGCTGGCTGGCAATGGGAATCACCCAGGGGTTGTCCTCTGCCTTGAACACATGCTTAGGTTCGGTCAGATCCAGGTTACCTGTTGAAGCGGTCAGGAGTGAGGCACTGAACGGGATGCAAAAAAAAAAAAATTACACAAATCTGCAAAATATTTGGATGTGAATTCGACAGATCAAAAACTTTCACACCAAACGTGATGGGAACTTTTCGCGACAGATTGAGGAATGAAAAGAAAGAAATTCTCAAACTGGTGACATGCACTGGTGACAATGTTTTTTTTTCCTTGTTTCTTTTGAGCCACGAAAAGTAAAAGGCGAATGTACTGGATACATCCAGTTCTAAAAGACCTTAAACTTCACAATGTCAAGTTCAGATAGTACTTCAGGAAAAGCTAAATTAATTTTGAAAACATGGCAGCATTTGCATCTATTATCAGTTAAAGAGCAATAGAGAAAACACAGCTTATTATTTTTTAAACTGCATTTGTATTGGATATCGATTATAAAACAATACGTTTATAAATAGGGTAGCACGGTGATTCAGGATTCAAGAGGTTGATTCGTCATGTACACAGTCGTACACGTACAACATGTAGTGGAATGTGACCCTGGTCACTCCGAGCAGCTGTGCATGATAACAAAATATAGAGAAAAAATAAGGAAAAATAATAATATAAGATAAAAAAATATATATATGAAATGGTCAGCTGTATATAATCTATACAAACGCAGTGGTACAGTGGTTAGTGCTGCTGTCTCACAACAAGAAGGTCCTGGGTTTGGTCCCAAGTCTGGTTCTGGGTCCTTTCTGTGTGGAGTTCACACGCTCTCCCTGTGTTCATGTGGGTTACATTAGGGGCTCTGGTTTCCACCTACAGTCCAAAAGTGTGCAGGATAAGTTGATCGGTCTGTCTAAATTGGCCCTGTAGTTGTGTTGGCGAACTGCCCAGGGTTGGTTCCTGCCTGTGCCCCTTGTCCCCAGGATAGGCTCCAGTCCCCCCTGCAACCCCAATTAGGATTAATCAATTACGGTGACGGATGGATGTTTATAAATAAAACATTAATACATAGCCGCAGTTTAATATAATTGTGAAATAGTTATAAAATCCTACGACCAGAACTGCTGCAAACAATTTTACTTGCCCCCTGTCATCAAATAGGCAGGTCAGCATGGAAATATTGATTCCTTTGATCTGAATTGATTGAGAATTGATTCTAATGTTAAAATACCGTTTTTACCCCTTGCAATTTAAATGTTTACATTATTATAAGGAGCACCGTATGGACTACTGTCAGGGAGAGTAGCCAATAAGTGAGGAGAAGAGGGAGGTCGCCCAGATGCTATAGGACAATGGAATAATCAGTCCGCCCGTCGCTATAGGCTAGTGTTGTAAACAAAAAGAAAGGTTTCCTCCAATCGAAAAATGCTCATCACGTGCAAAAACTGACATCGTATTAGTCATTCATTTTTCAACGCAGCTAAAGCTGCACCAAATTAAAAAAACTGCTGGATGACAACAATCTGAATTTGTGTTCCAAGTGGTTGAACAGGCATTTTGTAGCAGTTTAGACTGTTTTTCTCCATTAAGAAAAATGACTCAGAGACAAGAAAAACACACCTTGGTATATGGACCAAATTCGTGAGCTTAAACAAACCACACATACACTAAGACCTACTGTACAGTAAGTATGTATCACTAAGTTTTCTGAATTGCCTGGAAAGAAAGTGTTTTAACATACAGACATGACTTATTTAAAGAGATTGCACCACACCACTAATAAGTAGGTACACTACTTCATATGATAAACTCATCTTAAGATTGGGGTATGTCCCACATTCACTCAAAGTTGCTGTTGTCAGACCCATCCTGAAGAATAAAAATCTGGATCCCAATGATTTGGTGAATTACAGACCTATTTCTGACCTTTCAGCCATCTCTGTTTTTGCAAACACCGACAATGAAATGTTCGGAGTTTAGGCCAAATCATAGTACTGGAAGCGCACTCGTCATAGTCATGAATAACGTGCTTATAGCTGTTTATGATGGTTGCATATCCCTGTTGGTCTCACTGGGTCTAAGCGTGTTCACCTTGTACATGCTGCCTTTTGGTGCCATTATTAGGAAGCATAGTGTGAGTTTTCATTGTCTTGCACAGCTGTATATATCTTTTAAAACAAATGTGTTATCACAGCTGTGAAAGACTGAGGAATACTTGTCTGAAGATAGGAGCTGGATGGCCAGTGAATCTCTGTTATGCTCCGACGTGTAAAGATGAGACAAAATTGCTGGCTCTGTTTGGGCAGACAACCTAGATCACAATAGCCGTCCCAAAGCATTGGTTGTTATTCTTTTTAACCAATCATTTACCTACACATAAATCTGCAAGCGCAGGTAGCAATTCTCACTGTCCCTATGCATCTTTCTCATTGGATGATTTGTTTTTCCTGCTTGGTGCATGTCTGCGCAATTGGCCACTTCCAGTATAACTGACTAAGTTCACACCGAATGATTTTAGCCCAGATTTTACGCTCGCCACAGTTTTTGGAAATTGCATACAAAACCCCCAGATCTGAGGCAAATCGGTGTGCGATCGGCGCTGGCAATTCGGCGCTCGATCACTATCTGTGAACTGTTCGCAACGCGACACGACGAAGTCAACGATGCATTGCAGTCGGCCGTCAGACAGGCTAAATATCTGGACCTGTTGGTGACGCCGAATCCTGTAGGTGTGAAAGGCGCTGTGAATGGCAATAAGTCCGGCGACGAGCCCCAGCCAAGGAGAGCACAAGACTCGGGGTGAGGCGTAAGCTGAGAGAGGAATGTAGCAAGGTGCAAAAAGTTCAATTTGTTTATGAACTGTTCTTGGTATTTAGGGATACACACGCACACACACACACACACATGTGCAAGGGTCATCTTGGAGATCAGTATCTTCCTGAAACTAAAGATTAGTGAACTGTATCTAGTAGGACGAACAGAAGGAAAGACCTACAAGATTAATGTTTAGCAATAAATGACAGACTGATGTCCCTTTTTTGTAATTTCAGCATTTTATTGCATTATGCATTTACTGTTTTTGAAGAAGGGTTATTGTAAATTGTGAAGGAAGGTTTTGCACATGGTTAAGAGGATATTTGATAGGTGTTTAGATGCCCTAATAACAGAAATTATTACCATATAAAATGGCCATACAGTTAAATTTGATAGGTGTTTTAATGTCCTAATAACAAAAATGAAACAGGGTGTTGCTGATGTATGCAGAATATAAATATAATGTGAAGGAAAAATGAACGTATTGCACTTTTTCTAAGAAACTTTAGACATTCGTTTTAATATATGAAAGAAGTATGGTAAGTCAGTATCACATTCTCAGCCTAGATAACTAAGTGTCATAGGGTGTGCTTATGTATAAGGTCTGCTTATGTATTAGGTTTGCTTACTTTTCAAGGGAATTTATACGGCCAGGAGAAATACCCTTCAGCAAAATCCATTTCAGTATCATTAACCTCTCTCAGAAAAATATGACTAAAAAATTGACTAAAATTAGACTACGATTAAACCTGATGGATGGATGGATGGATGGATGTATTGATGGATGGATTGTTGGATGGATGGACTGATGGATGGATTGTTGGATATTATTATTACAGACATGATGTTTTGTCTACAACAGAAAATAAATGAATCCCATAACCCAAATGACAAGACAAATACAATATAACTTCAACAGAACTCTTCAGGCTCTACATTCTATGAAGTTTGGATGTTTGAATCACTCATCATTATGGTTACTACTCTTACTGTCTTCCGTTATGAACATCTTGTCCATTTTCATGCTGGGTCCACAAGAACAACAGCCCAGGTGTCGCTGTAAACTGAGCCTACTGCTATGAAGGGGATTTGTTCCAGTAGGACCCAGGAGATATGTTGCTGGACACTCTTTTGCTTAGGAAGGGACCCCTGAGCAAGGTATCTAACCTTAACTGTCCCAGCAAGATACAGGTGATGATTTTGCTGTAGAGAGAATACAAAAATTCTTGGTCCTGCTCAGCACCTGGTAAATGAACGCTTTAGATGTGAGCACTCGGCCATACATGCCCTCCATCTTCAATGTGCTCATCCTGATCAGGGTCAAAGGTGGGCGGTCCTGGAGCTTAAACGCTCTGTATAACAAGAGGAATTTTGGACCTTCTCGTCCTGGCAGTTGTCATCTCTCTCTAAATTACTGCATCTCATTACTGACTATAGGCTACAAGCTTGTATTGTCAAACCTCTGCAAATACTCCAAAATGTGGTTTGTAAGTCAAGACCTCCTGAAGATTCCATCACCATACAGAAAGTGTCACTGAAGACATGTCTCATGTGCAGGTCCTTGATGGTGGCATGAACAAACCATCTACATCCTATCATCACAATCACTCACAAACTTCAAGAAATGCCTCAAGACCCATCTGTTCCAGGAACACACCTAGCCCCCTAAATATTGAATTGTGCTTGCAAAATATGGGACTAATCGTGTTCCATATAGGTCTAAAATGGGACGCTGCATTTTAATTTTTCAGTTCAGAATGATCGCATAAAAATATGAGACAGCTTGCAACTCTGAATACAGGATGGGTGGCAACTAGACCCAAAATCAAGCACAAAAATATATAGATTTTTAGAGGATAGTCATAGAGAGGGAAGGACAAATGATAATGTGGAAAAATACAAAACAGAAAATTCACAAATTATGTAAATGCCCCAAAAAGGGGTGGGCTCTCAAAAAGGTTAAAAAGCCCTGGTATGGATCTTGCTCTGATGGTAACTTGCACTTGTTACTGATAATTCATTGCAAACTCAACCTACCCACACTTATGCCTAGTTAGACACTTGTATGGTTGTAATGTTTTATCTACCTCAGGAACCATGCGGACACTTTTGTCGTGTTCACACCGCAGTATCTCAGCCTGATTACAGTTTCTCAGAGTCAATTCCAGAACCCGCTTTTAGTTCCTACCCCAGACTAGGTACAAACTGCTCTGGAGTGGCTTACAGCGATAACTTACTGATTGGTTGATTACCAACATGGGCCCTGACTTGGAAGTTACACAGAAATGTAGTGAAATGAGCTAGAAGTAGCAGAGTAAAAATTGAGCATATGCAGTTATTTTTGTACATAAATTACACTACATTTATTGTGCTCTAAAATCATTTGATAACCAATATACTTTTGTGTAATATTGATGGTGCTGGCGATGAAATTTGCCTCATTAATGGAATAACATTACATAATTTTTTATTCTATGGAAAATGAAAGATCAGTCGTCTCACCACATTTAATATGCATTATAAACATGTAGTAGGTGTATAAATAAAATATAAATTAAAGGCTGTGGCCCATTTTGATCACGATCAATCCCCACAATAACCAAAGGTGGACATTTAAGGTCCAGAAAGTAAAAATCCAAACCAGGATTTTGTTTCAACCAAGCAGTTGAATATAAAGAGTCACAGTCACAGAGTACTCAACTGGTTGGTTGAAACAAAATCCTGGTTTGGATTTTTACTTTCTGGACCTGAAATGTCCGCCTCTGACAATAACTAACATAACTACTTGCTCATCCTCCATTGTTTTGGGGTGGCAGTATAGTTTTGTATAAAATTGTGTTCAGCCTACAAACTTTTTGCATCTCCCACACTCATATAGCATAATGGTCCCAGTTCCTGTTGTGCGGTGTGAAAGTGACATATGAAAGTGGCCACGGCCCAAGAACTTGTAACCAGGTACCAGGTTCCGGAACTTCAGTGTAAAAGCACTCAAACTGTATAGGCTTTTCTGCAGCTTGCCTGTGTGTTAGAGTTACCTAACTCAGGAGGGAGAATGCTGAGCCAGTTCCCTTGGATGTGTAGCTCCTTCAGCTGGGCCAGATCTCCTACTTCCTTGGGCAGGGAGATGAGGTCATTGTCCCTCAGACAGAGCTGTACAGAGCAGGACACAGGAACACACACGTCATCATTAAATTCCTCTGCCCTGGGTCAGACAAGCTAGTGTGAACCAGGGTACAGCATTCAGTTCCAGTCAATCCATAGATGGAAGTTTTATAATGATTGCCTGCATTAATTTCCAATTGGTCAAGCATTTTATCTCTAGAACTCTAAATGCAAATTATGTTACTTTTACCCACAGATGTACCCTATTTCCTTTGCATACGAGACCAAGCAAAGGCACAGGAAGCCAGATCAACGGGAAATTGAATATCACAATGCCACACTCCCTATCACCTGGCAATCATAACAAACAGCATACAACTTAAATGAACTGTTAGTGATGTGCAGCACTCACTATACTCACTAAATGAACTGTTAGTGATGTGCAGCACTCACCATACTCACTAAATGAACTGTTAGTGATGTGCAGCACTCACTATACTCGCTATACTCACTATCTGTAGCCTGCTGAGCTTGCCAATGTCTGGAGGCAGGACCTTGAAGTTGTTCTCACTGAGGTACAGTGCCCGCAGGGTGACTACAAGCAGAGAGACATGTCAGTCCGGAGACGCTGATGGGAGACGCTATATGCTCTTTCTGCATTCGAGGAAACACGTGGGAACCTTTGTGGACAGACTTTAGAACAGGCCAATGAAACTTCTTCATGATAAAAAATTTCTGTAAAACAAGTGAAAATAAATAGTCCCTTTTTCCAACCCGTCAAAGAATGTCTGGCAATGAGGAATGTCACAAAATCACATACAGGCAGTCCCCAGGTTATGAACACGATACATTCCCTAAGTCTGTCTTTATGCTGAATGTGAAGGTAAGTGAGTAAAACAATAATATCGTTCATAGTGATAATGATAATTACACAGTAATAAACGTAACTGTTTACAGTACTGCACTGTACCTTGAGCCTATGAAGCACTGAAGCTGCACGATGTTTTCACAAGCGTCACAAAGTGACCAATGTGAAGATAATAGTCTTAAAAGCTGTCTGTTTGTAAGTATGAGTTGTCCGTGAGTCAGGCTTTCTTAACCCAGGTACTGCCTGCACATTCAGTTATAAAAACATGTCATAAACCAAAAAGTACCCTGAAAACTATTAGTATTTGAGACACACCACAAAGGTTCATGCCCTTCTGAATATTCTGTTTTGGCTTAATGCAAACCTTAATGACAAAGTTAGTGTTGAGATAAGAATGACCCCTGGACACAATACTGTTTTGTGGGTAATACAGATTAGACAAAGCAGTCTTAAAAAAAAAAAAAAAAAAAAAAAAACTTTCTGGTATCAGAGACATAATTTTCCTGAGTCTCTTCTTCTAAAACACAAAGTGCCATTTTTCCATTGGCAAAGGATTTGTAAGTCTCTGTGCTTTTGTGCGGTGAGCCAAACGCTTCTTCTTTGTTTCCATCCTCTGATTCCTTTTCTCTGTTCATTAATCAGATTTCCTTCAGAATCAGATGCAATTCTGAAGTTCTGCCATCACCCAAATTTAAAAAACAGCATGATGAACACGGAGGAAGGGCATCAAATGAGCCTTGATTACATTTGAGCTGCGGTTTCATTAAGTGATTACTATGAAACACATCTCATTCTGGGTTTCTGCTGCGTCATAGAGTTAGTCAATGACCTTCAAATGAAATAATCTGAATGAATTCACTGTTCAAGTAACAATGCTGCTTTTA
The DNA here is from genome assembly GCA_026781145.1 of Hippopotamyrus pictus. Lineage (NCBI taxonomy): Eukaryota > Metazoa > Chordata > Actinopteri > Osteoglossiformes > Mormyridae > Hippopotamyrus > Hippopotamyrus pictus. The sequence goes on along the minus strand of JAODLC010000085.1, from coordinate 8,386,942 downwards.
TGTGCTGGAGGAACAGGTAAGAATATGGGATTACAGAGTAAGAGTAAATGAGGACTGTAGTGTGTGTAGTGTACTGGAGGATGCGGACAGATTAGTAGCAGCTGAGAAAGGAAACTCACTGATGTAGAAGAAGCTGGCAGGTAGGGAAGCTTCACTCAGGTGGTTGTAGGAGAGATCCAGGATCTCCAGGGAAGGCAGAGGACTGAAGCCCTGTGGTAGGGCGCTCATCCTGTTCATGCTGAACACACACGGCATGGGTCAGTGGGCTGTAAGCCCCATGCAGCATGTTACACACTGAACATTAGCCGGTATTAGCCTATTAGCCAGGTTTCACATATACTGTAACTAATGCTCTAAGTGCCCGGTTTTGGGTCCGATGCAGTAATGAGAAACCTGCAGGATTTACAGAGTGTGCTGGAGAAAAATCCAGCTCACATAATTAGCGTGCTTTTGAAATCCCATGACAATGGATTCTGAGGTTTATTTACAACACTTTCACCTATTACAAAAGAAAATGATAAAGTGGTGTACAGGTATAGGTATATACAGCTGTGGAAAAAATTAAGAGACCACAGCAACATTTTGGTTTCATTAATTTCTCAAATTATGGGTATGCTTCTGTGTAAAATATATATATATTTTTGCAAACTCCAGCCTGGCTCTTCCCTGCTTCTCATTAATGAAGGGCTTCTTCCTGGCTTTATGGGACTTCAGTCCTGCTTCTAGGAGACTAACAGTGCACTCCACAGCACTTAATGTTTCCCATTCTTTTTAAAGGTCACTCGATATCATCCTCCAATTCATAAGGCAATGCTGGATAAGTTGGCGGTCATTTCTGGCATTAGAGAGTCACTTCCGCCTTATTCCTAGGTGGTTTCTGGTCGTTCCCAGTGTCTTCTGCTTCACGTCGTTCTTGTGTACTGCGGTCTTAGAAATCTTGAGCCCGGAAGTTGCCACTCAGTGTGACCTTTTTGCAGCAGAACCAGGATTAAACCAGGATTTAACAATGCAGTTACTTAAAAAAACATGGTTTGGTCTTTTAATTTTTTCCAATGCTGTATACATATGCTGTTCGTGAAATACAGCAATAAGATCCTATTTGAAGGTAAAAATTTAACAAAACTCAATAAAGAAGGAAAGAAATATACAGCATACATAAGCAGGGATTGACATAACTGGTACGCAAGTATGCGTTCACCTTTAAAAGCGATATGTGTGGCAATCGATTGTTGTTTTATGTGCATTTTCGTTGATATGACAAAAAAATTATCGTTTATTTTAACCTTTATATGCTAATTGATACTTAATTTGCGGTATAAAGGTTAGAATGCACGTCTTGTCATATAGGTGCAAATGCACATAAAATGCGTACATATTTGCGCTGTTACATTAATCGATTGCCGTACTAATCGCTTTTAAAGGTGAATGCGTACTTGCGTACCAGTTATGCAAGTCCCTATACATAAGAATTCTTCTGTTTTTGCATATCCCATTTTGCTGTCCTCTTTGAAACACACAGACCCTGGTAAAAATAAAGGATGAGATCCAAGCACAAGGTCAGTCATTTTATTCAGCAGAAAGTCATTTTATTTTAGGGTAACCGCATATAAAATATAATATCATGACATATTCCACTGTGCCTGGAAATCTCCTAAGGGGCTAACCACTTCCACGGCTGGCTTCCAGTTATACAGCAAATCTGTACAAACTTTGCACTTTACCACTTGCGAGTAAGTGGGAATCCAGCACTGGCAATCAGGGGCAAGCTCATTCGCTACTACTACAATTAGCGTCAAACGACTTCCTTGTTATTTAATCTGACACAAGCTGGCGATCGCTGAGGCTGAACACTCACGCTTGAATGACTATGGATTTGATACAAAGTGACCCTGCTGTCAAACAAAGGAACTTAAGTCATCGCTAAGACGAGATGGTAAAATTACAGTTTAAGGGGAAGAACAATGGAGTCTCTGATTGGCGGGTAAGATGGACCATTAGGCGTGGGCTTTGTCCTCCATCTCATGCACAACTTAATTGTGGTGTGATGCTACAGCTCAGGAAGGCGCTGATTGTGAGATGAATAGTGAGGGGCCCGCCTTCCAAGCAAAGGCAGGCCAACAACCTCCACATTATTTCAGTTATGGTTCTTTGGAACTTGTGCTGCATTTTGGTGTTTACTTTTAAGTAACTTTACTCTCTGGGGCCTGGCTGAAAAGACCTCCTTAGCTTAATATGTACTGTCTCAATCATATGTTTACAGCTAAGCCATTAGGCCTGCTGAGACAGAAGTATTATTTTATATCTGTAAACATTGCCAAAAATTAGTATTTCATTAATTCATTTTTAAATTTTCCTATTTTGTATTGGTTACTGGACTATACCTGTGAAATACATCCTGGTTATCCAAGGAAGCATCCTGAAATGCCACCATGAATGTTAGAATTTAGTTAAAACGTTAGGAATGGGATACCAAAAATTTATGCTGAGGTTTTGATTCCCACACAATATCTTGATTAGACTAGATTGATTAGAGAAGCAGTTGGCTCAACTCAGCGTAGAACATACTAGAGAAAAAAAACACCGTAAGAAACATAGGACACCCACCCCAGGTTGAGATGCCTCAGCTTTTTCAAGCTGCAGATCTGACTGGGCAATTCCTCAATATAATTGTTGAAGACATTCAGCACCTCCAGGTTCCTCAGATCAACAATGCAAGGGGGAAGGTCTTGAGATGGACGGAGTGGAACAGGCAGGCAGAGAGACAGAAAACTCAAAGACACACAGCAGAAACACAGCAGAACCAGCATGTTTATATGGTCATAAATAAGATTCACCCCCAAAAATTGGTTTGTATGTATTAAGGTGGAATTTGACACAGAGGGCGTCACTAATAGCCAATCAGAGGCCGTGTATGTTGCTTATGCCCTATGCAATCTGCCTTAATATAAACTTGCTGTAAACATAATGAGGCGGAGAACAGAAGGGCAGTGAAACTGCCCAAGGCACTGTTTACAGAAAGATGTCTCTGGTCAATGCTACATAGACGATTTGGCTAAAATGTACACACAGCATTACCATACCACACAGCACAGGAAATGCAGCCAGTGTCATTCTACAGTAGCACTGACCGCCACGATCATGTGACCCAATCCTGAAGGAAAATCTTGTATTTCTTTTTGTCATGATAACTGTTCTCGGCCATATTATCTAGCCGAACTATAAATAAATATTCATATTTTTAAAGTTACGAAGCTGCCTGGATCATTCATAAAATGTGGCCATTTTGCAGCGAGCCAGATAGTGAACGGGGGAGTGGGTATCAGGCTGTCGCACGGCGGACCCACCAAATCCAGACTGGCTTCATCATCAGCATTATTCTTCGTATTTTATATATTTTTATTCAAAGTAACTTTTTTTGTAAATTACAACCATTCACTGATTTTCCAAGAGTCTTTTTTTTAAAAAAAAAAAAAGCGTAAGGTTGCAGAGAACACATCCGGGAAAACAAAGAGCATGAGGCAGAGAATATCTTCAATTATGATGATATAATTATGGCTTAAAATACTGCATTAATAGCTGGATTTGAGCAGAAGGAATTCAGAGTGGGGACCTCATTCAAGCACTCTACTCTACTATTCCACCGGCAGGACACCATTATGTGAGCATTATGTGACACCAAATTAATGAGCATGGCCTTTTACATTTGCTGCAAACCTTTATACCAGTGGTTCCCAAACTTTCTCTGCAGGGCCCCCCTTTTCTAGATAGGAACATTATTGAGCCCCCCCCCCTCCCATTCAAGCTACATAGGTTCAGATTCAAACTTTATTTGAAATACAACTCCCTTTTCTAATTGAGCGAAACAAATGCAATTACAAA
>JAODLC010000085.1:8342179-8368664 GCA_026781145.1 Hippopotamyrus pictus | reverse complement strand
TTGTCTTTCTGTACATTTTATATCCCCTAAGTGAACTTTATACCGAAATGGTGCATGTTGTCTTTCTGTACATTTTACAGTATATCCCCTAAGTGAACTTTACACCGAAATGGTTCATGTTGTCTTTCTGTACATTTTATATCCCCTAAGTGAACTTTATACCGAAATGGTGCATGTTGTCTTTCTGTACATTTTATATCCCCTAAATGAACTTTACACCGAAATGGTGCATGTTGTCTTTCTGTACATAATATTGACTCATACCCTCAGAATATAATGGAAGAATGACAGCTCTTATTTTATTACAAGAAGGTAGTAGAAGGTATATTATTAATATGTAAATACGCATTTGAACCAGTGGGAAGATCAACCAGTAATTCGGTTGTGGAAAGAGGGCTTGCTAACCATAATAGTGGAGAATTCAGTGCCAAGGAAACATTACATAGTTGGAAGGCTAATAATTCATCAGTTAAAGAAAAACCTGCATAATAAATAAATTCTTAAAATTACACGTATAATAAAAAATATAATGAACCGGTGATGAGGAATTAATGTTTTAGTTTTCTAACAATTGGTAGTTATTGTGCAGTTTAGATGAATAGTGGAATGTGATGGGCATGAAGAAGATTTGGAATCGTATTTGGAGCGAGTGAATCTTTGGATGTCCATGAATAACACTGAAGAGGAAGGTGCGCACGTCACTTTTTTTTAAATCTCTCTCTTCCGGCTAAGAAAGAGAAGCACATGTTGCGATTCCACACTTGACCAAAACTTTGGCTGGTGTATCAAGTAGCGGCCGTCATTCGGCAGCCGCATTATTTTTAAAAAGAGAAATTCATGCCAGACGGATTCTGATGAAACCAGATCTGGCTGAGCCACTGGACACCCGGCGAACCGAACAGAAAAAGCTCCCCAGAGCTACAGATGTGAGAAAAGGCTTGTTATTGTTAAGAGTTTGTGCGAAAAACTGGAATTGGGGGGAGTAACTGGAACAAAAGAGAAGGATCAATGACTCTGGTACAGTAAAAGTGGATGAGAAACTGCAGAGGGTATCTCTGGATCATTTGTGAAAAGGTGAGGATCAATGACAGATGGGCACAAATACCAGCAAGAAAAGCCACAAACCGTACACATAGTTTGAGGAGGAAGAACCAGGATAATTATTCAGGTCCTAAGGGCACAACTAGGCGCTTCCAGATGCATAACTTCAGCAGAGGGGATTACAGAAAAGCAGGGAAGGTTTAAGAAGGTTTTAACTTCTGTTAAATCATTAGATTTAAATAAATAGCTTCTTTGAAGTCATGAACATTAAGTATTCATTTTTTTCTGCATTTAAATAAGTTATTGTAGCTATATAACACTCGTGCCCCCACCTGGAATAATATCACAAGTCATATTTTTCACTTTAGATTTGCATGAAAACTCAGAAAATCACCAAATGAAAAAAAAAACACCCAATGACGATTATGCAAATACTGTAGAAAGAAAAGCTCATACACAGAAATAATGATAAAGTGAAGTTAGTATTTCAGGTTTAGTATGTCTTGTTTTCACATTTCGCAATAAACAAACAAGCTTAAATAGAGCATGATGAACACGGGCCAGGAGCTAATGACCCCTCCCCAAAGTCGTGGCATCACATCAAGGGATTATGCTTATATTGTTGCAAACAATATTGGCAGCCCTTACCTTCTGCGGGTAACACATTCTCCAGGTCCAATTCCCCATAACTGCGTTTGTATCTGAATTTGCCGAATCAGGGTGAAGGACGACTAACACTGTCCGCTAAGGGCGGAGGACCCTCACTCTCCCCGTTAACAGCCCCCACCGCACCCAAAACGCCTTGTCTGTTTCCCTCATCCCATTAGATCAGAGTAACACTGGACCCTATTTATAGACTGATTATATTTGGTAGCAGTTACCAGGTGCTTTAGGCATAGTGAAGTGGTGCTTTACTAAAAGTTACACACTCCCCAGGCAAGCTTTCGTCATTGACGTTTTATAAACATTAATCCTGTTGCCCTTCAGTTCTCTTTGGGCTGCTATAATGGAAGCTGGTATGCCCCCCCTAAACAACCAACCAAATATTTTTGGATAGAATCAGCCTTACACTACAACGCCTATGTGCGATGGAGCATGTGAAAATGCTTCGCTTCATTCGCTTAAATCCCTAGTAAGAAAATAGTGTTTGTCAACACTATTATTACTATAGTGTTTGTCCTCCCACTTCTTTTTTGGCATTGGGTTGGGCCTAGAGACTATGTAGGCAACACGAGACACAAGGCAGCGATCCCAGTCCACACACGGATTCCTATACAGTTACACACGGTGTGTCACTTGGAGATGCCGGTTAGCCTAAGTATTTCTTAGGACTGTGTGAGGAAACTAGAGTAACTTGGAAAAAACCCACACAAACACAGGGAAAGCCTGAAATCTCCAAACAACTTTAACTTGCTTAAAAAATAAACTATGTTTTAATATCCAGCCTCAGTTGCTCATGCAGGCTTTAAGGGATGTAAGTTTGAAGGAAGCTGGGACACGTGCATAGATATGCAAATAAAGTGTCTGTCATTATCTGATTCTAGAATGAATGCATGCATGAAGACAAATTTCACATTGAATAAATGAGGTTTTACCACCCAAGTTTTGGCCACATCATTTACTGACAAAGCCAGCCTTTAAAGCCCCCTTCGCAAATCAACAGTCCTTACCAAGGGAGCAGACGGTTAGCAGCCCTGACTCAACAAGCCCCTCTCAGGTCTAAGGACCGCGTTGCCCATCAAGAAGCCATTTTTTCTACTACTGTTCATGTAAAAATCACAAGTTACATCCATAAACCTTTCTACAAATTTAAATACAATTCCATACATACCTTCTGGAACTGGAACCGGTGGACAGAAGGAAGGTGGAATCAGTACATTTCTGACAGTCTTCTTGAACAGGGGTGTCAAACTCATTTAACAGGCCACGTTGGACCGAATTCAAAGTGGGATCTATGAGCAGTAGACTAACAACACATTAAATCCACTTTCAATGTCTAATCATCAAATCCCTTTAAATGTTTTTGATTCAAATAAAAACATGATTAGCAATGGCCAAATATTATATTATGCAGAAGGGCCACATGGAACGAGGCAGAAGGCTGTGTTTGGTGCATGAGCCTTGAGTTTGACACCTGTGTTCTTGAAAGAGGAAAGCTGCGATCGAAATTCTGCATGCCGGAATCTTCAAGTAAATACTTGCTTCAAAATTCTGACTTACATTACTTTTTTCAATTTTATCATGAACGTTTTTTATTCATTACTATGTATACAGGTAAATGGGTGTGGTCCTGTGTGTTTATTCATATGTATGTCTTGCTGCATGTGCAAAATTTGTTAGATTTTTACAAGAAACGCAACTTTTGAAATGACTTTAGATTCGTGAGCTTACTAATCTAGTTTCTGGAGAAATGAACTGTAGCTTGCAAAGTGCACAACAAGGCTTTATATGTTCGATTCTTTATGCAAATCTTCAACCTCTGTATAAATGTTACAGTACCTAACATTTTTGTATTACAGTTGCAGCAACGATTTTGAATAATCTAATAACAGTGCTAAAATGCAGGTTTAGAAACAAACTACCCAGTGGTCACTTGCATATTCACATTTCAGACATATATTCTTTATGGCATTCAAATTTTGCCATTGGCAGTTGACGCAAGTTCAGCAATCTTGGCATTGAGTTTCTCGTTGGTCCAGTCCTTTGTGATGTCATCTAGATGAGTGTCAAAATCCACCAGTAAAGTATGATCCCTGGCATCCAGTAACTGATTGGCTATCGAACGAGTCTCCTCCCACTGACGCAACATGATCCTTTGAGAGAGAAAGGGGAATTAATACGGTAAAATGAATTGTGCCAGATGAAATGTAAGACACAACTGAAAGCTCACCACATACATAAATAATGCTTTTGTTTCTGCTGATTAAAATTATCCTGAGGTAAGTCAACACACAAGTTAGACAGTGAGATTTCTGCATGCCGCATAAACACAGAGAGGTATTTTGGTTATACAGCTGAATATGCTCTAGAAGGAAATACACGGTATACTTAAGAACTACAGTTTATTTTCTAGCCTAAGATCAGAAGCATTACAGCTAACATTACCCTACCTTACTGCCATTACTTCATCACTTTCACATCTGACGTCCACACAAGCTAGGCTACTTACGTCTGCTTGTCTTTTAGTGTCCACCTCGAATCTCTGCGTTCGTACATCACAATGGGAGGAACTCGACATTCCACTGACATCTTGGCATTGTCCATCTGAAAAAAAATCCACACAGAACCAGTTCAAAGGTATCCCTATCTGCCATTTAAACAATCATAATGCTGCATAGTGGTGCACAGTCCTTTCAATTCAGGGTCCTGGGCATGGTTCATTTTAATATTAAAAACATTTCTTTTTGCCACCTTTTACTCATAACGAGCATACCAAAATTATCTAATGCTAATGAACAATAAGTATGCTGGAAGATTCCATTCTCAGCCTCAGCCATCACTTATGGATTTCATGTGGCATAATGATATAATGTCATCGGAACAGCTATTTAATTCACAGAAGTGTCATGGCGTTCACACAAAAATGGCAAATAGCATACAGATTAGTTTCAGAGCCATTTTAATTTACCAGTTTCTCTTAAACCTGACCAGAAAAATGGAGTTAGAAGATGAATGGATGTTTTCTTTTCTTTGCACTCTTGTTCCTGCACTATACAGTGCCATGAAAAGGTTTTTAATTTTCTCATTTTTAAGAACCACCACAAAAACTGACACTCGTTCAAAGTTATTCACAACTATGCATCAGCAAATTGCCCATCAGCAAATTTAGCAGCAATAACTGCAGATAACGCTTCCCGTAACTCTTGACACACATTACTGTGGAGGTATTCAGGTCAACTCCGACATGCAGGACAGCTTACTTCAGCAGCCAGTATTCGTGGGTTTTTGATGTTATCCTTATCAAAAACATGTTGCGATCCCACACTTGACCAAAACTTTGGCTGGTGTATCAAGTATCAACATCATCGAGTCAAACAGGTTTCAACTGGGATTTTGACTAGCACACTCCATTTTATACTTCAATCCATTTCTCATAACTGCATATCCAGTACCAGTTCTTGGTGCGCCTAGAACCAGTCTCAAAAAACGCAGGACACGCAGCAGGAGACACCATAGATAGGATGCCAGTTCATCAAAGGATACACACTCACACACATTTAGAGATACCAATTATCGAACCTGCAAGTGTCTGGGAATTAAAAGAGGACTAAAAGTGTAAACTGGAGTACCTGCAAAAATACACAAAAAACTACATATTCCATACATCTAAAGCTGAGGGCAGGAACCGCACACGCCATAAGAGCCTTAGTTGTTACAATGTGTTATTAAGGATCACACTTCTCTTCCTCTTAAAACACGATAATGCAGAGGAGACTGTGCCCCACGACTGAACCAAGGAGTAAGGAGCAATGGGGATTCCAGACTGGCTGTGGAAAAGTGGACCTTATTTTTCCATCGGTCTTTGTCTGCCGGATCTCATTGCGCAAGGCTGGCCACATGAGACTAACAGGGGTAAAAAAGCCTCACGGATCCATGTGAAAAGGCCATAGACTGTAAAAGGCACATATTAAAAAATTTGATGTCAGGATTTTATGAACTGACGTCAGATTATGCAAAAGAAGATCGATTTTAATCAGGAATTAGATTATTTTTTAAACCCAGCCCTAATAGTCATCTATTTTGTACACTCTTCCCTTTACTCCATTTGTAATAGTTACTTCTATAAAATGAAAATCAAAAAGTATCTTAGCCACATATTTCTGTGCAACTTAAACTTGGCAATCAAGTGGTCAGCCAAGCAAGTTATCACCCTAAACCCAATCCCAGTTGTTTGTGCTCTAACTAAATGTAATTAGTCTGGAATAGGGACTAAAAAAAAAATTTCTGGAACTGCCTCCAGGAACTACAATCTGGCCAAGTTCATGCAGTGGTAACAGTACAGAAGTTCCTAGTTCTGAAGGAAAGTTCAGGTTCCTGTAAAACGTTCTTGCAGTGGGAAAGCACCTTTTAATGGGGAAGTTTACTAGTCAATCTATATCCCAATCCTAATGTTCGTGAGGTAATGACTAAAACAAAAGGGTCTATGTACAAGTGATTTCTCCACAGTGTTGCTGGGGCTCACTGCGCCTCGGAGAGACCTTACAATGCAGCAACTGCTCCTTCAGATCAAGAAAAGTCCACTGACGTATCTCATAAGGATGGTCACCTGGTCAGCTACCAAAGGATCTGTTCTGGGCATCTCCAACTGGACAGGGGACACTGAAGTAGGCAGACCAAGAACATGCTGGTGGGATTAAATCTCCTCAGCTGCAGTGGGAACATCCTGGGACCTACACATACTGCCATCTTAAACCACACTACACCAAATACATGAAAGATGCCGGAATCATTACTTCTTTTGTGGGCTTCCCTTTATATTTCACTGTAACTATCAAAAATATCAGGTATGAATTTTAACATGGCACTCACTATGGTTTGATTCAATTCTACAATTACATGTGACTCCTATATTCATATTTGTAGCCCTCGTGACAGATCTACAGTGAAGGACTGAAAGCATGTGCAGTTCCACACTCATGACGACACGTGGCCCTTGCTGGTTCTCTCACCATCAACAGCACAGCCTGATTGCACTGCTCCCAGATGCGATCAGCCACTTTCAGCGCACTGGGGGTAGGACTGCCGAGAGAGACAGACAGGAGCAATAAGAGGATAAGCTTACAGCGCTATGCAGGCATACCAGGGAACACATACTGAGGAGGAGGAAACGGCTGTCTGTTAACCAACAGAAGAGTAAATGAAAAAGTGAAAGTGGTGTAGAGAGATGCGTGAAGCACACTGGCATTCAAAACACAAACAGCGTAAACTGCAGTATGTGGGGAGATTCGATGAAATCACCTGCAGTCCGATATGCTGGCGTTAGCTTGGTAGTATCCCACAATCCTCTTGTCTGTCTGCATGCACCATATGTCCACCTAGAATAAAAAAAAAAAAACACATTAATGATATCTCAAACAAGAAAAACTTTTTTTAAAAGTATGAATTACCTAAAACACAGGTGTCAGATTCCAGTCCTGGAGGGCCGGAGCCCTGCACATTTTTGGGTTTCCCCTCATTTAACACACCTGATTCAACGTCTTGTGCTAATTACCACACAGCTCTTGAGCTGAATCATTAATGGTGGAACAGGGAAAGAACTAAGCTACACTGGGCTCCGGCCCTCCAGGACTGCAGTTTGATACCCCTGACCTAGAACAATAATTATACTCTACTTAGTAAATCCGTTAAAGCCCTGAAATAGGTACTCAGTTAACTATACCCAGTGGTGGCCACAGCTAAGTGAAAAGTTAGCTACGATAACTGCTAATCTGCTAACTCAAAAGTTTAACTCGATAATGCCAAACTGATAAACTACTAAAAAAATTAGCGGAAGCTAACAATGACTGCTAACGGCTAACTTTATATGAATTTAGCTTTCGTTTTCGGCTCTGAAACCCGTAAAAACATACCTAGAGAGATGAAATTTTAAACTGTTTAACACTAAAGTCTCTTTTACCAGGGGATATTTACCATTCAGTGGAGTCTCCAGAATTAATCTGTGCTGAAATTTTCATTCTGTGATATTCTGCGTAAGTTTTTCTCAAAGAAGCCCTATTTTACAACTAGCCCATGCTAACATTTTACTCTCATTGAAGCTGCTTGGGGACAACAAACATGGTGCCATTTACCCAGAACTAGGAAGGACAGTCTCTGCAATTTATTGGTCGATAGCTCTGTCATTCAGAACCAGAATCAAAATACAATCGGGGGCCTTTATCACGAAGCAGGATTTCTTGTTTAGCTAAATAAATGGTCAGATATAAAGTAGTTTAAGGTTTAATGTAAGTGAACAAAGACAAAGTCCATTTAAACTAGAGTACCTTAAATCTGACAAGTTATCTGGATAAGCAAGAAATCCAGCTTTGCAGTACAGCCCCCTGTTCGCCACTTAGTTCAGGGCACGCCAGTTTAAATGGACTTTAACTTTGTTCACTTACATTTAGCCCAGACAACCTTAAATTCAACAAGTTATTGACCATTCAGTCTTGTGTTTACATGCAGTCAGCCAACAGCATGCCAGATAGACTGTTATGGACAGACTCAAGAGACAGGAAGAAATATGTATGATTTAAGAGTTTACAAATGTTTTTGATTGTTCAACATTATTCACTTTGAAAATCACTTCGAAAACCTGTGAAAAAAATGTCCATAACAGGCTTTCAAAGTTAACACAAACACTAATCCACTTATGAAAAAGTAACTATACCCATTATCAAATGCAATGCTTAAAATGTAGAAAAAAGTATTCATTAAATTTACATTTAATAATTTAAAATTTAAACCCCACTTCATTAAAAACCACAAGTCTACACCATTCTAAGCGACACTGAATATTATTTGGATTTTTATTTGCATACAGTCTAGCATGCAACATAAATACAACCATCTGTAGCAATAAAAGTATCCATGAAAGTGTGTCTCTGTCATTATTCATTATGAAAACGAAGACGTAACAGGCACTGCGCCAGCCTACCTGCGTTAGGGCGAGCTGCGTGATAGGGGCCAGTGGGAGGTGCGAGTGTAAAAGCGGAACGCAATCAGTAATGCACACATCACCCCCTGGTGGGCTGGAGGAGAGCAGCAGCCCATTCACACTACAGTGTGGGAACAGTGAAGCGTGCAAGTACATCTTCACAAAGGCCACACAGGACAGCTCCACCTCAGCCATCGCTAGTGGAAGAGATGGATTGATAAAAGATACATTACAACGTACCCTGTAATGGCATCACATCCAGTTACATGGAAGAAATCTCATGACACTATGGTGGGAACCACATATAATTCAAAACACTTTGAAAGTTAAAACACATCTAAAGATATAAGAGTTTCTGCTGTTTGCAAAACAGTAAATTAAAATGTCTGCAAGTCCTGTGCAAAATAAGTACTACTTGCATTCTGGCTATTCCTAACTCATTAAGTCAGCTCTATCTAAAGAAGCTCTCCTTTAAAGTTTGCCCAATTTCACATCATGCACAGCAGAATCAAATGGAATGAGTAAGATTTTTTTCCTAGGAAAATACCCAAATGATGTGATCATTTTACCATTTTATTGTGCTGTTAATGGATTAATGACTGTAAAAACTCTGCAAATACACGGATTAACTGAAGCCAGTTTGGTTTTCAATGGAAATTTCACTTTTCAATAATGATTATTACATTTTCCATTTATTATATTCCTAATATGACTGAGTTTGACAATAGTCGAATTTTATTTATCAATGATATTTCAAAATATAATTATTCTGATTGCATTACATAAATTAGCTACCTTCACAATACATTTCAGCTCTCCTGCCCCACAAAACTAAGTTTTTGAACATAACACTACTATTAATACTAAATAAATAATAATAATAAGAAGAAGAAGAAGAATGACCATTTGCAATGCTAATTGTTAGCAACATCATCAGTTATAGTATAATCAGCAACACCTGCAACTGGTACTGTAGAAGTAAGAGACATACAAGAGTAATATTACTACAAAAACGGGTCACTAACGTGGAAAAATCGTTGTTGGATGCATAGCTTTTCACAGCGACGCGAAAGCTGACTGTCATTCATTGCTTACCTTAATGCCAGTGATACTGGTTGAACTGCAGTTTCTTCGCTTTTTTGGTATTTCGTAGCTACGTGTTGCAAAAAAATGTTTACCACAGGGCCACTTTAACTGGGAAATGAATAAAACCGGTCGTAATGTCACTGATAATGTACATTACAGATAAAATGATTACTTACACAGCACGAGAACGGCTAGCGAGCTAAAAGGGTACTTGCACGATTCCCAGCATGCACCTGGTTCCTAAGGCGGAAGTCAGGCTTTTCTGCCCCGCCCCTTCTGACTGTGCGCGAGACAGGGGTCGGTGCAGCTTCTATTTATTGTATGATAAGCCGTCGATGTTTGTACAGTTTGTATGTTCTCCCAGCGTCGTGTTCAAAGATTCGTTTTTTCAGATATTTCGTACAAAGTGGCCTAGACAGCTTACAACTTCAACACTTTATGTGTGATAAAAAAAAAAAAAAAACGATGTTGCTTTTATTGATCCCCATGGAGAAATTCTCTTTGCGCCTCCCCCATCTTGCACTCCATGATACACAGACACATATACAGGTGAGAACAAGCTTGGCAGTGAAGGGCAGCCACCTATAGCAGTACCCATGGAGCTGGGGGATAAAGGCCTTGCTCAAACACCCACAGACATGACTATAATAAACATATACTTGCTACTCTCCGGCGCAGGGGTGGGCAAACTTTTTGGCCCAAGGACCACATAAAATTTTTCAATTATAAGGTGGTTCACTTCCATTACATTCTTCCATTGTTTGAAGGAAAAACACCTAGTGCGGCTGATCGTACAATGCATTGGGCGCCATCTAGCGGCACGGATATATATGGCGGGAGTATCCAACACAGTGGGAGGTACATTTACAAAGAAAGTAATAGGTACCGAATTTTCCTACTTTTTTGGGGGGAGGGGGGGGGGGTCCTATTGAATTATTTTTAATTGTTTAACGCCACTAACTGCTAAAAAGGCACCTAATGTTACTACACAATAGTTACAAAAGTTTAACTGCAAAGATGGTCTCAACTTTTGATGAATAATTTCTTAATGAGCATCGATAGGGAGAGTGAATTAAAAAAAAAAAAACACATCTTTAGAAAGAATGATAAATTTCTTCCATCCTACGCATTGCAGCAAAGAAAATATAACACATAACATTTTTTATAGCAGAAATTACATCATATTTAAATAGAAATAAACAAATGAATATTATTATTTAGTAAGCCTCAATAAATATATTATTTAAATATTTTTGCGCAGTATAAATGGGTTTACTTTTAAAAAATATCACTCTGATATTTACCATAAGGTCTAACTTGGACTAACAAAAACACAGAAATAAAATTTAATAGTAAAATAGATTAAATCCCAGGCAATTATATATTGTAGCATTGCAGGTGGGTAGAAGAGACAGGCAGTGAAACTAATGAAGGTAGAGTCATGATGTGGAGAGAAAATTCACTTTGTTGTCTTTAAAATGGATATGGCGGTTTCACACCTCTACCTCTATCCCTACCTCTACCTTTCACACCTCTACCTCTAACCCTACCACTACCTTTCACACCTCTACCTCTAACCCTACCACTAACTTTCACACCTCTACCTCTAGCACTACCTTTACCTTTCACATACACCTCTCAGCAAATGATTGGGCACTTTTCAGATGGTTGGTCACCACAGAGGATGACCAGGGATGGAGTCTGGTCCAGTTTCAACGAACTCTACAGTGAAATGCGGAAATGCGCTACAGTATTGAAAATATACAGCCAATATTTTACACATCTTTGCTGGGTACATAAAAGATATTACTCTACAAAACCCGTGAATTTCCTCCACCTGGTGGTGGGAAGTGGTATTGAATTTTCCTGCTTTTGTTAACCTCCTGGAGAATCTCAGTATGCCTTGGTATTTGACTACTTGTCCTTCTTGAAACGAACAAAACTTGAGTCCAGATAGGAACTGGATTTAACAGTTTAAACACTGCATGAAACACAGCATCTGTCAGAAGTCAGAGCTGGGAATGACTTCATACCCAAGCTAATCGCGTTCCAGTATAACAAGTCGGAAAGCCATTTAACAATACCAGTTATTGCTAGGTTCATTGTTACACATTGTCAGCAATACCATAAAAATACCATAGCAACATGTACACAGATAGCGGTTGGACAATACTGCGTGTACGGCCGATTTAATGAGACACAAATGCCACATAACTGCTAATAAACATTATATAAGTACAGCGTTCACTTCTGTTGATGAAGGACACAGCCATCTTGAATTCTGAGGTTGGGGTTGTAGGGGTTATTCTGACATTCTGAGTTGGAATTTCGACTTCATGGGTGTTCCAGTTGAAATTCCTAACTAGGAACTTGGAGGTCAAATGGAACACACCGTCATTCAGGGTGTCCTACTTCTTTGTGACCTATACTGCCTGCAATAGGTCTAAGAGGTTAAGTAGGTGGATGGATAGATGGACATACAATATGGCAATTTCTGTGAGCTTAAAACAATTGCTGATTGCTCTGCTGGCCATGAACAGAGACCCCTAATTGCACACATCTTTATCCTTAATAAGCTAAGTTCCCTAGATTAAGTTTTGCTTTTACAGTTTGTTGCATCATATTTTCCTATCACACTGAAACTGAGATTATATTCACACTCACTGGCCACTTTATTAGGTACACCTGTTCAACTGCTCATTGAATCAATACCTAGTCAGCCACTCCTGGGTCAGCAGCACAGTGTATAAAATCGTGCAGATGCAGGTCAGGAGCTTCAGCTAATGTTCACATCAAACGCCAGAAGGGGGAAGAAAGGTTATTAAAGTGACTTTGAATGTGGCATGATTGATAGTGCCAGACAGGCTGGTGTGCGTATTTTAGAAACTGCTGATCTATTGGAATTTTCACTTACAGCTATCTCTATGAGAACATGGGCCGAAAAGGACAAAAACATCCTTACTGATGGCAGAGGTCAGAGAATAATGGCCAGACTGGTTCAAACTGATAGAGAGGCAACAGTAACTGAAATAACCACTCCTTAAAACGTAAAGGTAAGCAGTAGAGCATCTCTGAATGCACAACACGTTGAACCTTGAAACAGAGGGAGTTCCACAAGAGAAGACCACACCGGGTGGCTCTCCTGTCAGCTAAGAACAGAGAACTGAGGCCACAGTGGACACTGGCTTACCAGAATTGGACAATGGAATATTGGAAACTCATTGCCTGGTCAGATGAATCTCGATTTCTGCTGTGACATTCAGATGGTAGGGTCAAAGTTTGGTGTAAACAACATGAAAGCATCCATCCATCCTGCCTTGTATCAACAATTCAGGCTGCTGCTGGTATAATGGTGTGGGGGATATTTTCTGGCCACACTTTGGGCCCTTTAGCACCAACTGAGCATCGTTTAAATGCCACAGCCTACCTGAGTATTGTTGCTGACCAAGTCCATCCCTTTATGACCGGAGTGTACCCAGCTTCTAATGGCTACTTCCAGCAGAAAATATGGCATGCCACAAAGCTCATATCATCTCTGACTGGTTTGGTGAACATGACAATGAGTACAATGTACTCTAATGGCAGAACTCAACAGACCACATCCCAATAAAATATAAGCCTATTATAGGTAGAAAACTGGATTTTGAATATGTGGCTAACTTTACTCTAGTATGTATGCATGTTATTTATTAATTAACTAATATGCATAATACATAATTGCACCACCTATCTATACACAATGAAATGTTTCAAATAAGCCTGAAAAAATGTAAAACCAGTGCAGTACAGTTTGTCTCCAGACACGACAAAGATACAATAATACAAAATAGATTAAGGGCAATTGTAAGTAAAAAATTAGGTATTTAAAACATGAATGTATTTTAAAATTAGGCTTCTCTCTCTCTCTCTCTCTCTATCTATCTATCTCTCTCTGTATATATCGTATATATATATCGTTATTTAACAGTATAACAAACAGTGCTTATTTGTACATTCTCTCGTCTGTTCTTTCCACTACATATATGAGTGACATCATCTGGGATTAATCATTAACTTAGTTAAATTGTCACATTATATTCTATAGGCATAAGAGTAGTTCAAATACGGCCAAAGTAAAATGAAGAAAGCACTGGTTAGTCTCAGTTTACTATTTCGGTGCAGCAAGAGTTAAACAGGTGCAGCCGAGGCTCGCTGAGCTCCGGCAGATGATCTAAACTAGAGAGACGCTCGCACTTCGCAGCGCGTTACATGGGGAGCCGATGGAGGCAGACGACGGGACAAAGAGGAAGGAAGCGCCATAATGATAAATCCATTATATCTCAGCATGCCCCACATTTTTCCTTGCACGATGTAACCATATTGTCGCTGTAGTAAATTGAAGGAAGGGGCTCCCGACTGTATTTACTTTCACGTTGTGACGTCTTGATAATAAAACTAAGGCAGCGCTTGATGCTGGATACTGGAAACTGTTTCGATCTCTGTCGTTGCAGAAGCGGCGGCACCTCAGGCTGGTCTGTCTGCCTGTGCGATCGGAAGTTTCTTTGCTCGGGAATTATAATCGGTGTGAGGAAGGCGCGGTGGCCCACCGGGTGACATCGCTGGTAACGGACAGCTTGGCCTCGTCTCCTCAGTCCCGGCGCCTCCGGTCAGGATGCCGGTCCGACGTGGACACGTGGCTCCGCAGAACACTTTCCTGGACACAATCATCCGAAAATTCGAGGGCCAGAGTGAGATTAATTATGATTTTTTTTTTGTTATGTTACGCATGTTTTGCGGCGGACTTTATCATAGACGTATTCCTTGACAGCCGTGCATCCACGATCTATACTTTAATCAAATTATTTCAGAAATAGGCTTAAAGCAGACTTTAATTAGGTGTTAGCGGGAGCTTTTGTAGTGATTTCGGGCAGCACTCAGGAATAATCTTTTGATCTGGGGAAGTGGGAGATGCGAGGATACAAATTATGTCAAACTCAGGCAAAAGTCTATGCTCCTGTCATTTTAAATAGCTGCTGTCAAGCGGTCCGCCCATTAAAAGTGCTTCACGAAATAAAGAGTAAAAAGCATGCAAACTTTTTTTACTCATACATCGACATGTGACATCATGAAATGTATTATTCGTTATATGTTATCTAATGGTTTTTTTTTCTTGTTTCTCATTCTAACTAAAAACTTGGGTAACGCAACTGAGTAAAATATAAGGCATAAGCACGTATTGGGTGAAGTTCAAAGAATCAGCTTTGTTGAATTGAATCGGCCTACAAATTTTTCAAATATTAAATTACGCACGTTGGAGTTTATTTTTTTAGACGATTAGGTCTAATATAGGTCTAAATAACATTAAGAGTCAAAGTATAATAAGGAGCGTTTTAATAGTTAACGTGGTGGATCAGCTCTGCTGAACATTTACAATACGGGTCAGTGGGAGTTAAGTGTCATATTCAGTTGCGGTTACCTTAATGTGCGAATAGTATTTTATGCTAGTTTTACTAAGTTATTTATTTTACGTTTCGGTTATCCAGCATTTAAGCAAATTAAGTTTTAGGTCTATTGCATAAAACCTTTCCACATCTAGCGCATACAGGCGTTTGTAACTCAGGCAGATTGACTGAATCGTAATCGTAAATATTGATTTATTAACAGTAATAATATAGCCTAATATAATATTTAAATTCTGATCTAAATCATTTTATGACTGCATGTTTTTTGACTTCCGAAAAAATTGTATTCAAACTGCAGTCAGAATTAATAAATGTTTAAATTGGAAAAAAGTTTAACCACTGCTGTTCCAGAGAGTTCTAATTTTGGAACATCAGCATTAAACCTGTAACCCAAAATTTGAAGCATGTTCAGAGATAGTGTGCTGCAAAATTGTGAAGGTAGAAAATGCATATTGATTAAATTCTTAAAAGTGAATAATGACTATGCAATTTGTATGCATGGGCGTAAATTACGGGGGGATGTGGGGGTTGTAGCCCTCTCAATAAATCAAAACCAGCTAATACAACCCCCCCAATAATCATGTTTCCCCCGTAATGGGTGGAGACCTCAACCCCCCCCAATGTTCCAGCCAAAGTTACGCCCTTGTTTGTACGAGTCAGGTTTGTAATAATAAATGTAAAAATATAATGTGTTTGTCTATATGGGTCATATTTTCTGTATAAGTTCGTGTCATTTTTGCGCATGTCACATTTGGTTAAGGTCAGCATGCCAGGTTCATTAAGGTTAATTAATTCCCAGTGGATTGTAATGCCACGGACTACTCCAGCAACGTTTATTTCCCTGTTCTTAATTCATTCTGGTTGTTGCTGTGACCTTATGATTTGGATTGCTGCATTTTCTCCAAAGCATTTTACCGTCTCACCACTCAGATAAGGCCCTAGTTAAAAACAGACTTGTAGAGAAAGTTGGGAATGAGGAAGCATGTAGTAGTGCAACAGTCGATATTTATGCTTCAATTCTGCTTCAAAACCAGCATGACATCGGTGGCAAGGACTTGAAGGAAAGGCAGCAAAAGTGTTGGTTGTAAGAGGCCACATTGAAGCATCTTGGTCTAAATGTCAAGCAATAAATTTAGAACTGACTGTACACCCATCACTTTATCGACACCATCCTTACAGTTAAGCTGTGTCTGCAGGAGGGACATGAACGTTTTGTAGGAAACTGTAATCATAAACTATAGAGAATATGGAGAATAAACTATAGTGAAATACTAAGATAAAGTATTTTTATGTGGGTAAAATGGTATGATCACATGATCCCAAGGATGACTGAAGCTGTACTGGAGTGGTTGGGAATAAGAAGAATATTCCAAGGTTACAGCCCATCCTTTGGTCCTGTTTGGAACCTGTGGAAATATATCAAAACATATGGCTAACCCTTCAGCACTGTGACAAAGCAAAATAGGCTCTAAGGATTATTGAGACTTATTTAAAAAACGAATATCTGCTCAAGATGGCCCCAGCGGAGTGAGCAGCTATGCTTACTAGGGAATCAGTCGCCTAAAACTGTCCCGTTCTTTGCTGCCGCTTCAGTGCCTCCATGATTTGCCAATACAGCAGCGTGCGGTACGCGCCGCTAAGCAGATCTGGCGTCACAATATGCATCTGGTGAATTGTACCTTAAGCAGTCCGAATATTTCACAGTTTCTGTCAGTCAGTGGTGGGCAGGGTTCAGATAATCCCCTAACCACTAATTAGCAAAGCTAACTTTTTTTTTGATAGCGGATTAACGTTTCCACTAACTTTGAAAACCAGTTAGGTTCTGCTAAATTTCGCTAACTGTAAATTTTTTGCAGGTAAGACGTTATGTCTGTAAACCCTAAAATCATATGTGTTTGTTCCTGTCTGTTGTAAACCTGTCCTCAACAGTCTATCTGGCACGCTGTTGGCTGATTTCGTGCAAACACGGGACGTGATTGGTTGATAAATTGTCGGATTTAAGGTAGTCTGGGCTAGATGTAAGTGAACAAAGACAAAGCGCCCTGAACTAGGCAGAGAACAGGGGGCTGCATCACAAATCTGGATTTCTTGCTTAGCCGGATAACTGATATCGGATTTAAGGTAGTCTGAGCTAGATGTAAGTGAACGAAGACAAAATCCATTTAAACTTGGGTGCCCTCAACTAGGCAAAGAACAGGGGGCTGCATCACGAAGCTATATTTCTTGCTTAGCCGGATAACTGATACCGGATTTAAGGTAGCCTGAGCTAGATATAAGTGAACGAAGACAAAGTCCATTTAAACTTGGGTGCCCTGAACTAGGCAAAGAACAGGGGGCTGCATCACGAAGCTGGATTTCTTGCTTAGCCGGATAACTGATACCGGATTTAAGGTACCCTAGAAAATCAGCATTGAACTGATTAGCAAACCTGGAAGCATGCTTAGAGAAAGTGTGTTCTAAAATTGTGAAGACAGAAATATAATAAAAATTTGAATATTTCTGACCCATTGCTGACTTCCCATAAATCACCTGGATTGATGTGATCTTTGTATTCTGTACTCACCTGCTGTCAATGCTAAATTCACAAGCCGAAAAAATATATGCTGATTGAATTTATAGGGCAGATTGGTTTTCTTCCCAAAAACTTGAGAAGGTTTCATTTCTGAAAATACATCAACATGCTTTTAACAGACATTTGTATATATTATTAAATGATTAACATTAAGCCTGTACTGACATTCAGTTTAGTGTGTTCCCATATGCTCCCTTGGGTGAATGGATGGAATACCACAGAATACTAGGAAGGAATAGGTATAAATTATTTTCATGGGTTTAAAGTGAAAATAATTATAGAACTCCTTTTTGAAAATGGCATTTATGTCCTCTTTTAATTTCCATGTCATTTTGCTTCTCTGTCAAACTTCAGACTTAAATTCAGCGAGAGTTTTGACACGGTGCCTTTCCAGAACCCTTCCTGACAGCATCCCGCTGATAGAGGATGCCCTTCTGCCTGTCTGTAGATAAACTGTGCTCATCCATTTAAATGGGCTGACGTGTAATCCCCTCAAGCTTCCCCTTAATCACGCTTTCTGGAACAGGCAACCTCCAATTAAGTGAGCATGAAGGATGTTACCCCCCACCTTTTTTTTTTGTTTTGTCTCCAGTCTCCCAAAAAGCCATCGCCCTGGCAACTTGAGTGGCTGGTGGTAGGTTTCCCTGAAGGTGGCATTTTCAGATGCCCCTCCATCAAACTATGTTCAGAACAAGGAGATAAAAGTCAGGAAGACATGAATTAGCCCATCCTGAACACGCTGTGCCTATTCGAATGTATCCTGCCCGGGGCTTTTCAAAGACAGCCATGACATTTTGCCGTGTCAGAACAAGGATCCATAGCCAAAGAAGTATAGTTAATTATGGGCATTTCTATAAAAAACAAAAAACAAAATGGGATCAGCAATAGGGGTGTGTGATTTGATGATATTAGATCATGAACGATTAAAATGTCTCTATGATCTGCCATTATGCAGAGATCATTAGCAATGTTCTACACTGCACATTGTATCAGTCGCAGTTCAATGGCTCATACATGCATCTAAACTTGTTTTGCCAGCCAAATCCATTTTGACACACCAATAAACCGGTAATAGCAAACAGTAGGTAGTGCCTTGGATTTCTTCCTCTCTCTCTTTTGCACTCCCGTCCCAGCATGCAATGCACAACATGCAATACATTCCCTATTTGCCAGCATAGCAGCATGGGTGACATTGACACGTAAAATGGAACTCGTTTGGATTTTCCGAAACCCACGCGGTACAAACAAGTTAATCGCAAAATTTGCAAAGACGAGGTCCTTGCATCCGATGGCAACACAACAAACCATTTTAGCCGCCTCAAGAGAAAAGAAAAAACCAAAATAGTATGCTGAGTATGTTTATCTTTTAGGGTTTATTGCCTTATACATTGTCAGAAAAAAAGAGTAGCAGTTTGTACCTTTGCTTGTCACTGGTGCTGTATCCTCAAGGGTCTGCCAATTGCACCCATAGCTGTAGGTAAATGTACCTTTTAAGGTACAGAAATGGACTCAGAGAAACTTTTTTGTACCATTCGGGGTACGTTCTGTACCTTAATTAGAGTAAAAGGTACATTTACCTAAAGTTAGGCTACAATTGGCAGACCCAACACTGGGGTACAGCCCCACTGACAAGCAAAGGTACAAATTGGTACTGTTTTTTGTGAAAGTGTAGGGCAATATTGTTTAAAATAAGGGAATTGGTTTGGTTGTACTGTTAAGTAATTTGCAAAATAGTCTTAAAAACGAACATGAAAAACAATCGACTAAAACAAAATGATATAATATTGTTGCCGTATTGCCAACCCATAATCAGCAAATCAGCATAAATGTAAAAACATAATTTTACAACAGTAGTGAAATAACTATCAGGTCTTTTTTGTCTGTACAGTAAAAAGAACTGACTTAATCCCTAATGTAATAAAAGCAAACTAAATATCTGTGCTAAGTGTTGTTACTGCTGGCTTATCTCAGTACACCCTCTTACAAATCGTCGTTGTACTTTCTCAGTGATGCTGAGAATGTGTGATCCCTCTCACATTGTCCTACAGACATATGGCGCTCAGGAAGCTGCTTAACTTGCTCTTGCCAAGAGACTCCTTTTCATGTAATTTTGTGCGGTTGCTGGCCTTCTGCTGGAAGTAAGCCTCAAACCCAGGCTTCCCTTCCTCTAGCCTCCCGCGCTGGGACGGAAGGTATCCACACGTCTTTGGTGGCGCTGACTGATCAGTTTGGCCCCTGCCGTGTCTCGGATGACGGCAGCTCTCTCGGTGCTCTATAGATCGAGAATCTTTTTGGTTCCGCCCTCAGCGCTAGCTGAAATTCTTGCAGATGAGTCCTAATATAATTTTAATATGCCAGGGCTTCCGTATAATGCAGAATTACTGGGAATCTGATACTCATTCACATTGACATTACCTGAATGTAGATGAATGTAGAGGATTCTTAACCTTTTGCCTCCTACAAGTAAAAATGGGGAGCTACTCATTTGTGTAACTTAATATCCTCTGTCCTTTCATGATTTAACTCTTTTCTACTTCTGTGGTGCATATTCTGTGTTGCTGACTAGATTATGTATATGTTCAAAAGCGAACAATACAATGACTAAATCTTGTAAACGGAGTCCGAGCTAGGGCTGATTTGTTAATGTATTCATGGCAATATTACATTTCATTTCAATTGACCATTGTGTCTTTTACATAACATTGTTACTCCTCCAAGCAGTGCACAATGCTGTCCATATTAGCTTCCTGTCTTTGTCAATTGTTGCTGTTTAATTATAACAATAGAAAGGCATCAAGGCATTGTCACTGTTTTTCAATCTCACTTTACAAAGTGCTTTAAATGGTCAGTATTGTTTTTTCAATATATATATATTTTTTGTTCTACCGTAATGTGCCATGGAAAAATAATATATAAAGCTACGTTTAAAACAGATTTTAAATATTCACTGCAAAATGCTCTTTGTGTTGGAAGTATTATTGCAGGCATTCATTTAATTTACACAATGTAGGTAACCTGTGTAATGTATAACAAAGTGATAGTAAAAAAAGGGCAGTTTTGACTCTTGATACTGTTAAGATGATAACTCAAAAGATTTTTAACAGATATTTTTCAGACTTTGAGGAGGGATTGCATGGGTGGAATTGATTAAATTCTGAGACAGATCGCCCCAAAATTGTAGGAACCCTGCTTAGTGGTAGCAAAGGGAAGGGTGAATGTGATAAATGTGATAACTCAAAAAGTATGTGACAGATTTCATCATTGATTCACAACAACACTATCCAGATGAAGATCGACGCCTGATTCCAGCTTCAGATAAATTTCCAGAGAAAGAACTGGCCGATCTGTGTGGCAGCAAAGGAAGGAAACGGCAAATGTAGAAGAATCTTGGTGTTCTGAACACAGCAACTCTAAACGTATTTCACAGATCTTTTTCAATGTTGGCCTGCACATTGTAGGGGTGACAGACTGGAAGTGACCAAATTTCGAAACAGATCAACCCAAAACTGAACCAGTGCCACATAGCGATAGCATGAAAAGGGATAGTTTCAGACATTTGATCTCATTAGCGCGATAACTCAAAGCACTTGACAGAAATTTGTAAGCAGGAGCTTACAAGGCTTGAGGACCATCCCACACCCGATTTCTCAAAACCAGCGTTCCAAAAATTGAAAACATGTGCAAAGCATGACCTGGTCTAGTCACAGCCAAGCTGAAGCTGTCGTATTTGATGCGTGGGCACACATGGCATCTTCACTCTTATTCCATATGTGGTGGTTTTTGTTGATGTATCTCCACCGACATTGGATTGGGCTTGATTGCATCACCCTGCAATGTGTATGATTGCACGTGACTCAGTAGTGTAAAATTAAGTGGCAAAGCTTGTTCAGGTATTGGCTACCAGTTGCTGCCACTTCCTGATGGCGTGGGACCTGACAGGAAGACTCTACAGCAGCGTTTCCCAATCTGGTCCAGGTTTTTGCTCCCTCTGAGCTCCCAGCCAGATAGTTCACATTTTGCTACCCACCACCTTTGGGAACTGGGAGGGAGCAAAAACATGGACTGGATTGGGAAACCCTGCACTACATAGTTCACGTGAGACCTGCAGCCCAAAGCTTAAAAGCTGTGAGTCTTTCATTATCATTCATTGTAGTTGCCATTTGTTTTCTGCAGTCCCTGTGCCAAACAGTGAAACATATGACTGGTTCATTGCCAGTGACAGCAGCTTCATCCACTGAATTCTTTTGTCTGCATTTCAAATGTTGTTTTTTATGACATTTTATAGAGAGAACACTTTTATGATGTAAGAGATTTCCGAAGCTGCTGCACTTTCCTGGATGTCTGCTTTTAGTTACCTTCTCCTACCTTTGACCATAACCTCTGCTCCTTATGTCTGCCTTGTAAACTCATTCATTAATGCTTCCACGGTCATGGGAGGCTTTTCTGCAGTTACATTGTGCGCTTAAATGAGTAAGTTACTGTTTTAATATTTAGAAGTTGTGCTTCTGCGAGCTTCAGGTAATCGTTCATTCCCTGTCTCTTACACATCTTATTAGGGTGTAAATGTGCACAGTTCCATATGGACATCATACCCACTGCTGTCATCTCCAGGACGGCAAAGCTAGAGTGGATTCAAAAATCATTCTCCATCCAACACGACACAATAATGCGCCAGCCATGCTTCCAGGAATAGTGGTGAACTCCGCATGGTCTTCCGCACCAACATGCATTATGAAAATAGAATGTGGAATATTGGGTCAATTTTGTGAGTGAGATGCTAAAATAAAAGTGTGTCAGTGATGAACGCCCCCTGAGGAAATCCCGTATTCTCACCCAAGACTGCACGTTCAATGCAAGGCGGATTGTTTGATTACTTAACTAGGATACTGACTTCAACTATCAGATGAGTTTCTAAAAATGACTGCAGTTGTATAGTGATGCTGCATACATAAATGTCAGGCCTTCAAAGTTATTTATAACTCTTGTTAATTAAAACTAGCATTAATTACTCAAAAAAAAACTGTCAACCTGTGCAATTCTTGATGGCACCGTGGTACACAGATACAGACGGTGCCAACTGTCCTATAAGTGAACTTAGGGGTCACACATCAAAACAATTTGTTGGGGGGGGGGGTGGTTTGGGGGGTCAATCCAGGAGCCTGTTCTCTTCCCGGGCAAGACCTTGAAGTGCTGCTGATATATCTTGTACGATATTCCGTAACAGTATGGAAATTGCAAATGCACAATGTTTAATATGTAAAGGAGAGAAGAGATTGAATCTGCAAGATACTAAAAAGTAATATATGGCAGCAGCCTGCTTTGAATATTTAAAGGTGTGTTTCACATGTATTTAGATGGACATGAAGTAACTACTGCCCTTGTAAGATTTCACAGAAGTTTTAATAATTTTTAACTTACACAACATATAACTAATACTCTAGTTGTAAATTTCAGCTGTCCCCTGATAAAGAAAAAGGAAAGACTGTGTAATGTTTGACTCAGGAATCTGATAGGATCTGTACTTCTAAAGTGTCCCAAATGTCCCTCCAGTGACCGCTGAGAAACAACTAGTCAGGCCTTCAAGCACAGCAGAAAACTAAGACTGAATGGAAGATGGGCGGATTTTCAAATTTAATGGAACTATTTGCACTAAACTACACAATTCATGACTCATTTTGCAGGTACAATTTGCAAAAACTAGATAAAGTAGACCTGCAAATAATAAAGTAGACCTGTTTACTGTGGAATTCTTCTAGAACCTGAGCATAAGACTTAACAGTTTATTGTATAATACAGCATAGGATGCGACTTACATATTTAGCAGATGCTTTTGTCCAAATCTGACAAATGAGTGAGGATCGGAGAACAGGGATCATCCAGTATTCTTGGAACAATTGGGGTTTATGGTTTTAGCCAATGGCCCATCAGGATTTTGACAGTGACCTTCTGATTATGGACATAAAGTCCTAATCTGCATAACCAAACATCACCCACACACCGTGATGCATTTAGCAGATATAGTGGCTAGAACAATTGGCCAGTTTTCAAATGTAGTCTGCTAGAGTGATTGCTACATATCTGTATTATGGAACCCCCAGTCATCAATTGTGCTAGGAGTCTAATTCAGCATATATGTGGAATGGCTAGAGGTTGACTAGAGAATGACGGTTTCTGGTTATTGGTGGGGAAAGTTATTACCTGCCACACCAGTACTGTGGCAAAAGAGGGCTAAATTCAGAATCCGTGAGTCACTAACATGGGTCTTTTCATTCAATCCCCCACCCCCACACCCTGCAGATCGCAAGTTCATCATCGCCAATGCCCGTGTGGAGAACTGCGCCATCATCTTCTGCAACGACGGCTTCTGCGTGATGTGCGGCTACACGCGTGCCGAGGTCATGCAGAAACCCTGCACCTGCAACTTCTTGTATGGGCCGCACACCAAGAAGCTCGCCGCAGTCCAGATGGCCCAGGCGCTGCTGGGTTCTGTGGAGCGGAAGGTGGAGATCGCCCTCTACAGGAAAGACGGTAGGACAGCCCACAGACGAGTGGCCTGAGATCAAACGCGGACTGTTTATGATTCTGCTCTGGATTTCATGGATCTGTGTTACATGATATGGTCTGCTAAGTTCATTTAGTCTACTATAAGTCTAGTGGATAAATAGCGGCCTTCACCATTTTTGATTTTACATTTGAAATGACTCTTGAAGTCCCTGCGCTGCTGTTTTCCAGATTTTGTGGTATTTATTCTAATGGAATGACCAATTGAAAGGAGATTAATATGAAGGTGAGATTAAAGCGTTGGCTGTCCATTCCTCAGCAGGTGCCACTTGAGCGTTCCCTCTCAGAGCAGCCTGCAACAAATCAGAGACGGAAGGGAGACAGCTAGTCCCAGATGTTTGTTTTCAACTCCCGTAAACTAGACTGTCATGTGTGGGGCACTGATGTTAATCGCTCATCCTGACCAATCAGAGTTTCCACAGTTTACAATGAGAGATATCTGTGTGGTGATGAATGTATACATAATGTCCTCCAGAGCCTTAAAGGGACAGGCACACGAAAATGACCGCTCAGCACTCTGGAAAGCGTTATCTCTGCGATGTGCAGGATTGCGTGTGCGAGATGGAGAATCCTGGCATTGGGTGCTATAGTTCTCAAAAAAAAACCCCACCAGGGAATAGGTTAGAGTGACGCTTGCTGCCCCAGTAGACTTGCGTCATGCTGCGCCGATGACCACGCTTCGCATGAGAGAGGGTGCCGCGGGATTATAGAGGTCATCGAGGTCTGACGCTTACGGCTGGGGCGCTGCGGGACGGTGATGGAATACTGGTGACGTTATTCTCTCCCTCCACCCTCTTCATAGCAACAGTAGGTCAACACTGATGTTGTATACAGACACAGGCACTGTTGAGAGTGGAATATACAAAGCATACAAACAGTTTGCTTATTTGAAACACCCTAGTCTACGTTGTGGTCAATAGAAGGACTAAGAACCAAGGCGGTAACAGAGAAATAGCAGCACCCTGAAATGTTCCCTGTTGTCATCTTTCAGCATTGTTTGGATGCACACCAGTGCGACAGCTTCATTCATCTGCCCAGTGTGTCACACTGCCAGCCTTGAATATGATTCATGAGCTCCTGTTGCTTTCTATTGCTTGTCGGTAATCCAGCCGGGATTTCATAAATCACCGCGAAGTGTAAACTTCTCACTTATTCTCGGGGTGTATCTGGCTGTCAGTGTGTTGCAGATGGTTCAAGGATGGACCTCTGTATCACTGCAAATTAGTGATCCACCTGAACCAGTATATCTGTATCACTGCAAATTAGTGATCCACCTGAACCAGTATATCTGTATTACTGTAAATCAGTGATCCACCTGAACCAGTATATCTGTATCACTGCAAATTAGTGATCCACCCGAACCAGTATATCTGTATCACTGCAAATTAGTGATCCACCCAAACTAGTATATCTGTATCACTGCAAATTAGTGATCCACCTGAACCAGTATATCTGTATCACTGTAAATTAGTGATCCACCCGAACCAGTCTTTCTGTATTACTGTAAATTAGTGATCCACCTGAACCAGTATATCTGTATCACTGCAAATTAGTGATCCCCCTGAACCAGTATATCTGTATCACTGCAAATCAGTGATCCACCTGAACCAGTATATCTGTATTACTGTAAATTAGTGATCCACCCGAACCAGTATATCTGTATTACTGTAAATCAGTGATCCACCTGAACCAGTATATCTGTATTACTGTAAATCAGTGATCCACCCGAACCAGTATATCTGTATTACTGTAAATCAGTGATCCACCTGAACCAGTATATCTGTATCACTGCAAATTAGTGATCAACCTGAACCAGTATATCTGTATCACTGTAAATTAGTGATCCACCTGAACCAGTATATCTGTATCACTGCAAATTAGTGATCCACCTGAACCAGTATATCTGTATCACTGTAAATTAGTGATCCACCCGAACCAGTATATCTGTATTACTGTAAATTAGTGATCCACCTGAACCAGTATATCTGCATTACTGTAAATTAGTGATCCACCCGAACGAGTATATCTGTATTACTGTAAATTAATGATCCACCTGAACCAGTATATCTGTATCACTGTAAATTAGTGATCCACCTGAACCAGTATATCTGTATTACTGTTAATTAGTGATCCATCTGAACCAGTATACCT
>JAODLC010000085.1:8314021-8339158 GCA_026781145.1 Hippopotamyrus pictus | reverse complement strand
CCTAAAGGACAGTGAACTGTAATTACTTTGGTGATTTACCCTGGTAAAATCACTGAGTTGCATTTACCTGAAGGACAGTCCTTTGCCAAACGGTGCAGTGTGATTCAGCCAGTGCCTGGCAGTTTGGAAGCCAGTATCGCAGTGACTTTCTAGATATGATGCTGATGCATGGAGTTGCAGGAGTGGGTTTGCGGGGGGAGGGAGCTTCTGTAGAGGGAGCCCAGTTTCCTCTCTCCCCTCTGCTTCTTGTCCGGAGGAGGTGAAACATATATACTTAGAAATCTTATATGCATACATAAGGACACACATAGACTGTATGTGTGTGAAAATTGAGTTAATTCAGCATTACATGCAGTTGAACCATGTTCAATGACAAATTTCTTGTATGTGTAACATATCTGCTGAAACAAAGTGATTCTGATTCTAAATTATATTACTGCTGAAAAATCTATGTCCCTGTACAGCAGTATGTCAGTGACTGTATTGTCTGAATTGGTCTGTGGTCAGCTAATTATCTGCATATAATCTACAGCAGATTTACAGAGCCATGCTGTATTTGCATATTTGTATATTTGAATATTTTTCTGAATATACTTGTCGCTATATGAAGTATAATTATTATTGACTCATTTTGCTTATTACACATATACAGGAATTTCATGGTTTTACAATAATACCTATATTATCTCTTGCAAAGCCTTCTTCTATTGAAGGTTTCCATTATTGTCAGGGAACTTCTAGTAAGAATGAGAGCATGGACTCAAGGACTGACAGATCGTATTCAGCAGCTGGGAGAGGAGCCAGGTGTTGCGATGGTAATGAGAACTGATAGAAATGATGGTGTTGTTCAGATTGCTTTTCCTGTAGAAGCTGGTCATGGTTGCATCTTAAGGTCACCATCTATCAGTCTTTTGATGTGCTCACGGACTGTTACGCCCATTTTGCTGCATTATTTGTTTCCTCTCCTCCTAGCTGTTATTGACTGGGACGCGCACGACTTTTTCTAACACTTCTCAGCTTCGCTTATTTCTATACCGCTGAATAGTTAATGAGGCAGGTCACGTTAGATGCCCCGCATTCAGTTGCTGGCACTCTGGGACCCACACTCGCTGTCCGTCTCTGAGCTCCAGAGCTGATTGGATCTGCAGCAGTGACAGATCCAATCAGTTCTGGAGCTCAGGCAGTTTTGATTGGTTGTTTTGAGGAAAGGCGGGTCCAGTCTGTCTGGGAGGGCTTGGAGCCACTCCTGTTCACCTCTGCCCATTTAAACCATGAGGCATTTTGATATGGGGGGAGGGAGGGGGAATGAGCTTCATAAAACTGGTGTCATGGGGCAAGGGATAAATACCGGCTTAAAACAGGCAGTGTATTATTTCTGAATTCTGGATTTTAATCATTTATAACCTTGGGTTATAACTCTGGATGACGCCGGACAACACTCTTCATTGCCTGTGAAATAGTTATGAAGTCATGCACCTTACGTTGTTGCATTTATTTTTTGCACTGAAGCAGTGTCCTCCTGGTGTAACTAAGTTTTATGATGCAATGAAGTTCACAAGCTGAATATTTAGGTGTTGCTACCACCCCCCCCCAAAAAAAAGCATGTCCGCTGGACTTTTCAGGTGAAGAGGTGTGAATTATCGGGGGCCTCTTCAGGCAACATGGGTTCCATTAGTAGCGGGACTCGGGTCTTTGTGCAGGCTGACGGCTTGGTGGAGCTGGGCGGCCTGCACTGGGGGCGGCTGTAAGACACAGCCGACCAGACAGCCGCACTGCTAATGGCTTCAGGTGAGCCTTTGACCACCTTTGCTCGGCCCACCGTGTGGAGTAAGGCAGGGACCCTTGGGTATTGTGAGAAAGATGTAGCTGTGGAAAGGCTTCAGGAACAACCTCTGAGTCAACTGATGAATCAGTGAGTAATTGAAAGTGTGAGTGCAGGAGGCATATGGATTGTAAAAGAAAGATAATGAGAGACTCTTCTTAGGAGGGAAAGTTAGAAAAGATAGTCTGTCTATGCTACAAATACCCTACGAATAGCCTCGAGTACCTTAATGCCCCCCCCCAAAAAAAATAAAATAAAAAAGCTTTAAACTGTCACAGAAAATGGCATATTTGTACAAATAAGGGTTATGGTGAAGCCAATGTGTTTCCATGAGAACCGTACTGAAATACTATTATTACCATGGCGATAGATGAGCAGTGACTGTAGCAGCTCTTGGGGTTAGCTCTGGTTCACGAAGCACTAGACTGTGGCTGCTTCTCTAGCCCCAGATGAGTTATCCACCAGGGTCACGTGACCTGGCTGTCCTCTCCCCACCAAAGTGGACCCTCAGATTCCAGCCAGGGAAAACATACACGGAGACAGCTATTCCGAAATCCCTCGGAATGTAGCCCACGGACTCCCACGGCCAGATGCTGGCCCGTAGGACTGAGCTGGAGTCGTGCACCAGCAGATATGGCCCGGTTAATGCGTAGACTAACCCAGGTGATGCTTAGGGCCCCAGCAAAATAAGGGGATCCACTTCGGAATAAAATGGAATAATTAAAGTAATCAGCAAAATTCACTGACAAATTTATCGCTTGGGGGGACATTCCAGCCATGTCAGCCTATTCCCCCACCCCCATTCAGGGACTGCCTGCTGGCATGCCCAGGACTTTGGTACGTTCTGAAAGCCTGGCTTTGCCCGTGTGAAAATGAAAGGAAAAATGCAAGGAAGCAGTATATCTATGGATGTGCCTTCATAGTCAGTGTAGTGTCTGGGGCTCCCCCCGTGATTCTGCCACATGGGCTGGTCCGGCCCTCTGCACTTGGTAAGGGCCAGTTGCACCTACAGCTTTGCGTGTGGTCATTCAGCCTAAGCTTAGCTTCCCGACCACAGTAATGGAGGTGGAGTGTGAGAACTTGTGCCTTGTATATATTTTTAATATAAATGAGACAACCTCACCCCCCCCCCCACACTTTCATGCCAGGTTTACTGAAAACTGAACGGATCAGACCGTGTTTCGCCAATGCAAAGGAGGCGCCTTCGCCTGATGGGTTCTGACAGCAGAATGCCCCGGCGCTTATTTATAGCGAACACTGCATGGCGACCGAGCTGATGTGTAAATGTCACGCAAGCAAATTTCCACTGTTCATTATTGTTATTTATTTCCGTCTTTCTCGCTAAGCCGAAAGGGAAAAGCCGTACGCGCGCCGTGGAGATCCTGCATTCTGTGGTCGGCAGACTTGCCGCTGCTGCTATTAATGTTTTTTCCTGATGACTTCGGCCATGTTTCTTTTTCACCGACCTCGCCAGCTTTTATCAGTCTGTGGAGTGGAGCCACTCGGGGAAACAGGAGTCACATATTAAACACTATGCAGGCATTTAAACGTATTGCTCTGCCACCCACGACCAGTTCTGATCACAGTGTAAGTGCATCTCAGCCCCAGATATCAAACTGTTATGCAGCAGCTGCAGGACACCAGCAGGACTGCAAGTTAGTGGCTGAAGGAGGGTGAGGAGGCTCTGAGGATGGCTTAGAGGAGACATGGGGAAGATACTGAGGAACTCAGCCATGCATCTCTATCATGCTTCTGATAAAATCAGTGCACTGCTTTCCCCATTGAAATACTATGGATCACAAAGGACCTGAAGGACCTACTAATGAAGAAGAAAGGGGCCTTTAGATTTGGAGTCGAGGAGGAGATCAAGCGGGTGCAGGTGCAACTGGAGGCGCAGATCCACCAGGGAAAACAAGCACTGCAGTGACAAGCTGGAGCACAAACTGCAGCTTAATAGCGTGAAGGAAGTGTGGAATAGGATGAGGACCATCAGTGACTACATACAGTCTGAAAACATTACAGTGGAAGGGAACACAGACAGGACTTATGGGTTGAATCTGTCCTCCGGCAGATCTGACTCTCGCTTGCCAGTCCATCCCTCACCCGACACCACCAGCCTCAGCGTGCTGGCTGAGGGGGCTGTAGGTCCACCTAGACCAGGCTGTGGAATCATATTTGATGGGATCAGCCACAAAGTGCTGTAGATGTGCCAGCCAGCTCTGCGGGGTCCTTCAGTACCTGTACTCTCTCTCGCTGAGTTTGGAGAAGGTGATCCAACTGTCTGTCTATCTATCTGTCTGCCTGCCTGTCTGTCTGCCTGTATCTCTGCCTGCCTGCCTGCCTGCCTGTCTGTCTGCCTGTATGTCTGCTTGCCTGCCTGCCTGTCTGTCTGCTTGCCTGCCTGCCTGTCTGTCTGCCTGTATCTCTGCCTGCCTGTCTGCCTGCCTGTATGTCTGCTTGCCTGCCTCTCTGTCTGCCTGCCTGTCTGTCTACTTGCCTGCCTGTCTGTCTGTATGTCTGCCTGTCTGTCTGCTTGCCTGCCTGCCTGTCTGTCTGTCTGTCTGCCTGTCTAAATGAACCGCATAGATACAAGCGTGTTTCATATTTGGTGTCTTCCAGCTGCAACAATGTGACCTTTGGAGCAGCCAGCTGGCGACAGCGAGTTGAGGCTGTAAACAATGCTTGGACTCTGTTTGTGCCATTGTGTGTCTGTTGCAGTACCCAGGTACTGTATATTCACATTGGCTCCGCGCTCCTTGTTAGCCATGCACGCTTTGTCTAGATAAAGAAGAGGCTGGCCTTCCCTGGTCAGTCCTCACCAATTCCCTGAGGTAGGGCTGGTCTTTGAGCATGAGTATTACATCTAACTTGCAGAGCCTTACCAATATTTCATCTAGTTCAGCCGCTGATTTTTAAATGATGTTTTCCGACCAAAGTTGACAACCCTGTACAGGCATTTGTTAGTTTAGTGTTTAGTTTTGTTTTTGGTTTGAGTGTGCAGTAGGAACTGAAGGTTAGTTTAAAATTTATTTCTTTCAATGATGTTTATTATAATTATTACGGTGCACTGCACAAGCGGGGAGCGGAGAAATACACTCTGGCACCGGAATCCAAAAAACGGGGTTTATTTCACGAAAACGGCAGCACAGGACAAACGTCAGTGACAGACCTAGGGAAACAGACTTGAACGCGGACTGAAATACACCAGACAAGCCGAAATAACAGGAAACGGGTGATCACAATCGGGTAGAAACACGGGGTAACGAGGTGGGCGTGGCACACATGAGGATCGGACGAGCTGGTCATGACAATAATAATTATTAACACTTAAATATTAGTTCATGGTTTCCGTAAACCCAGCATTGGTTCATTGAAGAACACTTACATTAACAATTCCATATCCTAAAATTAGAAGTGTAATAACAAAAACTGGATTGTTATCCCAACTTACACTTTTATTCAAATACAAATACAAATAATTTTGCGGCCTCAACAAATACAGATAGAGATACAAACACTGCATTGCACTTCCCTACCTCCTACGTGTGGCCTGACTTGTCCAGGATCACAATCTACTGCAGTTTAGGTAGGACGGCACATTTGCTGTTAGTTTCTACACTTGGCTTGGCTTGTTGGCTTGGCTTGTCCAGGACTGTAGTGTCCTGCAGTTTGGTTCAGATACGGGTCTGCTTGATGCTCTCAGTGCTGGTCCACTTTCACACCGCTGTTTCATGCATCAACAGCAGCAGACATTGTTCCTCAGGAGTAACTCAGCTCTCTCTCTCTTTTCTTATATGCGCCTCAACTTACTCTTAGTCCTGCCTCAAGGTTTTTGATCACAGCGATGGCACGGTGAGGATTCTGATTCAACGGCATGTCAGTGCTGCGACACTGCAACTGTGGCTTGCGGCCTGGTGGGATATTTTTCATTTGTGAGGAGTGTGTACGAACATAAAAACATAAGAAATTTACAAACGAGAGGAGGCCATTCGGCCCATCAAGCTCATTTGGGGAGAACTTAACTAATAGCTCGGAGTTGTTAAAATCTTATCTAGCTCTGATTTAAAGGAACCCAGGGTTTCACCTTCCACTACACTAGCAGGAAGTCTAGTGTAGTCCATACTCTAACTACACACTGTGTAAAGAAGCACTTTCTCAAATCCATTTTAAATTCCCGCTAATTTCCACTTATGGCCAAGAGTTCTAGTATTTAAACTGATATTGAAGTAGGCATTTGGCTGAACAGCATGCATGAAGTGTAGATGGCGACGATGGAATGATGATGAGTAGCCATTTTATACTGCGATAGGGTAATAGGGAACAAGCGGGGATAGCCTGGTCGATGGGGATCTCTCTAGTTTATCATCCTGTAAATTTCAGTAGCAGACTGACTATGACGTCAGGTCACGCGTGAGCCCCCCCCGGTGTGTCCTTCCTCCTCAGTGTCATTATGTCCTCTGCAGATTTCCTGCCTATATCATCCTGGGGGGGGGGACCGGCTGCTGTTACATCTCTGGACTTGTATCGCATGCTGCCCATGTGTCGTGACTCTGAGGTGCTGCTTCATCTCAGGTGCTGATGTCAGCACCAAAGATACGCTTCCATGCCGGAAAATGCATTCTTTCGATATTAAATGTTTCATTTTGAGAATTAATTCGTTAAATGTTAAGGTACTTTTTCCTAACCAGGTAATTCGAATGCTTATATTTCCTGAATTATTCTCTGTGATCAATAAAGTTATAATCCTCATAGTTATACTATTGTTATAATAGTCATAATTGTTAGTTATAATATTGATCTTAATGTTATTATAGGGAGCAGGACCGGAATTACTACCAGACAGGGATGCCCATAAGGGAATCGAGGGTCGAGCACTTAATGGCAGATAATTTGCCAGTACTTTCTCGTCCCCCTCTCCTCTGCAAAGGCTTTTTCCTCACTTGTTCCATGGTCTTGGTAATTAGGGCTTCCGCAAAGCGTGGCTCACAGTGGAAATATTATTTTTTTTTAAATAGCATCCCTCATTATAATTCATCTTGTGAAACCACTGGGCTTTGCTTTCAAGGCACTGGGGAGCACAGCCCCTGCATCAGACGTGACGAGAAGGGGGACGACTTCAAAAAGTACGTCGACGCTCTTCAAAACGCCCACTTCCCTCTTGAATAATTAAAGCGGTGGTGTACATTTACTTCTGAAGTGATGGAAGCAGAAACCAAGGTTTGCATATTTTTAGCTGTGCCGCGATTTCCTGTCTCTTTCTGTAATGCATCAGTTCCAAATCACAGACAGTTTAGACTGGTTCCACTGGTGATTCCTGGATAATTACCAAGTTAAGTGACTGAAGACCCAGGTGTAAATTTCTGAATAAGTAAACATAAGTCAACCTAAGCAGTTTTTAGTGTTTTAAAGTTATAGGTATTGAACCTCGCAGATTTTTTAATGACAGCCATGATGATTGATGCCATAGGTAGATTAGAAATTGAATTAAGATTTGATAAGTTTATTTCATAGCACAATGCAGCAATGATGATGCCTTGTCAGGGGGTGATGGTCAGGTTGGGGAGCATGCACTGAACAGCGCATTGCTGTACCCACCCCATGACAAAACGCCTCGAGATCCAGATTGGTGACCCCCCAGGCAGACACGTGGTCCAGTCCCACCCTCCGGAAATGTCACAGCCGGGTGTTACGTGGGTGTCCTCTCTGCCTGGTCCAACCACTCGGGTCCTCAGTAATGAGGATCCTGTGAGCCGGATTACCCTCAGGAAAACGCGCCACATGGCCATAGTGCCGTAACTGACGCTCCCTCACAATGCAGGTGATGTGCCTCATTCGGGACTCCTCTAGCAACCGCTCATTCGACACAAAGTCAAACCAGCGGTACCCAAGGATTCTCCGAAGAGACACAGTACCGAAGGAGTCCAGTCTTGTTCTCAGCTCACTGAATACTGTCCATGTCTCACAGCCATACAGCAAGACAGGGAGCACCAGGACTCTAAAAAATTAGACCTTCATCCCCTTACAAAGATATGAGGAATGCCACACACCCCTTTCCAGTCACCTCATGACGCCCCATGCCCTTCCAGTCTGTCTGCATCACTTCATAGGAAGAGTCACCAGAGACATGAACGTCGCTGCTGAGGGAGCGAACCTCTCAACGCGGTCGACATTCTCTCTGCAGACAGACACATTGCTGACAGCTGTGCCCAAGAGGTCATTAAAAGCCTGTATATTTGTTTTCATCCAGGACACTCACAAGCCCAGACGCTCAGACTCCTCGTTCAGTCTCTTGAGAGCCCGATTTGAGCCTCCATTGACTCCACGAAGATCACAGTATCGTCAGCAAAGTCAAGATCAGTGAATCTTTCTTCACCAACAGATGCCCCACAGCCGCAGAACCCCACGACCCTGGCCAGCGCCCAGTCCAGGCAAGCAATGAACAGAGTGGGACCAAGAACACACCCCTGATGAACCCCAGAATCACCTGGGAAGAACGCAGAGGTTCTGCCTCCACTATGGACGGCGTTCATGTGTACAGGCCGGCCAAGAAGTCCAGCGACTTTGGGTGGATTCCGCAAAGCCTCAGGATCCACTGAGTCGAACGCTTTCTGAAAATCCGGTTCGATGAGAATCTCAGCGTGATGCGTTCCATTTTAATTGCCGCAGAGTTAAGCAGCATTAACGTTTTTAACGTGTTCCCGGACATAGAGCTGGTTCGGTCGTTTCCACACACACCGCGGCCCTAAAGCTTGGTTTGTCAGCTAATGAATCTGCATTTAGCCCCATTTCCTCTAATCCGAAAGTCGTAGGTGTCTCTGTTTCTACATGCCGGCCAGCTGCACTCTGACACGCTCCTTCTGTGTGCTGAAGGTCACAGAATAATGTCTGTCCTCTGGGGCTTCTGCCACTGTCTTCGTTACGTATCGAGCACCGGTTCCACAGAGCCGTTGCAAATGCCACCAATGAGGATGGAGCTGTTAGCTCCGCCCCTGGCTGCACGATCAATGAGCGCCATTCCCGTCAGTGCCCCCC
Source organism: Hippopotamyrus pictus (assembly GCA_026781145.1). Lineage (NCBI taxonomy): Eukaryota > Metazoa > Chordata > Actinopteri > Osteoglossiformes > Mormyridae > Hippopotamyrus > Hippopotamyrus pictus. The sequence goes on along the minus strand of JAODLC010000085.1, from coordinate 8,330,304 downwards.
CAACCCCCGTATGATTCCATCTCCTGTTGCCTCCTGCTCAGTTTCACTTTCTTCCCATCTATCTTTTTTGACAAAGATAAGCGTTACCTATTTTTGTTCCATTCAATGACTGTTCAGCTGAATAATAAGGACTTTTGTCAACAGCTTTGAAGGTTATTACTCTTGGTGGTTTGAGTAAATCTCAGAATGAGATTAGCATGATCAGCAGGAATGTGGAGGTAAGCAGAGACTCTATATGAAAACGGCATCGTGGGAAGGGATATGTACCACTTTTTCAAATTTATGGAGGCGACGGTGTTTATAAAGCAGTTTTATTGTCAGCACATGCTTTCCGTGCAGCCGGTGAAGTGCTCATGTGTGTTTAATGCTTGATGGATCGCTAAGAGTCGGCTGTGATATATGACTTTCATTGGAAGTTTTAATCCGTCTATGTAGACAGCGCCCCCCAGGGGTTTCCGAAGAGAGCGGCGGCAGGTGTGAATGATGAGCCTGGCAGTGCGAGAGTATTACAGGCATTTTCCCTCCTTCGACACCGTTGTGTGAACAAGCTCTCCTTTCATTATGTCATCCACTCAGCAGACACCATGAAGGAGCACGCAAATTTGCAGGGCGGGGGGGGGGGGTGTCACAGTGGTTAGGGGGCGCACACTAGTCTGCTGCAATTCCCAGTGAGGGGCTGCTGCAGTGCTGGTGGGGTGTGGCTCATTGGGTTAAGCTTCTGTAACTGAGATCAGAAGGTCACTGGTTCAAGCCTGGCCTTGGCAAAGCAGTAATATTCATATCACTTGATTCATATCACTTCATATCACTTGAGCAAGGCCCATAACCCAGGGTGTTATAGTATGGCTGCCCTTTGCTGTGACCCCCAAGCTTTCTCTTACCTGTATGGAGAATAAGATGCAAAGCGCAAAATGGAATTTGCTCATGGCCATTAATAAAGCATTGCTTCTTATTAGGTAATAAGCACCGGCAGGATGTCAAAACTTTCCCTCGTTCCTGCTTATCTCAAACAGCAGTGTTTCCCAATCCAGTCCTCAGTGACCCTCAGACAGTCCGCATTTTTGCTCCCTCCCAGCTACGGGTAGCAAAAATGTCGACTGGCAGGGAGCTCAGAGGAGGCAAAAACGTGGACCGGCTGTGAGTCCCCGAGGACTGGATTGGGAATCTCTTCTGTACTGGGTATCTGTCAACCTAAGCCTGGAAACAGAGGGCAAGGGGCGCTCTGAGTGACCTGCCTGTTTGTCACACAGCATACACTCATGTACTTTGTGTCACTTCAAGTTACTAAAATACCTGAAGGAAAAGCTGTAAACATATTAGCTCCACATATGCAGAGCAGAGCTACGACTCAAACCTGGAGCCATTGTGGTGAGACACTGCCATGTTACCCACGTCACCTATAGCTGTAGACTCCTCCGCATGAATTTGTGGTACACGCGAAAAGTTCTTGCCACTATTATCTGTGAAAAAAAAAACACATTAAGGGAACTTATTTTATGATACAGCCTTGAAGGTAATTTTATGGTTTGTGGTTTATTCTCATCTAAAACATCAGGGTAATGTTCAATTTTTTCCCCATCCAAAATACCCTGGAGCTTAATTCATGTCCGAAAAAGACTAGTCTGCTTTTTCATGCCAACGTAATCACAGGAATGTTAATAACCACTTAATGTCTAATGCGACTGATTGCATCACAGTAACGCAGCCCATCAGATCCCAGAAATCCGCCAGGAGCTGGGATAACATTAAGTCTTTTCTAATTTTTCTCATATTTGAATGCACGCTGTGTGTAATGCACACTTTAGTGATGGTTTTGGGGTGTGGGTTCACTTCTTCCCAGAAAATCACCCTCTGATAGCATTAAGTCTATCCATCAACCTAGATAGAACCTAGAACCTACACCAGCATAGATACCCACCTGACGCATTCCGCTCTGGGGCCCTGAAAATGGAACTCCAGACCCTGTCGGTCTCATCAGCTAAGGAAGAAAGTTATACACTATGTGGAAGCTGGTTCTGCATTGATGGTGGTTCTGGAAGTGACTCATTTTAACATAGGGATGCATAAAGACCTCAGTGGCTTAATGCACGAGGTGTACAAAAGCCTTTTGCTTTGAGAAAGTTCATTCAAGTGTGTCTTTGCTGTGTCATTATTTGGGGCTTAACACTTGACTCATGCGTCTCTAATTGATGATGCAACAGTCCCCAATCCCCCTTTTAGGTCTCCCTGCACCTGCTTTATAAATCTCCTCACTGCATTTTAGGTTAGCTCATATTATTCCTGCCCAGAAATTCCTCAGTACTAAATCAAGAAGTGTGGATTAAATCCTTATGCCAACTGCAGGTGCCCGTGTCTTTATTGTGATCCATAACTGGCAATCTGCTTACTTTCTTTTTATAAAACCACCACAGAAGAAGAAGAAACATGTCTTCGAAGCTCTTTCCCTAAGAACCTTTGAGAGCCTTTTTATGCAGTCCATGCATCCAAAGCATTTACAGGTGAAAGGTATTTAAGCTTCATTGATGGACATGTCCCTGGACTGTACCCTGCTGTACCCCCCCCATCCTGTCCTCTTCTTACACTGACTCATCAATTGCTGCTTTGGCTGATTCCTTGCTTGGGTTCCTGCTTTGTTCATTGTGCAGTTCATGAAACCTCATATAAATCACAGCTGGGTTCTATAGACTCCTTACATTGTTCCTCTCCAGACTTGAATAACACAGAGTACTATGTGTCTGTGTGTGTTTTGCACATAAAAATTAATGGACGGTTCCCACAAGGATATGAATACAAACGTGTGTCTGTGTGTGTGTGTGTATGTGTGTCTGTGTGTGTGTGTGGATTATGTTTATATTACCTTGTGGGGTCCAGGTGTATCCCACAATGTGATAAAAACCTGCTACTTCGAATTTATGTGGACAATTTTTCAGAAAAAAAAACAAAAAATGGCAAAAGTCTCATATTCTGTTTGGTTACTTATTGGTAAGGTTAGGGCTGGGTAGGGGTTAAGCTCATCATGTTGAGGTTAGAGTTTCCCCCACAGAAATGAAGAAATGAATGGAGAGTCCCCACAGATATATAATTACAAACCTGTGTGTGTGTGTGTGTGTGTGTGCACATGCACAAAGGGAATGATCAGGTCTGGAATACCAATACGCCACTCCAGACTTTGGGCTCACGCTTACCCCGTCTGTCAGGAACGACAAAACCGTGACGAATGACTCGGGAGCTTAACTTTGCTCTTACTTCTGAGGTATTTGCATGATCGGCATAAACAGCTTTGGTATTTGGATGTGTAACCACGGCTGCTGCTGGCTACCCAGGCACCCCGCAGGCGAACGAAAAAGCCGATGTCTGATTTAAAAGAGGCGCATTAAAATTTATACACCCCCTGCCACAGCCCGTCGGCCCTGAGAACCACTGGTAATGTTGTTTTTGTGGTTTATGTGGACAGCTGCCAGTGCATGGATAGTCAGTGAGGCTGCGAGGGCTCTTCCATCGCACTGCGAGCTGCATGCTGTAATGAAATCACCGTGCCGTTTCGGCGAGGCACGAGCCCCTGATGTAAGACCCCGGCTGGGCAGATCGGTGTCTCGCTGGCCCCCCCTGGAGTCTGCTCACTTCATCCCATGCTGTTTGTCCTTCTTCCACGATATCTGTGTCCTTTTGGGCTTCATATTCTGGCAGCTGTGCCCCCCCCCCCCCCCTTTTCTATGCGTTTATCCCCTAAGCCTTTAATATGAGAGAAACATGTGCTTTGTAGAGGCCTGGACAGCAGCATTTACTGCTCCAGTCAGCCCAGCTTACCGCCTGAATCTCCCACATGATAAACTAAAGGGCTTCCGATGCATGTGTCCTGCCTGCACATGAGCAGGGTTTTCGCTGACTAGAACCTTCCCCGAGAGAGGTAATAATGCGCCCATTTGTCACCGGGGAGCGGGTGGCACACAGAGCTCAAGGCGTGACAATACAGTTGGACAGAGTGCTGGGGGCTTGGCGGTACGTGGGTTTCTCCCAGTGCGACGGGGAGTCCAGTGCATACACCTCAGCTCTACAGCGGCCTCTTCACGGAGGATTTAAAGACGGATGATGGTGCCCGTATTCTGAAAGAATGGTGCGATAAGTGAAAAGAAATAGCCTGGCATCTCCTGACAGTCCCCGAGTTAAGAACATGAGGCTTACAGACGGCTCGTACTTATGGACGGACTACCATAAAGCCTACGGTATTATACAAAAAAATTCGGGTTTGTAATAACCAACTTCTGCACTACTTTGTGACACTCATGAAAACATTGCGTGGATTCAGCAGTTCGTTGGCGCCAGGTACTGCATATTACCATATGCAACCTTTGTTACCACTGTACAATTATTATTGCTATTACTATTATTATTATATACTTTATCATTATTTTTCTAACTTTACAAATTCGACTTAAAGACAGACTTAGGGAACAGATTTCATTCGTTCCCTGGGGACTGCCTGTATATGACTCATGTGATATTATACACATTATGATATTTATAGGATATGCGGCAGCTCCTGCTGGATTACCTCGGAGGCCACTAAGCAGGCCTGTATTAGGCCTTGGTATGAATCATGAGGCTGTAATTGGCCCTCTGCCTGTATGCTCGGGAGCCTGTGTCTGTGAAGGGCATGATCTCAGATGGAGCTGAAGGGCGGTTACCTCGTCACGCCTGTTATTGCATGAATAGCAGTTGCAGTTATAATTAGGAGGCGTGATGACTGAAGGTATTAGAGAATTCTCATTTAAATATCTCTTACTTGTGGCTGAAACATGCACAAACATTTGCATGCAGCAGGTTTAAAGATCCGTGCCTGTGTTTGGAAGGTTGTAGGTTCAAATCCCACAGCCATTACAGTAACCATATCACTGTTGGGCCGCTAAGCACGGCCCATAAGCTAAACTGGTTTAGGGAGGCTTGTCCACCCAACTCTCTCTCCATAATTTCCTCATGTATATTGCGTAAGATCTCCATACTTTCTTCGTGTATACTGTATTGCGTAAGATCATCTCCTAAAAGGCAAATGAAAATGCTAAATGACATGTGACCTCTCCCTGTCTGTCTCTCACTCTCTGCCGAGGTTAGGTTTCCTGTCCATTACCCGTGACGCCGCTGACAGATGTCTCAGCATGACTGAGGGCGTCTCTCAGTAATGCGTCCTTAAATCTCAAAGCCTCAGCAGTTTCCGTGCGGCCCAACCTGGTCAGGTCCCGTCAAACCTTCTCATTTGAGATTTGTCAGTGTCACCGGCTGCCTGTTCTTCAGGCTTATGCTGCTGACTTGGAAATCCTGTGGAATGGAACTGGCAGGCTGGTTTAAAGGTGCTCTATGGGAGTCTCCGATTAGGAGGCACTGCGCTTTATGTTAATCAGAGTGGCAGTGGCAGTCACCTCTCATGCACAGTTCTCAGCCCAAGTCACATGACCTCAAATGGGGCTTCATGGTGACCCCACTGTGGTGTCACATGCACCTTCAGGTTGTCCCTGACGACTGATAAATGTAGTGGGAACAGCAGAGGGAGCTGGACAGTTAACTGGAGCCAGTGATGATGTCACAGGTATGAGCTTTAATGCACCTACCAGATGGGTCCAGTAAATATCCAGCTTAATTAATGCTGTTGAGACACTCACCATTAATTCTTAATGGCAGATTTTTGCTAACCAGCCAAGATGGTGAGGGGAGGGCATCTCATTCTTGTTAATTTATTAGTTTTTTCTTCGATAACGGACCCTGAATCTGCTCCCGTTGATTCCTGATGGCTGACACTGTTAAACGCCACCAGCGAACCTTCCAGTAAGAGCGCATTTCAGAGCCGCTGTTGGGTTCCTTCCATGCCAGAAGCAAACGACGCTGCTTTAGGGATGTTTCAGATTCTACCAAAGGAGTCATTAATCGGTAGGAAACAAACATCTTCTATGATATTATGCCTGTCAAAATGTGTTAGCGTTGCTGTTGCAAAACTTCTGCCAAAATCACCCCAGTATTTACAGTAATCATCCAGTGCTGCCATGTATTTTTTGACTCAACCACTAGAACACCTCATACAGCTAACGAATATCTAACTGACTTCTTATCTAATTAAACAAATTAATTAAGTGAGCTGGTGTTGAAATTTAATGAATATATGGAACGGCTGAGGTGCCCTTGAGGAGAGGTTAGAGAACTGAAGCGGTGTCCATCTAGCCATCCAATACACTTAAACATTTCTTTTGACTGCCAAAGACTTTTGCACAGTACTGTATGTATTATATATAGAAAGCTAGGTTATAAACATGCTTCTTCTTGAGCCTGCGACATATCTTAAGCTTGCTCAGCTATGTATTTCTCCATGAGGATTTTCTGAGCATGAATCTAATCCTTCTGGAAGGAAAGAGATATGAGTCACACCTCTTTTCTTTTCAATGACAGTCCATTGGATTACTTATAAGAGGGTAAATGTATATTTTATGATGGACTGGAATCCCATCCAGAATGTCTCCTGTCTTATGCTCCAGCCTCCCCATTATCATCAATTCAGTGGTTGAGTCGTAATAATATTTAGGTGGGATGGTGGGGGGCGTGGGGCTCTGACTGGTGGGGGCTGGTATATTTTCTCATCTTGCAATTTTTATTTTCCTACAAGGTGAAGGCGTGCGTGTGTATCTGATGACAACGCCAGCTCTGCATGTACTGGGAAAGTAACTATGGAAGAAAGGATGAAAGAATCAGAGAAAGTGTCTAAAAAAAGTTTTTAATGAAACGGGTTGCTGACTGAGTGCAGGTCTTTGGGGGCTGCCAGACATGATCCCCGTTTGCACGCCCTCCTGCCCTTGGGCGCGACCGCCCCACCTATCTGCCACGGCTTGTCCTCCCAAATGATACGGTCGTCGCGTCTCTCCGAAAACCTGGCTGCAATTAGTCAGAGGAGCTTAAGACAGGAGCGAGGGTAGACATGCTTTGTATTGTCGAGGCTGATTCCCCTCCCCCCCAAGGGAAATAAGACACAGGACTAAGCTGGAAGCAGTGCCTACATCTGATGTTGGCTCTGCCACATGGCGATAGCCACAGAACAGCTGCTAAAGGATTTTGCGGGTCCCCCGACTTGCCCTGGTCATTCTCTCTCTGTGTAACTGTTTCGCTTCTCTCTTTCGGGGCCCCGGGTCTGTCTGCTTGCCCTGGTCATGCTCTCTCTGTGTAACTGCTTAGTTTCTCTCTTATGGGGCCCCGGGTCTGTCGGCTTGCCCTGGTCATGCTGTCTCTGTGTAACTGCTTAGTTTCTCTCTTACGGGGCCCCGGGTCTGTCGGCCTGCTCTGGTCATGCTCTCTCTGTGTAACTGCTTAGTTTCTCTCTTACGGGGCCCCGGGTCTGTCTGCTTGCCCTGGTCATGCTCTCTCTGTGTAACTGTTTCGCTTCTCTCTTACGGGGCCCCGGGTCTGTCGGCCTGCTCTGGTCATGCTCTCTCTGAGTAACTGCTTAGTTTCTCTCTTATGGGGCCCCGGGTCTGTCTGCTTGCCCTGGTCATGCTGTCTTTGTGTAACTGCTTAGTTTCTCTCTTACGGGGCCCTGGGTCTGTTGGCTTATATCATGATTTACTATGTGCAATTATATTTTTTTAATGTGTGCTGATTTCTGCTAGCACACCTGTGAGAATCGCTGTGTCATGCATATCAAACACTAGAGGAATCAGCATTCACTTGCGTAAATTTGCATTATGAATCCATTTCTTTCACCTGTTTTACAGTTTATAGGTTCCGAGTTATCGGGAATGCGTCAATACATCACAATGTGCAATATGACTAATAACCAATAATATATATAATACACTTTTTCCCTTCAGATAATCCATGCACAGGAGACCAGTATCTCCATGCATTTTGACCAATCAGAAAGTGGTGATGCAACCAGTTCGCTTTAGTCATACTTTCGGCCTGCTAGTAAGCAGGAACACGTCAGCGAGGTTACGGCTTGCGTACGGCTCATATACTTTACGATAGAAAACCCCCGAACTGTGATACGGCTCGGGTTCGGCTCTCGGTGGTAGCTGAAAAGCGCCATCTATCTGTAAATGCGTGTAGTGCAAGCATGACTAATGAAGGCGATGCAGAGAAAGAGCAAGCGGCGTTAAGTGAAAGCGGCCCCTCACCGCACTGTGGGAGACGCATGCTCAGATTTTGTACCCTGCAGCCGAATATTTCAGCCCCAATTCCTCCAGAATCCAGATGATTAATGGGACAGTAAAATATTAATTTTTAATGAAGGTGTATGATTTTTTTTCCTGCTTCTCTGTTTTAAAACGAACCACAAGGCTGAGAATCCCCCCATCCTGCCTCCCTGTCTGCGGGTTAAACCACAATATGGCCTGACACCAAATACCTTTGATGCAGGCATGTGCAGGAAATCGGTCTGTGATAATCTGCTTTCCTTCCTAAAGAAAATAAATGGATAATATAAGTGAATATAATCTATTCTTCATTGTTTTTTTTTTGCTCATGAAAAGCACCCTGACAAGGCCTATGAGATATTTCACATTGTGGTTGATCATGCAGAAATGTGTGTGTTTCTTTAGTGTGTAACCGTGAGTGTTGTTTAAATTGTTGGCTTCTCTTTTTGTGCCGCTGCACATACTAAACCAATAGCGGTTGGACAGCAGTGTCCATTTTAAAAGAGCTGTCATCTCTCTTATTAAAACAACTGACATACTCGACACGTTTATTTTGCCACATTTAAAATATTGTTTGCTCTCTATATGTAAAACGTTACATCTGTATGGAAAACATTCTGTGTCCTCTAGGGTTGTAGCATGACAGAATAAGGTGGCACCATCGTTTTAAGTATGGTATGTTACAGGTTACTCTCGCTAACATGTTCGATTTTGTTTTTTCTGGATTTCATTTGGCGCATATGGCTGTCGCCTATTGGGAAAGACAGAAACGAAGACAGGCTTCGGGAAAAGCAAAGGGGGTTTTATTTAAACAAAACACAACAAGCCAGGCGAAAGGAAAAAGACCACAAGGGGTCAAAATGGGGTAGGGAGAGGACAGAGGGCAAACTGGGCCACACATGCAGGTAGCCTCATCAATGACCGGACTGGGGAGCTCAAGACAGGGAGGCAATATATACATCACAGACGAGGGAGTGTCATGACCTGCTCATCCGATCCTCCTGTGTGCTGCACCCCCTCATTTACCTCGTGTGAAACCCTGATTGTTTTCAGCTGTTTCATTTCATTTCTGAGTAGTCCTGTGTATTTAAGTCCGCGTGCAAGTCTGTTTCCTGAGTCCAGTCATTGATGTTGTTTTATCGTTTATCGTATCGTTGTTTTCCCGACCCTGATTACCCGATCCTTAATTCCCCTGCTCGCCGAGCGATCATAAGGGAATGACCGGACTCCGTAAGAAGACGCGTCAGCGAACCGCAGCTGAACATGGTGACTTAGTCAGCGAGGCAGTTTATTTACTGCAACAGCCCGAGGTCCAAGATGACCCTGTAGCTCGTGCCCTGGCTATGCACACAGGGGAGATTCTGGGGAGGATCTCCCTGACTAAGGATGCATTCCTCGCAGAGGAGGTTCGGCTGAACCTGCAGCAGCTGCGGAACAAAGCGGTGGAAGCGATGATGCGACAAGTGGCCCTGGACAGCGGAGTATCCCATGGCCCGTTACTGGACCCCCAGAGCTGCCCTTGACTCCGCCATTGGAGGGAAAAAAGAAGCAGAGAAACAAGAGACATAAGGAGAAATCAGAAGAAGAACCGGCGATCTTCTTAGGGCCTGTCTCTCTCTCTGTTGCTTCTTTCCCTACCGGATGTCAGGAGGAACTCCTCCTGATGCGGAATCCAGCGATGCTCAACCCTGACGTCACCGCCGCCGCTTCCCAGCAGCCGTCTGCCGCTACGTTGCCAGCATCGGCATCTCGCCCCTTCTGGGGAACACACCTGGCTTTTAATGGGGCCAGGGCAGTTGAGGATGCCATATCGCGGATCCCCAATGTCCTTAACGTGGCAATGTCCGCTGCCAAGGCACAAACACCAGCCGTGCCAGCGGCTGATGCAGTGCCCCCTGTGGTTCCTGTGCTGGTGGTCCCTGCGCCTCCACCGCCGCTCAAGGTCTCTGCACCTCCGCTCGATGCTCTGCCCTCCAGTGTTCCTGACCTGCCTGTGCCTGATGTTCATAACCTGCCCGTGCCTGATGTTCCTGACCCGCCAGTACCTGATGTTCCTGACCCCAAGGTGCCCGGTCCTGTGGCTCCGGTCCTGGCGGCCGACGTGCTGCCCACAGAGGCTCCTACTCCGCCAGTCCCTGCTCCGCCCACAGAGACTCCGGCTCTGCCCGTGCCTGATGTTCCAGCCCCGGCTCCGCCCGCGCCTGAAGTTCCTGCTACCATGACCCCAGTCCCTGTCCCCAAGGAGGTCCCAGACTGTCCAACCACTGCTCCTTTCTCCTTGGGGGTGGAGGAGCTCGAATGGAACCCCTCAGGGATTTCTCTAATGGCCACACTGGACCCCTCTGGGGGAATGACTCCTCCTCCACCACCACCACAGCAGGACAGATCCCAGCCAAGTCCCCACCTTTCAGTCTCCCGGAAAGGGAGAGGATACTTACACCGGGGTCGTGTCCCACCCGCCCTGCCCCCTGGCTCGCCCTTGGACCCATGGGCTCCTGCTCGGCATTCGCCTGTGGTCCCCCTGGCTTCAGATCGGGGGTCGCCTTCAGTCCCGCCTGAGGCACCGCCTCGGCTGACTATGCTCCCGCCGCCACCGCCTCATCGGTCCCCAGCCGGTCTCCCCGCTCCGACTCGTTGGTCATCTACGCCTTCGCCAGCTTTGGCGGCACCTTCACCTGTAGTGGCTGTTGCTCCCTCCTCCCCTCCGCCAGTCTCCCCTTCAACTTCCTCCTTGCCTCCTTCACCAGTCCCTTCGCCTTCCTCCTCAGCCCCTCTGACATTCCCTCCTGCTCCCTCCTCTCACTTGCCGAGGAGTCCGCTGGGGTTCCCTCGGGCTCCCCATTGTCCCCCATGCTTTGCCTTCTTGCCTCCTCTGTCTGCTCCTCATCCCTCTGTGTCTCCTCTGTTCAATCCTGGTCCCTTTGTTTCTCCAGTTGGTGTTCCCCCAGTGTCTCCTTTTTTGGTTTGCCAGTCTGCGTTTCCTGTTCTTTGTCAGGTACTGTCTTGGTTGCTTCCCTTGTGCCTGTTCTGTGTGTCCATCCTGTTCCCGGTTCTTGGGATGTTCTTGGTTTTGTTTTCCTCAGGTCCTGTGTGGTTCCCGGTCCCGTCTCGTCCGTCATTCCCCTTCGGGGCGTGCTCAGAGTACGCGCCTTTGGGTGGGAGGTTATGTCATGACCTGCTCGTCCGATCCTCCTGTGTGCCACGCCCCTCATTTACATCGTGTGAAACCCCAATTATCTGCTGTTTCATGTTATTTCTGAGTAGTCCTGTGTATTTAAGTCTGTGCTCAAGTCTGTTTCCCTTATCCAGTCATTGACATTGTTTTATTGTTCTGTACCTGTCTGCCTGTTTGCCCGGAAAAAGCCCCATATTCCTGACTTCCTGGCTTCCTGACCCTGATTACCCGATCCTTAATTCCCCTGCTTGCCAAGCAATCAGAACAGGGAGCAGACGAGAGGCACCTGGGGTGATTCACACGAGGGCTGTAACAAGAGGAAGGGTTAAACGAGTAACAGGTGTGGCTCGTTAAGGCCACACAATGGAGAGAACAAGGGGGAAAGGAATGTGGGGCCCGACAATGGCCACCATTAGAGACTTGACTGTGGTGCAAGGAACTAGACAAGTTGAAAGCGACCCAAACTAATCATTTGCAGTCTGTCCTTCCTACTTTGTCCTGGGGGAGTAATTAGTGCACATTATGTACTGCTGTATGTTTTGTAGCAATGAAAGGTTACCACTAGAACATATCTGAACTGTCTATTGTCATTAGTCTAAGTTCTTTGAGTCAGTAGTCTGCCTATTGTCAGTCAGGCTTAAAACTTTGCAAACATCTACCTCAGCAAGGCCCATCCCTTTGTCTCCTTAACAAGCATATTGGCTGAAATTAAATGACTTAAGTATATTAAAACACATATAAATCATACATAGATTCTCTGTATATCATGAACAATAAATATTCATTGTTTTGTCATGACAATGAGTAACTATCTTTCCCCTACACTCTGTTGCTAAAATTGTAGGCATTTTGTATAATATTGACTATAGCTTTTAATTTTATTAAACCACTGTAATGAAAGTAGGACTGCAGCAGAGGCCAAGCAAATGCCTGAAATACGGGTCAAGAAGTCAATACAAAGATCGCTAAGGCAAGATATTGCACTTCATGAAGATCAAAATGTGTCTTTAGATAATGAACACACAGAAGTTTTTCCACGTATCCTCAGAATTTTAAGGAAATCGTTGCCAAAAGCGCAGAGAATAAGTAAGGGGGTCAGGTGATGGCGTGCAGCTCAGCACACCATGTCCACAAGGTCACGGATTAAAATCCTGTGCCCAACAGGGCAATCGCGCTACTTTCTGGACAATTGGGCAAGGCCCTTAACCCCGATTGCGCCATGGCGCTGGTCGACCCTGACTTCAAAACCTCCTCTCACCTGTATGTATATGAGTCTGTCTGCTTTTCTTGGAGAGCAAAATTTGGATATGCACAAACTACCCAATTTCCCCAATTATCCTATAATGTAGCTGTTTTTTATTTATGGAGATGTGATTCTGACTTATATAAGGACCTGTAGCCTGTGCCACTGGCTTTACCTTGATTACGCATAATTAAATTCCTATATTACAACAAGGAAGGATGAGACAGTGACCTGTGTGTCTTTCCTAAGAGAAGACGCAGCATATTAATGACCAGAATACCTACCTCCCTTAACATTGTTATTGTCCTTCTTTTTGTATGTTAATGATTTGGTATTTTACTGTAAAAACAAGGGTTAAGTACTGCTAAGGCAGGTAGAACAGCAGGTATGGAAAGTAGCAAAATACAGGTAACGAACGTGCTTAATCAGCATGATTTTTGCAAAAATAAATACATAAATAAATAGATAGATGCATTAGATTGATAAATAAAATACCTCTGGTAGTTGGTAGGACAATCAGGCCAGATGCAATGCGACAGGATGTATGCAATGGAGCCTCAACCCATCATGACTACTGTCAATGAATTTCAAATACAACATATAAACTCACACTTAAAGACCCATAAACTTTCCATAATACCCATAAGCAGGAGACGTTATATTCAGATACATTCATTCTCACTTGTGAGAAAGGTTGTAGTATTCATGGGTGTCTTGGAAGAAGGTGTCAGTTCCTGAGTCAAATGGTGGAGTGCTCCAGCCATTGTGCTATATGCAGATGTCCCAGCTAAGGCATACTGGTTTCAGAGAGGCGGATGAGGGGCTGTCAATGTGTGGGAGACCCCTGGAACTGCTGGGAGAGGTGGGATGTTCTGTTTCTGCACAAATTAGAGGAAAAGCAAAGTGTCTCGTAAACATTAAAGCCATTAGAGATTGGGTTGGGCTGGTAATTGCAAGGATCTCTTTATCCATTTACGTCGCTATCATCAATCAAAAACAAAACCACAAAATGCCCTGCATCTGCATCGGCTTACCAGGCTTGTGCCTTTCCTATGAAATCTAATTAGTTACCATTGTGAGTAGCAGGACAAAAAATAGCTATTTTTGAATGCAAGGGGCCATAATGAAGAAAAATACGAGTAAATATGGGCCATGTGCATTCTGTTAGGGCTTTTCTTCAACTATATTCTTTACTGCAAACTGAAGCAGTCAAGCTGGAATTAGCCAATGATCAGCATGCAACAAGCTGCTCATAGTTTTCTTGCCAGAAGCAATAAGTATAAGTAGTGGTGCCTAATGTTAATTCTGGCTGCTGTGGCTTTCAAAGCTCTTTCGATCCTCTTTATACATCACAACGATCTCTCTCTCAATACTAACTTTGGTTCACCCAGCAGTCAGTATCACACCTGTATCATTCTTCATAAAGAGTGGATTATCCTAAATCACTTTGGGACTTAGAGAGCCAATACAATGGCATCATTTCATTTCTTGCCTAAGAACAAGTTTTTTTTTTTTTTCCCCGACCCATATCCACATTTATCCTTTCAATATGCGTGGTATGATTAAACCTTAATACAGTTGTACAATACCAAAAGAAGCTTCAGTAAATACAGGGATATTTAAAGGAGGATGTAAGTGATTGTATAAAAGATTGTGAAGCAGTTTCTGTTAAAGGTAGTCTATTGTATGTACAGACATGAAAAGGTTCTTTTTCTTGTAAGAGAAGAATTTAAAAGTCCTATAAATTTCAGTGGGATAAAGAGAAGAATTTATATGTCTTATACATTTGAGTAGGATAAACAGGTATATACAGTTAATGGATAGTGTCATTTTTATACTGGACTTATGAAGGTATAAGAATGGAGGACTGATTTAAGCCGAAGATAATTTACTAGGTTGGTCGGAACCTGCGATGGGGGTAATAGACATTTGTCCATGTTGTGCGCTTCCATGTTCAGCTGCACCCAGCAACGGCACCCTATAAACAGGTCTGACATCCTGTTTGTTCTGCTCCATCGGCCCCTGGCTGGTGAGTTTAAGGAGCTTCAGGGGATCTTGGGAAGCTCACGCTTCAGTCGAAATAAAGGTATTCAGGCATCCAAACACAAGGCCGTCATTGCTGACCTGACGTCTGATCAAGTGTCAAAACGACCCTCTTTTTCTCTATCACGGTCCAGCGCAACTTCAGTTTTCAGGTAATGTGTCTCAATATTTTATAATCTCTAGAATTTTTGGAATGATTTAAAGAAATAATTATTAGCCAGAAATATAGAAATGAAACCTCCAGACTTTTAGTTGTTTTTATTTGCTTCAGCGTTACCCACGACATTTGAAAAACCAAATGATTAGTGAAATTCTCATACATGACAGGGGGCAGCTCACAACCAGGGTTCAAGTCTCTGCCAGGGTTCCACGTGTGTGGAGTTTGCATGTTCTCCACGTCTCATCGCGGGGTTTCCTCCAGGTACTCTGGTTACCCAGGACAGTCCATAAACATGCTGAGGGTAACTGGAGTTACCAGATTGCCCATAGGTGTGCCTGGTGTGCGTGCACCCTGCAGTGGGTTGGCACCCTGGCCTGGGTTGCTCCCTGCTTTGTGCCCCTATCCTCTGGAGTCCCCAAAACCCTGAATAGAACAAGCAGTTACAGAAAATGGATGGGTGCATGTATTACATCCCGAACATTAATTTTCTCTTAATATTGAGTGTTTTAATTTCATTTTATTTTGCAGTTATAAAACATTTTATATAATGTTACTCCATGTCACCGTGTGCAGTGTACTGAATATGATTGGTGTGACAATAAAGCCCCACTTGACTCGCTTGCATTCATGTGCTCAAAGTACTCCATTATCATGACTGAATGACTGGTACACAAGGCCGTCTTCGCCACACTCCCAGTGCGCCCCTGGTGGATTTGGGCCAGGTTAGCCTAGGCCCCATGCTGACGTTGTACGTCGTCAGGGCTGAAGGTGGGGTCTCACAGTAGGGGGTGTTGGCGCCCTCCCTGGCAAAATTTGCCGGTTGCAGGGGAGGGTGAATTGTTGCGAATTTCGTGTGATCGTCTGTAATGGAATGGGGCAGTTATTGGGGGGTCCACCTTGGTACATATTGCTGTGATGATATTAATGATTTGTTAGCTATTCTAGTATGGGCTAGAGCTGGCTGTACTGTGCTCCAGTCTCACCTGTCATGCTGGCTTTAGATGCGCAAGACTCAACCGCTGCCCGCTCAGTCAATCGGAAGCGTCGGCAAAGCAGACCGGCCATCTCCAGGGTTACCGTGTTCTGCAGTCAGAAGCATCTGTACAGCTGCAGGGGAGCAACCGGCTTAAACAGGGAGTCTGTGCTTTCCAAGCCATAATATGCAGATAAACATGGTTTTCAGTCAACCTAATGGGCAGCAGCTCGCAAGGTGGTTATGGAAATTACAGAGAGTGGTAATCTGTCACTGAATCTGAGGAAATGGAAATCTGTGAGCTGAACAATAAAATGATCATATTGCTGAAGCATAACTCGACGATTAAAATGATTGTTTTCCTAAAGTATCCCATTAATATCTTCTATCTTTTGGCAGAAAAGATGTGGTAGCCAATCTGTCAGGTCCCCAGGCTGCAGAGGTGGCGATTTCAGGTCCAGAGAGTATAAATCCAGACCAGGATTTTGTTTCAACCAACCAGTTGAGTACTCTGTGACTGTGAC
>JAODLC010000085.1:8297433-8313813 GCA_026781145.1 Hippopotamyrus pictus | reverse complement strand
ACCAACCAGTTGAGTACTCTGTGACTGTGACTCTTTACACTCAACTGGTTGGTTGAAACAAAATCCTGGTCAAATCCATACTCTCTGGACCTGAAATCTCCACCTCTGCCAGGCTGCGAGCAAGGTGTTTGTCTTCATCATGTAATAAGAAGGAAGTTGTTTCACTTGATCATGTGATAGGGAGGGAGGTATTTCACTTTATCATGTGATAGGGAACAAGGTGTTTCGCTTCATCATATGATAGGGAATGAGGTGTTTCACTTTTCTCAGGTATAAAGGTAAATCTGATGTGCCACTGTCCATGGTTTTGAACAAGCAACTGGAAAAATCATCTCACTGAACTCCTCTGATGTCGTACTTCATTATCATCGGCATGTTGTAGTGCACTTATATATCTGCTTACACATCAAATGCCCAGATGCTAATTCATTCCGTTGCTCATGGGGGCCATGGTTAAACAGATGTAATTATCGTTACTACAATAAGGTTTTAAAAGACACACAAAAAAATTGTATATTTTTAAACTAATAATATTAATTTATTATATTTACATTTATTTATAGTTATATATCATAAACAAAACCATAGAAGATTCAAGGTTGTGTCACATGCATGAATAAATTAAAAACTTTAATTTCCTTTCCAGATTTCTTTATTATGAGTAAGTCTGGTTTCAAAAGGAAAGCACTTTTGTCTTTTAGCTAATTTCTGAATGTTTTTCAGGCAGTTGTAGATGACAGTATTGGAGAACATCGTTTGGTATTTTTGGTCCACGATTATCTAATGGGTCTTTCTCTTGAATCAAGACAAGTGGTATAGAAATCTGTACTTCCTCGTCATTTGCTCAGTAATGATGAAGAGGCCTTTAGGATATCCGGTGCTATAAAAAAGTCAACTCGTTCATTTTTGTTCTCCTCCTAATGAGCTGAACAATACTTGGATCATGAATCTGTATTACTATCCATATAACTAAATGCTTATTAGCTAAAAAAGCTAATTAGCTTGTAGCTAATTACAGGTGTGTCTGCAAACCAGATGTTGTGTGAACTCTAATTTTTCCACTGGCATACATGAACCAGGCTGTACCCAACCCATACCTGAAAGAGACGCTGGATACAGTGCGGTTCCAGTTAGCCTAGATTTTCCACTTCAGAATGGTCGGTGTTGCCAGATTTGGAGACTGACAGTGACGTAAAACTGAAGAGACGCGTATGCAGCGTTCACGCGATGTACATCGCGATTTGCTATGTGCAGTTATTGTTATTGTTCTTCATTGTGAAGCTGATTTTTGCTGGCATGTCGTTGAGAATCGGCATGTTATGCCTATCAGACGCTAGTGAAATTACAATTGCACGCATAACGTACTTTTTTAAACTAGGAGGCAGGAAATTTTCACGTTCCTCATGATGAATAATATGCAGAATATGCCCATTTTCCCTTCAGGTAATCCATACATATCAACACGGATCACCGGTATCTCCGTGCATTTCGACCAATTAGATGGGGGTGATGCATCCAGCTCGGTTTAGTCATGCTTTCTGTCCTGCTGTTAAGCAGGCTCATATCGGCACGGGTACCCAGGTTGGGTACGGCTTGCATGATTCACAATGGGAAACTGTCCCTTTGTGGTACAGCTCGGGTCTTGCTGGCAGTGGCAAAGCCCCATATGACCCATTGTGGTCATCACCCCTCCCCCATCAATCAGTGTTCTGCCAACAGGAGGTGCTAAAATGGTCCTAGAAATGACACCATCTCAGTCATCCCATCTTTCCCCTTATAGGAATCAGTACCACGCAGTTATGAGTTCTGTATGAATTACTCCCTTAAATCCTTGCAGGACCAGCCAGTGACTCTCTGCCCAATTTCATTTGTCCAGAGAATAGCATCCAGTTCTGCATTCTACTGCTCCAGTGTATTACTTTATGCCTCCATAGAAGTCAGTTTTGATGGGTTTGCTACAGAGGGTTTGCTTGGGCTTTGTGAACATGCTGCAGCACACTGAAGAGGCCAAGGGATGATCTCCGTGCCTTCATTGGCCCTTCAGGTTCTGGCTGGTTCCTGGCTCTTAGGGCCTCTGCGATAGAATAGCCAGCTTGCGGCCAGACCGCCATTATACTTCCTGGTGATGTGTCAAATGGAGTGAATGTTTTCCAGCCCGTGTCTGCAAATGACTCCTTTCCTTATCACTCCCCGCAGGCAGGTGGCAGAGTCCCAGATCAGTTTTTTCTCCTTTCATTCCTTCTAATGTAGGCCAATCCCTGGGTAATAAAAAAACAAGCAAGGCGGTTCCGCCAACGTGCCAAGCTGAATGGAGCCACGTCGTTAAATGATGGCGGCTGGGAGCTGCATCTTCACTCTCTGCTGCCCCCTGTCTTGCAGTTCCGTGCTTTTGCTGCGCTCTGTAGTGCAGTCCCATTTTTGGTCTAGGGTCTATCAGGGTGGAAGATTTCCAGTGTAGATTTTCATCTACGTGGTGTTATCCTGAAGTGGTAAATAAGATCGATCCGAGATCACGTTGAGTAAACGGGGTAACAATAAGAAATAGCGTTCTCCTGTTCGCAAGGATAAGCCTCATGTTTTATTTATCTTCTCTTTGCTGTTACTTGCACCATTGTTTCAATATTGGCACAATTTGTCCCAAAATTTGAACAGTCGTCACCCACACAATATGCCTGCAAAGTCTGGAAAATATCAGGCAATGTTTCTGAGTTATCAGGCTGACAATGACAGGCCGGGGTCTGGGGAATACAACAAGAAGTGCTTCCCAGTGGCACATTATGAGAATGTGACCCAAAGAAATTAAAAATAACACAGATTCAAAAGGCATGAAATCAGCAGTTTTGCATCAGGCTGTAAGGGAAAACCTTCCCTCTAAGACTTACCTATGTCACGGCAGGGAGACCACTAGCACGAGTCTAAAAAGGAGGACACTTGCGTCCAAAAAGGAGGAATAAGGCTCTAGAGGACACCCATGTAAGGTTATTGGGGGGGGGTTGGTCTTACGTCAGACACATACTATGGGAGCCAAGAATGGTATATCTATCGAGATTATTGACAAGCACGCCCGTTATCTCCTTCTGTAGTATGTGTATGTGTTTCACATTTTTTGTGGGATCGGGGGGGGAGGGAAAGTGGCACTCACTGTTAACAAGGAGGTGGATGGGGGGATGAAAAAGGAGGACAGGGGGGCTAAAAGGAGGACACCCAACAGCCGTCCAGACAGAGGGCTGGAAAAACGAAATCCGGACGAGCGGTCACCATACGTCCCGATAAGATTCCCTCTCAGTCATTCCTGAGCACTTACCATCATCCGGGCCTAACAAGATTGTCTCCGAGGTGTCGTCCGCAGCCCCGGCCTGCTGCCCACATGCCGGGCGGCCAGTTGGCTTCGCTCTGTCCTGTGCAGCACTGATCTCCCCGTGGCTGTGGCCCATCTCATCTCTCGGTGATGGCTACAAATCCAACGGCCAGACGACATGACAGCCACAGCTGTTTTCTACCGGCTGGATTCTTGATCAAAAAGATTGAGATATCTCTGAAAACAAAGCCTATTTTCTACCGCTTCAAATAAAAATTTTATTCTGCTGTTGTGGGTAAAATATTTTTAAAGGCTTTGAGTGAGAGGCTGTCATATATGCAGTAATTTAGCACTGATATTAGGCAGAGGAAGAAGAACGTGATGAAGTCGCTGTTACGATGTGCAAAGGGCATTTTGTCATTCAGCCATTCTAGCGCAGTTCTTGTCCATGTCTAATAGAGGTAATAATATTGTTTCCAAAGGGCCTAAACACTAATTAACAGGAGCAGTAGGAAGTGCAGGAAATCCCTGCTCAGGAGGCTGCTTTTCGACATGTAAATAACTGGAGGTTGTTCTTTTGGAAATGATGCATTTGTCTGTATTGATTCACTGTAGCTAAAAACAGACAGCAGGGTTAGAATGGTTTTGGTTTTGATGCCTTATCAATTCCCAGAAAACAAAGAAAACCGAAGCAAGGATTGGATTCCGAGGCGGGAGGGGTGTGTTATTAATCCGAGTCACCTTGGGGGCCCGCAGTCTCCACTCTGCCCGTCACTGGGGGAATATGCAGTGCTACCCAAACTGAGTGTGGTTGCTTTGCCATGGAGCTCACACTGACCTCCTTCATTGGCGTTTCATTAATAAAAACAGCATCTTCAGTGTAGGAAAAAGCACAAAAATGCTCCAGTGATTCTTGGATGATGATTTAAATCAGACCCTATTAGCCGATTATGATCATGTGGGATCTATCTGGCACTGCAAAGGTGAACAGGAACGATAAAGAACTGTCGTTGATCTGTATTTGGTCTGCCTTTGTGTGTCTATACTGTATTACATTATTTTACACCAGTCTAAACCTGTCTTCACTGTCTGTGTTGCATTTAGCCTATCAGCCGTGCAACAAGTCTGTTACAGATCTGTCCATTTGCCAGTTACCTGATTTTACTTGCACATTGCAGTGCTTGTTTCTACCTTGTGACCTTGCTTTCAATATTGCTTCCTACCTGGCCTTGCTTTCAGAATGAAGTATATAATGCCTTTTACAGTCTCTGCGACCGTCCTCCTAGCAGTGCTTTATTATACCCCTATCGGACTTCTCTTTCCGACCACTCCCTGACCATACTGTGAGCAGTCAGTAATCACACTTTGATCAGCTCTCTGGTACTCGCACAGAACTCCATGGGTGTGTACAGAACAAAGGACACCTGAGTACCATGGCCAAGTCAGGACTCAGGATGCCATCCAATTTACTTCATATTCTTTTTTTTTTTTTAATTGGCCAACTAGATTTGACCAAGTCAGCTGGCCTGCACTCAGAGTTTTTAAAACAGATTCCTTTTCTCACACATTTTTCCCTGTTGTTCACTTATAGATCAAATCGTTTTTTAATCTCTGTGGAAAACGACGAATGGGGGGTTAATTATATTTTACAAACACATCAGTCTGAAACCTCTAAAGCAGTGGTTCACAAACTTTTACATCACACGCCTGCCCAGAACCACCATTAGGTCATTGTGCCTGATCGATACTGGAGAAGAGCTTCTGCTATTTTCACTACACAGAGGCTTCTTTGAAGATCTCTCTTTGAGCTGGTGTTTGCTGCAAGTTTGGTTGTTTCAGAATGTTGCTTCTGGTGGAATTTTTTTTGTTTCGATTTCAAATGTTTAGTTAGATTACTAGTGTTGTATGAACCTGATTTCATACCTCCTCCTGATAGTATATTAGGGCACAGTATCCAGTCCGCTATGCTTTGAATCTCATTGTTAACTTTGAAGTATTTCCAACGGCAGTTATTTTGTGCTGTGTATTTTGCTCGTTAATGATATCCCTGGTGCATCATTACCTAGTCTCGGTCATAGGCATCGGCACATTATCACGACAATATCATGTTTATAGTTTTATGCTAAATCTGGCCAGCAGTTTGATCTTTTGTTTTACACAGAGTGAAAAAAGTCACACGGTTTTTCCGCTGACAAGCACTGGCAAGTCCTTTCACAGCCAGCAATTGCGATATTAGACAAAAATAAATCAGTTATTAATCGAATTTTCTAGCTATGCGGAAGATTTGGACACCGTAGTCCACCCCACTTTCACTGACGTTATTTTATTTATTTATTTTTTCATTTATCCTTTATTTTACCATATAATTCCTAATCCTGGGACCAGCTTGTCTACCGGAGCTGATTTTCCTGGCCCTGGGCCAGTTTCTTTGCGGTGGAAATGCACAAAACCAGTTCTGGACTGGGAAAATGCCAGACACTGGCTCCAGCACCGCGTTGAGTATTAGACGACAGCAGTGCTAACGCCTGAGGACCGAGAGCTGTGATCAGTGATGAAATATCAAAGTGATTTTCTGACATTTGGCACTTGTAGTCCATTCTTACTTTACAATCCTGTGTATTCTGCCTAAATTAGAAGATATGCAAGTCCTGTTTTAATCATCGGTAGATGCTAAATAAGTTGGGATTTAGCCATAATATACCAGGAGGTACATGAAGCTAAATTAATAAGGCTTAGCAGAAGGCAATTTCAAACTAACTACTGGCTTATTGTCTTACCAACAGAGCATTTTCAAATTAACGATGGTGGCTTGGTGCACAATATTGTAATAGGCTCGGGCAGTATCTAATTTTTCATACTGTCCAGACATTACATCGGGGTATAGAGTATTTCGGCTGTATTTTAAAAAGCAATGCCCATCAGTACCTACTACCTGTAACAGTCAACTACATAATAGATCTAAATCTGAAACATCCGCCCATCATTTAGTACTTACCATTTCAACCTACCCATCGAATCATTCTACATAGGGCTTTATCCTACATAGGGCTTTATGCTTTATGCCCTATGAAAGATGATTCGATGGGTAGGTTGAAATGGTAAGTACTAAATGATGGGTGGATATTTCAGATTGCGCATTGCGCATGCACATACGCCAATTACAGCTTTTTTTCAGTTTCTAGCAACCGTCCTACCTAGTCCTGAAGTTGTAGGTTTCATACTGTATGTGTTTTCTTGTATACTACATTTTTTACTGCACAAAGCCATAGGACTTTTTGTTGAGTAATTTACTGTTAAAGCATGCCTTTCAATGCTTTTATATTTTTAATAATTAAGGCCACTTTGTGCTTGAGCTGCCCAAACTGATTTTCTTATGGTTTTAGCCAATTCAACTTTTACTGGCTCAGTGGGCTAAGCCTGTTTGCCTGTAATCAGAAGGTTGCCGGTTCAAACCCAGCCTCAGCACGTCTGCGGCTCCTTGAGCAAGGCCCTTAACCCCCAGCTCCCTGGGTGCTGCTATGGGTGGCTGCCCTTCACAGACAACTTACTCTACAAAGAGCAAATCAAGGGAGGAATAAAGACAGTTTCCCCACGTGGATCAATAAAGTATCTAAAAAATGATTATTGCAACTCACTTCTTTGCAATTTATTATGGTACATCATGCATTTTATGTGTGAGTGTTTCAGATTTGGATCTGTTATGTATCAGTAGGGCAATATAGGGTAGCACGAAAAAATAAAAAAAATAAATATAGGCCATAATCTTCACTGAGGGGGCGATGCCCCCTTATGTTCCCCCGTGTAGCCTGGCCTACACAAAATGCACAGCTTGTCCTGCCTTAAATCTCACATATAATAATATATCATAGGTCATTTCAGAGGAGAATCCTTCATCAGTGCTAATTAAAATGCTGCAAAATAGTGCTTTCTATTACATTTTATGATTCCTACAAACAAAGATAGAATCCTAGTCACAACCGCTAGAACTATCTGCTGCAATTCTCCATCGCCTAAAGTACAACTTACCAACCAGGAATCAGATACACCATTAAAATGATATAATTTGCTATTAGATCACAATATCAATCCAAATAGTAGATAACATAAAATGGGATGCCATGAAAGACAGCAGGGGACTCATTGTCACTAGTAGTTTCAAATGCCTTTTTGTCTAAACTCGATTATTACCCGAAGCAAGCAATTTTCTCCCTGTCGTCGTCACTTCAGACATTATTGCTGTGTGCTGTAACTGAATATTTGAGCATTACCAAGCTCAGAAATCTGCTGGGCATTGTAAACATTTCTGGAGACTGCAGGTGATATCACTGGTTCACTGGTTCTCGTCAACTGTGCTCATCTCTTGACTTTGACTTTTATGAAGTCTCTCGAGAGCCTGATATAGGTGATATGCAGCTTAATATAGGACACTGTGCAACCTTCACATATAACATGACATACTGAAAAATAACTTACTTTGTGGAACTTTTTGATTTATCTTGCTTGTATGATTTCCCTTTTTGGAAACGTGATGCTCACACTGATGATGAACAAAAGATTAGATGTAAAATCACTTTTCTTTCTGAGGACTGTGTGTGTGTGTATTTCTGTCAAAGACAAACTAACCCCTCGCTGTCAGCTATAACAAGCTTTTAAGCTCCATTTCCCCAAAGATGCTGGCAGAATTATCACAGTCTGTAAGGATCTGCTGACATTTAGCGCTAACTTGGACTTTCATTCAGCATCGCGGCTTTTAAAACGGCGGAGTTTTCAAGCTGTGTACCCGCTGTTACTTTTGAATTGCTGTCCTCATGCAGACAGGGGGGCACAGAGGCTGCAGCAGGGATAGACGGACGCTGGCAGACACCGAAATTGGTCGAAAGTTTATTTTTTTCATTATATATTTCCCCCCCTCAACTTGGCTCCTGACTGCCAGTTCAGAGACTCTTTTCCTAGGAATGCACATACACACACCCATGGACACGAATATTGTGTATTTATTAAGACCCGGAAATATATTGTGATAACACATAGTGTTAATTCTGAAGTCCTAAAGAGATATTATTTCTTAATTTATTGTGTTAATTTTTTTATTTTTTTTTTGCAACCAATTTTTTATTGGGTTTACGTACAATGCACACAAAAGTGACACATCAAAAACTGTTCAACATACAAAACAAAGAAAAAACACCAGAACAAAAACCCCACCGGAGCAAGACATTAAAGGAAACAAAAGAAAAAATGATACAGTTTTACTCTATCTATATACATACACAGTAATATACATACAGCAATAATAAATAAAATACATACACCTATAAATGCAAATGCATGCACACCCCCATATATCCACATAGACACACAACACACACACCAAATATATTCGCATGTAGACAGATATATATACACATACATACGCATATCTACATAACTATACCAGTATTAACCAGACACAGTAGGTGATGTGCTCTCCTCGATGTACCCTTGTACAAATGAAGCATTACGCTCCCAATTGTTGATAGTGACGTCTGAGGCAATTTATTGTGCTAATTTATGCAGCATTTTGATACCCAAATGGGAGCAAAGAGCAAAGATTTTTAATAGAGACCTATAATATTTTCAAGCTTGTTATCAACAATCTGAAACCACTTTGTAACATGGCTGATATCAGCCAACATAAAAGCATTTTTTTTTAATTATCAGCCACCAGAGTCACTTCCTTTCTCCCAATTAGGGCTGCACGATTTCATGAAAAAGTCGTATTGGGATTATCGCGGCTAGTATTGCGATTTGCAATTGCAATATAATACTTGCTTGATTATCAAGGAAATTTACAGATTACTGATAATTTTGAAATGTGTATTTGTCAGCTCAAACATACAGTATAATATTAAACTAGCATTAAAATTGTGAAGCACTGTTTTTGAAATAATTAAAAAAAAAAAAAGTAATAATATTGCAAAATTAAATTGAAATAAAAAGTATTTTCCCAATTAAAGGTATTTCTGCAAACTTGTTAGGTTTTCTCAGTTGTACAACTATATTAAAACAAATAAAACAATAAATAAGAAACTGCATTTTTATTAAGGTAAGACATTTTGAATGCCCTAACAAACAAGGACATTTAAGCAGGGTGTAACCTAAAATGAGCGATTAAGCCACAAAATGAGGCATACGTTGTATGCGCTCTTCTAAAAATTAAACAGATTTAAAATAAAAGTCAAGTTTTAGGTTGTTTACTCAATCATGTCCAAACCACTAAAACTGTTGTGTACTGTACATTATTTTTAAAGTATCAAGTTGTTCATGCATATCTTCTTTCTAAAAGGTTCCAGCTATCACTTCAGTGGTTCCTCACCAAAAAAAACGGAATGTTCTCTGGTTTCAGACAGGAGTTATGGGCTGACAGAAAAGCAGCAGCAATGCTAAAAGCCCTCGCTGTTGCGGAGCTCGATGCTTGTATGCGCTGATATTTCTGTGCCAGTGTTCGCAGCCAGGGTACGTTTCAGTGGACCTTCCACATGGTCTACACAAGGTGTGTAAATGTAAATGCTGAGTTAAGTAGCCACTGCTTGTCTATACTGCACCACGGGATCAAACGTGGTTGAGACTAATGTTGTTGTTGGCATTGTGTGTGTGCTGTTTTTGAAGTAACTGGTCAAGGTTTTCTTCCTGTCGTCATAGCTGCAGGTGGATTTTACACATCCAGGCTATCCTTCGTCATCACTGCGTTGGTTTGTGCTATTGTGGATTTTGTGCTATTGGTGAATTTCCTGAAAAATACATGTGTTAAAATCTGTTACATGGAGTTATTAACAGCTACTTAAGCACTGGGTGAGTGGGTGTGGTTTCGCATATCATCAAATCATCCGTTCTGTTTTAGTCTGGGTCATCTTCTGCACAGATGTATTGTGTTCGGAACTTTGGGTCTAGGAATGTTGTCATGTTCCGCAGGTCCTGCGTGTCTTCATATTTCTTGTTGGCGTAGTCCAAAATACTAGCTTTCAGTGATTCGGTCAAGTCAGTGTCCCCTTCCTCTTTAGCCAGTACTGAGGTGTTCAGAAGAAGCAGAATGGGCTTCAGGTAAGATATCCTCACATAATGCTCAGCTGATGGGGCATCTGTGAAGTCTTGGCTTTCAAGATATTGCCGGAGGGCTGCATAAAACTCAGATGTAACTCAATCTATTATCACTAGCTAATACCATTAAACAACAGACAAGATCCCAACTATGACTTTCAAAATGCTAATGCTAAGATTTAAAGAAATGTAAAAATGCAGGAATGCATGGAATGGTTCCGGCAATGTCATAAAGAGGTTGAATTCTATGCATGAGCTGACTTCTGCTCCTTTTCTGTGAGCTGGTAGAGCAGGTAGGTAGTGCTGGCAAAGTCTCATGCAAGACCTAGGAGTTTGCGGAGCTTGGGGTCACTTAGCAGTGCCAGTCCTTTCCTGCAGAAGTCATACCTCAGTCCATTGTCCTTTCCCTTACTGTTCACACATGGTCCAGAAGCTCTGTCTGCCATGGCAGGAAGGAGCATTTTCTAGGGTTGAGGTGCAGGCCAGCTTCATGGATGGCAGTGAAGGAGGCGAAGAGACTGTTCAGTGCTCCTTCATAGTTGGCATTGTGTGTGTATATAGGCCAGGTAGATGACACACTGGCTCTGGGTGAGGAGGATCAGTCCTTTCTTCATCAGCCTCTCGAATGTGGCGGGGGTGTTACACAGGCCAAAAGGCATAACCTAGAAGTGCCCAAGACCCTGAACAATGGTGAATGTATTCTTAAGTTGAGCGTCAGGGGCCAGTACAACCTGCCACTTCTCATGATGTGACCCAGTGTGTCATCCGTCCGGGGCAGCAGGTGCGAGTCCTGTCAGGTCACAGAGTTCAGACAATGGAAGACCAAACAAACACACCATATGACCCATTCTTTTTTCTGAACCAGGACTGCCGGTGTAGGCCACAGTCTTTCAGGAGGTTGTCTTAGGTCTTCTGCTCGGCTGCCTGGCAATCAGTGAGCACCAACTGCTGTGGTCGTAGACAGATGGGCACCTGGAGATGCCCAGCCTATCTAACAGGGTCCAGAGCTGCTGCTCTGCTTTTAGCCCCAAACCACTCCACTGCCACAGCTCACCTACTTCCTGCACAGTGTCCCGGGTGGGTTTTGGCCTTGTGCTGCATTGGAGGAGTTGGTTGGCCAAATTTGGTAAGACATCTTGGTGCAAAAGTGTGGCGCCCTCTGCTGCCTGCGATTGATAGTACAGTTTAGAAGCTCCATTAGGCCACCCCAGGAAGGCGCCATGCTACCTCTGCCTTGCACCATCTTGGCATTCTCTGTTGGCGAAGTTGCTGGATCTTAAATTTTTACTAACCCTTAGAACCCGGCAAACGCAAAATGTGTTGATTTTCAAAACCATTTATCTCAGGCTCGTAGCTTTGGATAGGTATAACCCCCAGACATGATTCGCGTATCGTTATAATCGAGAGAACTCAGGCAATCCTGTCATCTATTTGCAATATGGTGCGCTAAAGTATTCCAGAGTAATCCTGTGTGCAATGAGGCATATATTTCAAACATTTCCCACCAAAACACACCCATAATTATCCAAGAAACATCAATATTATTCACAATAGACTGAAAGCAAAGCGCATATTCCCTTCCGCAATCATCCGCGTACTACCCTTCTGGCGAAAAAAAAAAAATATTATGAGTTATTCAATTGTTAGTTAAATAAATTATTAATTTATTATAAGCCCATAAATAAAGGGATAGAAAAGCACTCAAAACTGACTGGAGTTCTACTGGAAATAATAACAAAATGCAGAATTCTATTTATTTCGGAAGACAATTGATATTTTCATAATATTTATTCACAAAAGTTTTTATATGTATGTTTAATGTGGAGCTCCGTCCAACAGTTGAAATAGAACGCACCCATTATGTAAGTGGAGCACCTCCCACATGCAAACACAATGACCTGCTACAGTGTTGGTTTGTTGTCTGAGGCTAAAATGGCAACTGATCATGCACTAAGCCAGTGGTTCCCAAATTTTCATTGCAGGGCCCCCCTTTTCTAGATAGGAACATTATTGAGCCCCCCCATTCAAACTACACAGGTTCAGATTCAAACTATTTGAAATACAACTCCCTTTTCTAATCGAGCGAAACAAATGCAATTACAAAATACAGTACAAATGGTGCAATTTCACCACTTTGGGAGAAAAAAAAGAGCAATCAATTAAAAATAAAAGTCCAGCATAAGTTTGAAATTATGCAAATGCAGATTTAACGTTCCTGTTAATATTCATTGGCGTACACAAATTAAAGTTTGTCTTACGATTACCGCATTTTGTTTTTAATGATAACCGCAGGTTTCAGCCTATATTCATATATATACTATAGCACAAAACAACACTAATTCATACCCATCAATTGATCGTCTCTCTGCACTTCATGTAGAAAATTTTAAAACTCGTTTTTCATGATATGGTTAGATTTTACCGTACCTTTTTCTACATGTCTTGGCCTTTTGTTCACACATAAACGGCATCTCAGGTCACTGAAAACGGAGCTTTTGCAAAACTCCATCCAGGGTGAAGATTTTAAGAAACGTTTTCAACGTCGACATGCAAACAGGGAAAACAGAAACGTCAGATTGTGCGCCGTTGTCCACTTTGTTTAATGTCAGAGTGTGCGCTGTTTGCCGTATACATTAGGCGAGTTTGAGCAATGGCGGACTTAGTGCTTGTGCTAACCTTGCTGACAGGACTTCTTACATGTGTACAGATAAATGCTGAGTCACTCTCGCATTATATTGATCAACACAGGCGTCGGAATGTGCGCCATGGTTTTCAACTTAACAGGACTGGCAGTTAGGCTTCTGATTGGCTAACATGGCAGTACGGGTAGAGTTATAATGCCGCCTGTTGTTTTGGCATGCTTTTGACAGCGCATTTTAGCAGTTTCATGTGGACAGGGATTTTTTTTTTTTTTAAACGGAGGAGGAAAAACACCGTTTTAAAAAATATCTGTGTACGTGTGGACAAGGCATGAGAGTAGCTGAGAATGTGCTGAAAACAGAAACATGCAGCATATGGTAACTCATGTACCTACCATGTAATAAGCCTAAAATCAAAGGGATAGAAAAACGCTCAAAAAATGGATTGGGTTGAAAGTTAAGCTAAGTTCACACTAAACATTCAGTGGCATTTTAAAGCATTTTAAAACATTTTAGCCATTCCCCAACAGGTCTTGGAGATTACAGATACAAGCCCTAGATCTGAGGCAAATCAGTGCTAATCAGCACTCGATCGCTGTTCGTGAACTGTCTAAAGACGCGATCTGACAGTTGCCGATGCATCACAGGTGGCCGTCTGATATCCAGTACGCTAAATACCTGGACCTGATGGTGACTCGAAATCCTGTAGCATGAAAAGTGTTGTGACACGATTGCTACTGGCAATGGTCATGGTGACAAGCTACACAAATAAATGGTGTTTAAAAAGGTGGAAAACATTTTGTTTGTTACATGGTGTCACGATTCGAGGCGAAGGAAGATGCAGGGCTGCTAGGTTCTTCAAGGGAACGGGGTTTATTCAGAAGATCCGGGGAGACATGGACTGACATCATGACAATACAATGACTGATCTGCCCAGACATACTCAGACGCGGACTAAATACACAGGAAAGGGAAAACAGAACAAGAAGCAGGTGTTGACAATCAGGGAATCACACGAGGTAACGAGGTGGGCGTGGCACACACGAGGATCGGACGGAGCTGGGCGTGACACATGGGTTAATTTGCCACTCATTTGTAAATGTAGATCATTGTCATTTATAATTTGGTCATCGGTGTTAACACAGCACAGCACCTGGGGAGCAGTGCTTGTGGGCGGTACCTTGCTCAGGGTACCTCAGTAGTACCTTGCTGGTCGGGGATTTGAACCAGCAATCTTTCAATTACCCGAGATTCCCTAAACATTAGGCAACCACTGCACCAACACTACCCCAGTTCGATTACAGTGATTTGTAGTGCGTTGGCACTAATCTGAGAATTGTCATTTCCCTGTGTGATTTCTCATTTTTAATTTTGTGACAAAATGTAGTTAGGACCAGACAGACTTCTCAGGAATTCCTCCAAGTGATTCCTCCTAGTGAAAGATGTTGTAGCGTGTGACCCCCCATCACTGACCTGCCATGTGGTGTGTATACGACAACAACTCCAAGATTCCCAATTACAAGACAAGAAATTGTGTAGTTTGAACAGTACAGCGATCTGACGAGTAATCAGTCTCTGCTGACCGGCCCCACAGGATCATAAATATGAATACATAAAAAAATCTTTAATTCTAACAAACATTACGTAAAATTTCCCACGTAGAATACAAAAAACTCTATAACATTTTACTTAAAGCTGTCATCTATAATCCATTTCAGGTACCTTCATAATGCATTATAATGGTTGGTATAAGAATTAATAAAGCATTATAGCATCTTCTGTAGACAGCCATAAGGCATTATAGTGTTGATTATGTTGATTATAATACTTCATGAGCTCCAGTGAAGCTCTTACCTATAATGTACTATAGATTCCTTCATGATGCATTATAATGGTTGGTATAAGAATTAAGAAAGGTTTGTACTGCGTTATGAAGGCATTTGTGGTGCCTTATAGATGAGAGCTTCATAAAGCATTCATAATGCATAATAAACATGACTATAATGTGTTACTGTAAAACCCATTTTCTTTAGACAACATAAATAACCAAAACATATAAATTTAATTGGCACGTAAGTGGAATGTGTAGTAAGTGGATAGTTGAAGTTTCATAAATTACATGTCATGTCACAACATTTTGCTGAAGGTGTTGAATCTTTGATTATTTTGAAATTTACAGCAAACATATAACTTGATGTAAGATTAGCAATTTTACTTGGGTTACCTGTATCTTGGTGGAAGTAGCTATCATATACACATTTTGGGTTACATATCTGCCACACAATAGCCAGAAGGAGGTTCTGTGCTGATATATTTTGGGATTTTAAATGAGAAAAGGAATGAAGCCCAGTGATGGTGTGTGGGAATACATAATATTATCACTCTAGTGCTGCTTGCAACATTCATCACATTTCCCTGTGATGAAGCTGGGGAGACCACCTGGTCCTCTTTGTTCATTTGTTGGATTAATGTCTCTCAGTCTGGTAAATCTAATACTTCCCAGTAGTGATGGCCAAATGAAGCTTCTTGAACCATTTGCTATATTTTTTGACCCCACTAGATGGTGCTCTTGGCTTGCGTTGGGGCATGATTTTTTTTGAACAGAGAGCAGAGAGTCTCGTGGTGTCAGAAAATACAGAAAGTGGTTCGTGATGCTTCATTTGGCCATCACTACTTCCCAGCCCACATGCTAATCAAAGCTGCACCAGTCAGGGATATACTAGTAATTATGGCACATCACTTATTTAATGCTTGATGATCTCCTGTCCAAAGGCACTGCTTCTTCAAATATTGTATTTAGTCCAGGGGCACACTAATAACCAAAGACATGGGAGTGCCCAGCAGTAGACATCCAGCAGTAATAGTATCTACTGAAGCACCTGCAATGCCTAGATGTATCTGTTACGTACCTTACAGATAAGTCATGTTCTCCCCAGGCTCTGCAAGACACTGTAAAGAGAGAAGGTGAAGCACAGAGAAGGAGGGATGTTGCTCGAGGTCCTATCTCAAATGCCTCACTTCCCATAATCCCAATCTTATATACATCTCTACTAGAAGGACCTTGTTGTTTTACCGGTGGCCTTATGCATTTGGCCTGGCAGGTATCACCGTAGTTAAGGGCATGGCCTTGAAAGTTACCAGTTGAACACTTCTGCCTAACTGTCTTCACCTTAAGATAGATGCTTAACTTGGACTAATGAAATTTCTGTCCCCCACTCTGTTTAGAACCACATTGCATGTTGCTTGTATAAAGGCATCCTCTAAGGCAGGGTTCTTCAACTCTGGACCCCGATTCCAAATCCAGGCCATGTTTTCAGTTCTCCCAGGTAGTTGTTTAATAATTACTGATTCTGATTGGTCAGAGGC
>JAODLC010000085.1:8196008-8207542 GCA_026781145.1 Hippopotamyrus pictus | reverse complement strand
TACTGAGGAGCTCAGCACACACCCGAAACGAGTCTGATGCAGTACTGAGGAGCTCAGCACACACCCGAAACGAGTCTGATGCAGTACTGCGGAGCTCAGCACACACCCAAAACGAGTCTGACGCATTACTGAGGAGCTCAGCATACACCTGAAACGAGTCTGATGCAGTACTGCGGAGCTCAGCACACACCCAAAACGAGTCTGATGCATTACTGAGGAGCTCAGCATACACCCGAAACAAGTCTGATGCAGTTGTGAGGAGCTCAGTATTCACCCAAAACGAGTCTGATGCAGTACTAAGGAGCTCAGCATTCACCGGAAATGTGTCTGATGCAGTACTGAGGAGCTCAGCGTTTACCCGAAACGAGTCTGATGCAGTACTGAGGAGCTCAGCACACACCCGAAATGAGTCTGATGCAGTAGTGAGGAGCTCAGCATTTACCCGAAACGAGTCTGATGCAGTAGTGAGGAGCTCAGCACACACCCGAAACGAGTCTGATGCATTAGTGAGGAGCTCAGCACACACCCGAAACGAGTCTGATACATTACTGAGGAGCTCAGTACACACCCGAAACGAGTCTGATGCAGTACTGACGAGCTCAGCACACACCCGAAACGAGTCTGATACATTACTGAGGAGCTCAGCACACACCCGAAACGAGTCTGATGCAGTAGTGAGGAGCTCAGCATTTACCCGAAACAAGTCTGATGCAGTACTGAGGAGCTCAGCACACACCCAAAACGAGTCTGATACATTACTGAGGAGCTCAGCACACACCCGAAAAACAAGTTTGATGCAGTACTGAGGAGCTCAGCACACACTCGAAACGAGTCTGATGCAAGTACTGAGGAGCTCAGCATTCACCCAAAATGAGTCTGATGCATTACTGAGGAGCTCAGCACACACCCAAAATGAGTCTCATGCAGTACTGAGGAGCTCAGCACACATTTGAAACATGTCTGATGCATTACTGAGGAGCTTAGCATTCACCGCAAATAAGTCTGACTTACTGCCAGCAATACGAAGCAAACATACAGTGACCCCATGGCCCATAACAGCAGGCTTGGTACTCCAATATGCTCCCAAAGCACCCCCCATATATCAACCCCCACCCCCAGAGGGACCCAGTCATATGTCTTTTCCTCCAAGTCCAGAAAACACATATGAAGTAGTTAGGCAAACTTCATTAAACCCTCCTATAACCTTGTGAGGGTAAAGAGCTGGTCCAGTATTTTATGGCCAGGACAAAATCCACATTGTTCCTACTGGATCCAAGGTTTAACCAATGGTCGGATCCTCCTGTCCAGTGACCCGGCATAAACATTCCCATGGAGGCTGAGGAGTGTGATCCCCCTGAAACTGGAACGGTTGCCGATCCCCATTCTTGAAGATTGGGACCACCACCCCAGAATGCCAGTCTCCATGCAGTGTTATCGAGGCCTGTCAGCCTCTACAGCCGAACAACATCCAGAGCCTCCTGGAACTCGTGGTAAATCTCCTCCAGCCATGGAGTCTTACTGCTGAGGAGTGGCCTCAGGCTTGGTGACGGCCTGCTTTTTCCCAGGAGGACGTGTCAGCAGGGTTTCAGGAGGTCCTAGAAGTGCTCCTTCCACCGTCTGACTATATCCCCCATTGAGGTCAGCGACACTCCATCCCTGCTGTAAACAGGATGAACAAACCCTTCTCCCTCCCCCTGAATTGCCTGAGAGTTTGCCAGGATCTCTTCAAGGCCATTCTACAGTAAACTCTTTTTCCATGGTCTCACCACACTCCTCCCACACTTGAGTTTTTGTTTTCGCAACGGCCAGTGCTACATTCTGCTTGACCTGCTGGTACCTGTCAGCTGAGTCTCTCAAGTCCCACCAAGACCCCAGCCTATGACCGCAGGCCAATTCACAAAGCACCCTCTACTGTAAGCCTTCCTGGATAAAAACGCCAATTAAATATCAATGAGATGCATCATTCACATCGGGGGTGGTGAGGAACTAAAACATTGTCTGTGGCCCATCCACACCACCTTATATGCTATTAGTGAATCTGTTTCAGTTTTCAAGATTATGACACTG
This sequence comes from Hippopotamyrus pictus, assembly GCA_026781145.1. Lineage (NCBI taxonomy): Eukaryota > Metazoa > Chordata > Actinopteri > Osteoglossiformes > Mormyridae > Hippopotamyrus > Hippopotamyrus pictus. Next base: position 8,205,475 of record JAODLC010000085.1, on the reverse strand, counting down.
AAAGGTTTGGTCATGGTAGAAAAGAGAAAGAAATTTAATGTAAAAAATTTTTAAACATAAAAATATATATGGCATTTTCAAACAAGAACGTTAAAACATACAAAGGAATACAAGTAACCACCTAATACAAGTAACCACCTAATTGGCGTTTGAAGATTCTGCAAATCGTCATGCAAGTGGAATGTGCAATAAATGAATAAGTATATAATCACACCTACATATCATGACATGGACTCACAGCATTCAGGTAGAACACATTTATTAAATTTCACATTTCCAGAATATTCATCCAGTTATAGTAGAAATTGTGCAAGTTAGTGAGTGAAGGGCGAGATTAGACAGGGCTGTCCGGGGAATGCCAATGTTTCTACCAGCACAAAATCTAGTTTAAATTTATTTTTATTTACTAGACACTCTTGTCGAAAATGATTAACAGTTGACGCAAATGGCAAATGGCTGGCAAGGTGTTGACTGGGCATAAGTGCAGCTGGGCCGAGCTTCCAGTGAATGCCCAGTTACAAGTGCAAAGAGTAGAGCTACACAATATCATTCAACAAAACAAGAACCTGATATGACTATACGGAGACCAGAAGTGGAACATTACTTCTTTACTTCAAGGCTTCATGTTCGCTTAAAATTCCCTTCGGATCCCCATGAAACAGATTCAGAACAAATGTGTCCCCTGGTCTAATGAATCTCCGTCTCTGCTGCGACATGCAGCGGTAGCATCAGAATTTGGCGTGAACAACATCACCGGTCCCAGCCTGCCTTGTGTCAGCAGTACCGACTGATGGTGGTGGTGTAATGATGTTGGGAATTCTTGGCACACGTTGCGCGCCCCCCCCCCCATGCCAATTCCGCATTGTTTAAATGCCACAGCCACTCCGAGGATGTTGCTAACCATGTGCATCCCATTATGGTCACAATTAAATCATCAAATGGCCGCTTCCAGCAAGATAATGGGCCCTGTGACAAAGCACAAGCCAACATGGAGTTCATTGTCACCTCAGTGGTCTCCCCAGTTACGTGGTCTGAATCCCGTACTATATGTTGGAATATGGGTGACTCTCAGCAAGGATGTACAGCCAAGAAATCTGCGACACACTCACGTCAGCATAGACCCAGAGATGCTATCGGTCCGTGGCCAATATTTGTATACCCAATATAACATCGCAGTGTGTCTCTGCTTGTACTGTGATGTGCACGTCAGGCTCCATCTGTAGCTTTTACTCATTTATCCAAAGTGGCTTACACTAGAGCAAAGAGTTATAATTTACACGTTCCCTGGGATTTGAACCCACAACCTCTGTGCTATTAGCACACCGCTCTACTTGCTGAGCTACAGGAGCACGCATGCTGGGGTGTTTGTTTCTGTCCTGGAATGTGCTCCTGCGGCATTTGCCCTCCTTTTCATTTTATCCACCTGACTTCACGCAGGGCTTTATTAATAGAGATTTAACGCCGTGATACGGGGTCAGTTTCTCCGGCTGCGGACGCCAGCTTACGCCAACGGCACCCAGGACCCTTCCTGCTGCGCAGCCTCTCCCGAGCTGGGGAGGTGGGGGTTGGGGGGGGGCTCCTTGCCTGGGTACCGTGCCACACACTCCTCTTTTAAAGCTTTTAATGCCCCCCTTTTCTGTGCTGGTTTGAAGCTCAGGACCTCCCAGCCTTTGCCAAAGCAGTCAATGGGCTTAATCATTAGGAGATCCCGGTGCTTTGCCAGTTTCATCTCACTTTATTGAAATTCTATAAATAAATCTTGGCAATAATAGATCAGAGTGGATGTTGATGCACATCTGAGTACTTGGAATAGTGAAAATGTGCACAGTAATGCCCTGTTTAGCAGCAAACCGGCTCGTGCTGAGATGTTTTCAGTCGTGCTAAGTGCTAAACTGGCTTTTCCATCAGTCTCCCTGCTTTCTCATCTGTTAAGCAGTAAGGAACCTCTGCAGCAAGATATAGAGTCTAGTTTTAAAAAACTCGTCGGAGAGCCTGATGGCCAGACTTGGCCGTGACCCGATGTCCCCAAAAGTGTGGCACAGTGACAGGCTGGGAGCTGGCTTTCGACTGGCAGCTTTGACCTCCAGATCCTCCTGTTGTAGCGGGATCGACGATATGCTGGGTGAAGACAGAACTGGTCTGGCATATTTTTATGGGGGTGGGGGGCAGGCAGTCCACCCCAGCACTGTCACTGCCACACCATCACACTCACTGCGAATGCAAATAATGTGAAGTAATATAGAGGAATATCACTGGGACCTGGTGCTTTTCAGCATGGAAGCCAATGTCCAGAGTATTTTCACTGTGCATATTTTATGTAAATAAGTCTTTAACTATAACCAGCCAGTTCTTTCTTTAATCTTCCCATGCAGCTGTTGAAGGTTATTCACTGAATAATAATACATTTTCCTTTAACCAGTGACAAAAACTAAGTCCTGGTGTGTGAAGGTTTGTACAGCCTGTATTAAAAATGTGTGCGTTCAGTATGTCAAAGGAGAAAAGCTTCACCTCGGCTTGGTAAACAGTTGTGCACAAAGGGCTCTGTTTTCCCCAGAGACTCTTGACTCTGTAAATATTCATGCATGTTTGGTCCTAGTCAGAGGCAATGAATACAAAATTTATAATGGATTTTCGCTCTGCCTGTCAAACATAGTGTTTTTAAAGTGACAGATTCGCTTCTGAACTGTTTGTAAATGCAGACTTTTATGCTTTTATTCTCCTTCGCTTTTCTACCAAAGACCCCATAGATGGAGCTAGCCAGCCACACACACGCACAGATATGCACAGCCCTGATTGGCTGGGAGGCAGTGAGGAGATCACCCTCACAGCCATTGGCTGCCATGTCCCCGTCAGCAGTTGTTTCTGTCTGTGTACGATTGCATGTTTTCCTGCTTGCATTTGTGTGCTTGTCTTTCTGTTTCTTTCCAAGGCGTGGGTCAGCCACTCAGTCACACATCTCACATTCATATAATTTCATAATATAAATCTAAAATCTATTTGCCAAATGGCTCGATTAATGTGCGCTTAATAACTGAAAAGACCCTCATTTTAAGGCATCAGCCTTCAAGAAAATAAAACAAACATTGCAAATCATTATATCTTTAACAATGTTTTAAAATGAAATGAGCCCAGCAACAATGATTCCTCGCCGGCCCCCAGCTTCCCAAGTGAGGCTGAATGGTTTGATTTTTAGCTGTGAATTCTGGGATTCTGTGTAATGCCACAAATTGAAGCTCCTGTGCTGGTTACAGCCAGGAAGGAATAGTATTAGTTTCTAATAAAAATCTTTTAGAAAGCCCTAATCTTAACATATAATTGAAATGTATCGATATAGACAATGTTGCGCCATCCTATATCTCGTTTTGAAAAAATATCGATGTGCTATAACAATCTGATACAGGCTACTGTTAAGCATTAGCTTTAGCCGCGTGTTTCTTTTTCTCCTGTGCTTTTCAAATAGACTGCCTGCCCCCCCCACCCCGGGTCCTCGCTGCATTAAATGATATTGCTGGCATTAATGGCTCGAGCCCTGCAGGGATTGGTCACTCTAGCTTCTGGTTTGCACGACCCACGTGGCGACCAGGGTGAGGCGCTGGCAGACTCTGGAACTCGGGACATCGGACTGAAGTTTCCAGATGCTGCACACTTGTGCTCTCCTTTAGGGTCTGATACAGAGATGGCTTTAAATGCGACTTCCTAAGCAGCTTCTGTTATTGGCATGATTTACTTAAACATTCATTCAACTGGATCTGTTGCTGTCGGAAATGTTTTTATTTACGGTTTATAGAAGGGATTACCTACAATAAACAAGAACGGTATTTACAGATGAAATCTTTTTAACTCTCGGCTCTTTCGCTTAATGTATACCAGTTCATCGTCAACAAAACAAAAAGGAATCTTAGCAAACAAGTGACTTTATCTTACATGATGATTGAACATTTTGAATGGTTAAATGTGATTAATCTCTGCCCTTTTCAGGCATATTGAGACAAATCTATAGATATAGACAGCTGAGAGTGACTCTTGGGCTTCGAGCAAGGCCAGTTATGCGCTGACTGGCTGCCAAAATGCTGCAGGTGGAATTTGCTGAAAGGGGAGACCAGCAACCAGAAATCAATATAAATTTTGTCTTTGTCATAGAATATTCGAAAAATCATTTTGCACCCCGCAGTTTTAAAATTACTCACCTGTACAAAGATCCACGGAATAAGAGCAGATAGCTGATCTGTGTTTACAAGATGGCGGCTGCGGGTTCTGTTTTCACTCTCGGCTGCCCTCTGTTGATGCAGTTGCGATCATTTTTAGATTTTCATTAAGGTGGATTGGGGCTAAAACTGTGCATTCCCTGAAGGGCGGGGGAATAAAGTAATGCAGTATGATTTGATTTGCCTTCATTAAGCTCTTGGCTAAGTCCTAGTCTAGGTCTAATTCTTCGTCACTGTCATGCACCACTGGAGTGGAAATTTAGTCTGCACTGCTGCTATACAAAGCTAACAAGGCTAATTTAATTGTACTCCGTGGCCTTTGGGGAATATGTATGGCTTTACCTCCAGTCTGCCGCCACCGTAACAGCTGCTGCCGCATACTGTACGCTTTGGCGTGTGAGTCAATAACTCGACAACATTTGACAGGTCTTGTTGAAGCTTTGCCAGGCATTGTATGGGTGAAGAACTAAAGGAACAAATTTTGAGACAGATCGCCTTAAAACTCTAGTAGTGCTACACAATGATAACAGAAAGGATACAGGTCCATCCATTACTTCTAGAAATAGTACAAGTTGGGGAGTGATGGATGGATATAGCTTAGATAGCCAGACCAAATGGTAAGGCTGTGCGGGCAATGCAATGCTATCCTTTACGGCAGCACCGAATCTAGTTTATCTTGTTTCTATGGCAACTAACAAAATAAACAGTGTAGGCTATTATCATTATTCTTTGATACTAAAAATGGCAGAGATGAATTACAAATCAGAAATACAGCAGTAATTATTTTAGTGGTGAGTCATTATTAATGCTCTACTGCGCACAGATTTTCAAGCATGTTGGGGTGAATTGCCGACCTGAGACTGAATTAAGCGACTCATGGCTTGCTGTAGGAAGGTAGCATTGTCACGCACCTCCAGGACTGGGGATGTGATTGTGGCTGTGTGTTACCAGGCACTACTTCTGATTCTGAATGGTGGCGCGTCTTTATTATGGAGGAATTGTATACTCCAGTTCAGTGTTTGCCATTCCGGTCCTCGGGGACTCACAGACTTTACACATTTTTGCTTCCTCCCAGGGAGCTGGATTGGATTGGGAAACATTGCTCTTGTTTTAGTGTAAGCACGGTGCTTAGGCATGACCTCCTTAGACTACAGTGTTTTTTATTAAGCCTTTCACATTGAAAGCTTTGAGGGACAGTATGCCAGCTGGATGGGGCGAGAGAGAGAACATCTGACAGCGTCAGCAGTGACAGCATCAGGCTTGAGGTTGAAAGTCATCCTGGCTAATGAGCGGCAGGATAAGGCAGTGAAGCCAGCGTTCAGCCAGAAAGCGAGAGCCGGAAAATGGTTGAGAAATTTGAAGAGCGTGGAATCCCGCCCCAAAGGGTACGAAGCCCCAGATTCAAGGTACCCCTGGCCAAGAGCGTAACATCAAGCAGAAGTGATCAGCAGCCCATCTCAACCATCTGCACATTAGCTGCCTGCATCTTCTGTGAAATAACGTGTGCAACAAAAGTGCAGTGATACAGTAACTTCCCAAACCTGAAAAGCACAGTCTGGATCTCACTGGTAATTATTATTGTGGGGACCAACGTGACCTTAACCGGAATCAGCATTTTATTGCATGATGTCATTTAAGTTTTATGTTACGATTAATGCACATTGACGAACAAGCCTTTGCTAATTGTCTAGTGTCAGTCATCTCACATTATAATTTCACTCAACAATTTACAGAAGTTTTTGATGTTGCTCCTGGCGTTTCTGTCCTGTGGGTAACTAAGTAAATAAAAATGTGTCGTTATTCAGTATATTATTGTCTCCTCATCATTGTTCTGCCAAGACCGCAGTAGGCTAACAATAGAGGTTTCACCTTTCACGGTTGGTTGCACCTAACAGGCTGACTGACTAGTATAATTAATATTTGAATTTCATTGAACGATAAATCTGTTATATCATAGCCATGTAGTTTCTCAGCCCTAGTCCAGGTCTCAACCTGCATTTTCTCTTGTCATTACTGCACTCATCTGGAAGGAGTCATTGAGGGAAGCATTTATGTTGATCATTTTGTCAATTTTATTAAGCAGTCAGCATTTCATTTTTGTATCCTTTGTGGTCGAGGTGCAAAGTGACTTATTCGCCACACTCCTTGTCTTTGAAAAGTCAGTCCTTCGCTCCTTATTTAATTTGACACTTTATTTTGTAGCATCCTAAATAGGCAGGACTGTTGGTAATATCTAGGCATGACAGTGCGTCTTTGGGATTGCAGAGTTCCATCGGACTGGGATGCTGGTGAACATGGACATAGGAGTAGCTCCACATCAAGTGGCAAAGCCACCCGGCGTGCCCCAGCCTCCGACAACCACGCTGCCACTGTCCCCCGAGCCCCGGATGCAGCCCCAGAGCATGCAGGACGCCCCTGGAGGTAAGCAGAGGGGGGGCCCGCACAGAAGGGACCTCAGCATCCGGCATGGGAGGGGTTGTTGCTTTCCTACTCAAACATCTAGGCCCAACAGTCTACTTTCTTGTGTTATATGATTTCACAGTGCCAGAGTTGCTGTTATTTAAAGTAGGTTAACTTGGATTAAGTCTCCTCAAGAGTCCTGAGAGTGTTCAGGATGCTTTTTAATTTTAATACAGCCCTAAATCCTTTGACTTGTATGTCATGACATTAAGAATTCTGAGCAGTCTGCCATGTCCATACATGATGAGGCGTCTTTGTGTGTCATGAGGAATCAACGGGAACTGGCTGTTGACTCCTGATAGTTTTATGTTTAGGAAAATCCCCAAATCTTCCAGAAACTGTGAGGTTGAGACATTGTAGAAGATTAAGGGATTTCACCAATGATGGCTTACTGTTATGTCCACTTGGGGGGGGTATTCATTGCTGCTAACTTGTAGCTCAATGAGACATTTCTAGTAATTAAACCCTGGACAGTTAATGTAGGTCACACTACTTTCTCAGCATTTCCAGCTTTGTGACCGATCTGCATTTTTTTGAGATTGAGCATTTTAAGCGGATCTTCCATAAGCAGGGCAGCCATGGAGTTTCACTCTCATTGGTCCACGGACAGGAAGTAGCGTGTGACCAAGCCTTCAAATGGAAAATGCATCTCTGCGGCATTCTTCCGTGCCCACACTCACCACAGATTTTAACAAAAAGTTAAAGCAAGACATTTTTATTTCTCTTGATCCTTTTTGGACACGTGTTGGTTCCATTTCGTGGTTGACCCACATTATGAAGAATGTTTATTCTGGGTGGTTAGGCAGCCGTTTTTGAGAATGTTAGCAGTATAAACTCCATTTAAGCACCTTAGTATTTTTAGGGAACAGCAGCTTGCTGACCTCCACTGAATATTCATTGGTGTCCCTTTATAAAGCTCTTGTTTTGTAATGGCTGGACTGTGTTAGATTTGCTTGCTCACTAAATTTGCATCAGAGTAATTTGGACCACAGGGAGATTCAGTGAGTCTAGATGGAGGCAGCAATTCTGCTCACCTTATAAAGGAGGATTCATGTATGGCCAAGAAGGTAAACTGGCTGTTTTGGTTCCTGTTCCAAATATAACAGGGCTCAATCTAATGTAATACTTTGAAAATATCTTAAACAATCTGTTTTTGCCTATGAATGGCTGGATATATGCACATGAATCTGGCAAATGGCCACTGGTCAGTGTTGCCAGAGGCTACATAGAAAATACTGCATGTTGTTAAACCGCATGCGTGATGATGTGACAGGGCATTCAAGTATTTATATCCCTGAATCAGAAAATGTCAGTATAGTAAATCATTTAAAACCAAGTATGCTTTGGACTACCAAGGAAAAGTGATGTGTCTTTGGGTGATAATGGCAGCGAATATGCTTTTGTTAAATGCTGATTCTCTACCAGTTTATACCCTTAGCCTCTGAACAGGATAGCCCATCTCTGAACAGTCTTATCCCAACTATGACATGCAAGGGTCCTGTGTTTCCCATTCTTCACAGAGCCAGATCACATTCTTTGTCCTGAGCCTCTTGTTCTCCATTGAGCCAGATCACATTCCTTTTCCTGAGGCCCTTCTTGTCCACAGAGCCAGATCACATTTCTTGTCCTGAGTGCCTTGTTCTCCAAAGAGCCAGATTAAATTCCTTTTCCTGAGCCCCTTGTTCTGCACAGAGCCAGATCACGTTCCTTGACCTGAGCCCCTTGTTCTGCACAGAGCCAGATCACGTTCCTTGTCCTGAGTGCCTTGTTCTCTAAAGAACCAGATTAAGTTCCTTGTCCTAAGCCCCTTGTTCTCCACCGAGCCAGATTAAGTTCCTTTCCCTGAGTGTCCCATTTTCCACAGAGCCAGATCACGTTTCTTGTCCTGAGTGCCTTGTTCTCCAAAGAGCCAGATTAAGTTCCTTTTCCTGAGCCCCTTGTTCTGCACAGAGCCAGATCACGTTCCTTGACCTGAGCCCCTTGTTCTGTACAGAGCCAGTTTAAGTTCCTTGACCTGAGCCCCTTTTTCTCCAAAGGGCCAGATTAAGTTCCTTGTCCTGAGCCCCGTGTTCTCCTCAGAGCCAGATTAAGTACCTTGTCCTGAGCCCCTTTTTCTCCAAAGGGCCATATTAAGTTCCTTGTCCTGAACCCCTTTTTCTCCAAAGGGCCAGATTAAGTTCCTTGTCCTGAGCCCTTTGTTCTCCACAGAGCCAGATTATATCCTTTTTCCTCAGTGCCTCCTTGGCCACAGAGCCAGATTACTGTTCATTAATAGGGACCAGTTGCCATTGTGCTGCTGCCTGATTCCTTTGAGGAAAAGGATGAATCTGTGTCGGTTGTTTTTGATATCGCTATAAGTGGCTTGGTAATTAGAGGCCAGTCGGGGGCCAGCAGGTAGCGTAATGAGCTCTTGGATTTAAGTCAGCCACTTACGCTCCGCATTGCAGGCTCCTAGAGCAAGAGCTGCTGGGCCGCCTCACTAGGCCACCGCATGCACGGGGAAGGGCCCGGCTAAATAGGCCATCTTTGCCCCAGTTTTTCTGCATTCATTGCAGCTGTAAGCAACTGAGGTACAGGGACTTCTCATTCCTTGATCCCTCAGGTGTAATTATGCTGATATTTCCACCAAAGGAATAGCACAATAGGGAGAATATCTCTGCTGCTGATTTGAGGTAACCGAAATGTTACATTGTTTTTATATTTGGCCTCCAGTGAGCCTGCACCCAGCACTGTTGCCTCACACCTCTGGGACCCGGGTTCGAGTCTCTGCCTGGGTCACATGTGTGTGGAGTTTGCATGTTC
>JAODLC010000085.1:8134203-8160128 GCA_026781145.1 Hippopotamyrus pictus | reverse complement strand
TCATGTAACCCAGAGGCATCTGACCATCTTAATGTGCCTCTACTCATGTAGCCCGGGGCCTCTGACCATGTTAATGTGCCTCATGTAGCCCAGGGGCCTCTGACCATGTTAATGTGCCTCTACTCATATAGCCCATGGGCATCTGACCATCACCTCCAGTTCACAGTTTTTCATTCTAGACAGTCTCTTCCAATTAATTGGCCCTTCATTTTTAAAAATGATTTTGTTCTTCCACTTATCACCAGACTTTGATTTCCTTCTGACATCGACTTCCTTCTTTCACTGAAATCTGTAGGAAGTGTGGCGTCTATGTGAGAATCATCTCTTTGTATGTCCCTTTGTATGTCCCTTTTCTAATCAGGTCTCCTTCCATTTCTTACTTTCAGCTTCACGGCTGCATGTTGAAGGCTTTGCAGGAAGTTTTGCAGGACTCTTCTAATAAACATTAAAATGTTTCAGTTTAGCGGATGACGGTTTCACAAAGGGGTTTAGTATAGTAATTTCGGCAGCGTCCAAGCTGGTGGCTCAATTGTGATGTCATATTGAGAGAGAGAAAGCTGATCCATCTCCATTCGCTGGTTTGTGAAGTAGAAAGTCAGTGTTATTCTTGGAAAGATGGCGGAAAGCTGGGCTTCTCAAACCTTTATTCTCTGTGGGGTCTATTCTCCCATCAGGTGTGAAAGTCAAAAAAGCCCGGCCACGCTCACCGTGTAAAAGATGAAAAAGGTGGTGTGGCCGTGGAAAAAGTACAATTAAATTATCAAACAAGAAAAGGTGGTTTACACCTTTAGTGATTTCAGCAACAAGCGGCACGTGGAACTCAGACTCTTTCATTTACAATGTGAACCTAATTTAGATCTTTTATTCTGAAAACGAAAGCATGCTGGCAGCCTGCTATGTCTGTATCTGTTCATTCACATAAACATGAGGATCCTTTGACAAAAATTAAGTGTAACAATAGATACAGTGTTTCACCTGTTCACCACACCTGTTCTCAGGTAAATACCAGGAGCAGGTGTGGCTCATCAAAAGCCAGGTAGGATAGAAAACCTACTGGATAGTAGCCCTTCAGGACCGGAGTTGGAGACCCCTGTGCTATGCATTCAGTGCCCTTTATTCTTGGCCGTCTCTGCCTTTCACCTTTCTCCGTCTTTCTAACTGTCGGAGGTGCACAGCTACAAGCACTTCAGCTTAAAACTGCGAGGGCACACTACTTCCTTTGAAACTATTTTTTGCTCATTTTAATTGAAATAGCTATTTTTTAACCGAAAAGTATCTTGGCCTAATTGATTCACCTACAAGGCATATTGACAAGGCAGTTTTCCCTTGAATCTAGCCTTGTGATTATATTTGTATATACTGATATATTTCTATATACTATTGTGTAATAATATAAATGCACTTTAAATTTCTTTTGACTGACACACATGGGAGAATCGACCCCTACATCTGTAGATTCATTTAGGGACCCTGATCAAAGTCTGAGGTATGAATGGGACAGGATAAGCTTTGAGTAAGTTGTACTTTTTTGTTTTTAATATTGTATGCTTTTATTGGGTATTGGAAAAGATGCATTACAGGGTGGAGAATTAGTGTTCTGAGGTTGGTTTGTCCATCATCTTATAATGTAAGTCTTTGCATGAATAAGCAGAACAGTAATCATGCAGATTCTCGTGCGCAACATAGTCATTTCTTGCGTATTAATATTGTTGCAGTCATTTAATTGTTAAGTTGTAAAATGTGAGTGGGTGGCTGAGCCAGGGTCTCGGATATCTGAGCAGACAGACACCTTAGCGAGGCAGGAGCAGCAGCAGGTGGGCTACAGGCAGACTGAGCTGGCGGCCAGTCAGCGAGCGACTGCCGCTCGATGTGTTTGGTGATTCATGAGTAACACCTATGAGACCAACAACTGGGAGGGATGATATGATGACTTTTAAATAAATCAAAAGCAGACAGCTTGGTACTCCTATGTGAGTTACTTTCTAAACCCTGTGGAAACCATCTAATTTAGTTTGTATACAGTAAATTGAGAACTTGGAGGAACACCTGAAAACATGAACGAATGACTAATCCCGGGCCTGTGCACCGTGGGTGGCTGACTGTAGTTTTGGTCTAACATCACGTAGAAGCTTCTGCTCGCCATCCTGCTCCTTCTAACCCGGGAACCTGGTGACCCTGTCCTTTCTGCTGGTGTGCTGTGTTATAGGTTCAGATAGTAACCAAAAAACTGGACTTCAGCCACATCACGTCACGCTGTGGCTCCAAGGACAATATCAAGCATGTGCCAGGTGGAGGGAACGTAAGTACATGGCTGCCATGACAGAGATGACCCCCCCCCAAAAAAAAAAGACACCTAACCCCAACAACTCAAGCAATAAGAATTTTGTTCAGTGTCCCTTAAACAGCAGAGACCAAGTTCACATGACAAATGGAGACTCTTCTAGACTGATGTTTCAGTGTCATAACAGGAATTACATTTTCTGAGTAATGAGACCCTATAGGACCATCCAGGGTAACCGCTGTCTGTCATGGTTTTGGCAGCATCCAGTGTGAGTCAGTTTGAGTCTGTATAACATAGTGTGTTACCTCACCCCTCACTTCCGGGTGCCATTTAACCTTCTTAGCTTATAGCTCCTAACACTCTCTATCCTTTGAATATTTGCTCAGGGTGACACGGCATTGCTTTTGACCAACTTGTGGCACATTTGGGAATTTTGAATAATGAACCTATTTTTAATAACACTGGCTGAGCTGTTACCCACTTTTCAAAACCCTTGTGTCAGGATTCTCACTGAGTGACAGGGCTGTAACGGTACACATATTCATCATGTGTCATTTGGTTGCACCATTTTCGGTTCAGAGCACACAGTGAAGCAAATGAATACATTTCTTGGCACCTAAACTCAAGTAGATGTTCAGCATGGAAAACATTATCCACTTGCGGCTGTTGCCTGGTTATGACTAGTGTTAGTTACAGTCAGTTCTTAGCTCGAAGATCCCCCACATATCTTAAATCAGTAGTTTGGGAACATTTCGGTTTTCTAAAAAGGTACACCAATGCTAGAGAGAGGGTAGTTGATAAGACCAAGACTGTCTGTTGGCTCTGTTATACCAAACTCGGATATGTTGCTGAAAACACTCCCAGCATGCCAACTTATTTAAGGTGACATCATCGGGGTGTGTATATGACCAGAGCAAGACAGAAACGGCTTGAAAAGTTACTCTTCCTGTGACATTTTTTAAAAGTGCCAGGAAATTCACACTGGGATAAACAAATAAATAAGACTATGAAGTGTTTATCGCTACAGGTATGCAACCATACTTGACAGTAGAGAATGCAGGATTTATTTCATCATTATTCTTATGATGCAGTCTTGCTTTTGGATAATTATTTTACATATTTATTTTTACTATGTGCAAATAAATGTCTCTTAGGTTTTGTGTTTTTAAACATATCTGTAGACACATTGTCTTCTCTTTGGTTTAAACGTTCCTAATTGTTTTTGAGGTTTTAATAATAAAAAGTTTCAAAACGAATTCTGTTTTCCCTGCTGTACCGAAATCGCAGTGAACCGTGAACCCAAAACCATGGTGTGGAGATTTATGTTCCTTTACAGCCCTACTAGTGAGCGCTGAGCTATATCTCAGTCGATGGACCTATGGTCACGTGATGGAGTCTCCGGCTTGGATTGGATCCTTGCAATTATTTAAAAGATTTTTCAAAATAATAATAATAATAATGTGTGTATATTACAAGTTACATTTTATTATGTAATTTAATAGTTGAAGCCATAAAAAAATGCTTGTTATTTAAGGAAAACACGTATAACTCCTGCTTCTGTATAACAGCTTTCAGGCATCCATTGGAAATTGAGTGGCTGTTTCTGGCTGCTCTTGTTGTCATGGTTTGTTGAAAAGCTGTTTGTTTATTTTAGATCCAGATACTCAACAAGAAGGTTGACTTGAGCAAAGTGACATCAAAATGTGGCTCCAAGGCTAATATCAAGCACAAACCAGGTAAGCGGCCCTTGTGACTGAGGCATCATCGACTAGCCTGCCTGTTGTTGCCTGTCAGTGATGTCTTTGATCGTATATATTCCTATATAGTCGCCCCTTCACATTTGTGAGGGTTAAGGGCAGAAGATCCCCGCCAATGTGAAACCTGGTAAATAATACTTGTGCAACCCTAAGCTCAACCCATAGCAGTCTGCTGGCCTGAGCGATAAGATAAAAGTCTGTTTATTACCATTAACAGTACTGTTGAATTACTTTGTCATTTCCTATCTAGACCTTTTTATATAATATACAAACCATCTAAATTATGCTCCTGTGTGTACAGAATTAGTACTGTATGAGCTGTGAGCACCAAGTTTTGAACTGATTACTAAGAATGCAAAATTAACAGTACTAAAAAGCTAAAAAGTAACTGCGAGAAAAGCAAAATCCATCGGTAACAAAGACAGCTAACACGCGAATGAGGCTGGTTGCCAAGACAACGATGCACGGCGAACCCAAGCCAAGACTTTTTATATTAAAGATACCATGTGCACGCACACTAACAAATATTAGGTATCACTTATATTTGTATATTATAAGATTTTATGTCATCCAAATAATTTTCTGTATTGCTTTTGGCTTAAGCCTTGTCGGCAAGTTTTTCAAACGCTTGATCAAGCTCCAAAAATATTCCTGTTGAATTGTTCAGAGCCGACTCGTGAATAACCAAAACCACCAATATCAAACGTGCAAAGTGAAGGGGTGACTATATAAAGTGTGTACTGTATGTGAGAGTCTTTCTGGGGGGGCACCTATTGGTGCTATACAGTGGGACCCTCTAGCAGCGCAATGTAATAACTACTGTTAATGCAAGAACTGCAGATAACATAATAAATTTTCCATTCTTAAAGTTATGTTATTGGTTCAGATAATGTGTTACATTAATAACGGAAAAGTTAGTAATTATTATTTTATTACATTAACAGTAATGACATTATTGGCTGCTATAGACCCCCTTATCTGCGGATTACCATGGTCTGGGGGAAAAAAAAATTGGAAAATTTCAGAAATAAATGGTTCTTAACCTTCAAACCGCATGGCAAGAGAGTACGGGCTGTAACATGCTGAAATCTGCCAGACCAGTCGTGCCCAGAACATGACTCATCCCTCTTTTGTCCCCAAACCCACACGTCCCCACGGAACTCTCATCCAGGCTGCCTCTAGCGCTATCACTCATCGCATTCATAGCCACGTTATCGCAAGTGTCTGTGTTATAGAAATGTATAAAAAGCATGAATTTCATTGTTCCGTCATCCCTTGATACATGATATTTTGTTCATTGTTCTATCCTCTCTTGAAAATTAGGCTAAAACGTCAGAATCGCTTTCATTTCAGAGAGATAGTATGATATAATAATGTACAATGTACCTGATTATTACTGTATATGATGCTGTACCTGTAATTTTTGTTTAATCTGTCTCTCCTGCAGGGGGAGGAGATGTGAAGATCGAATCCCACAAGATCAGCGTCAAGGCTCAGTCCAAAGTGGGGTCTATGGATAACATGAATCATAATCCAGGGGGTGGCAATATCAAGGTGAGGCTTTTAGTCGGGTAAGCAGTCATAAGCATCCACACCAATGGGGGATATAAAACAGTCCTAAATGTTACATTACATTCATGGAGAATACAGGACAGGCTCCAAAAATATGCATTTCTTTTCCTATATAATTAACTTCTGCTGGAACATATTCACATCACAAGCGATTTCTCTAAGATTACAGAAGAAGCACACTTTCCCTATAAAGTTGCCAAAAGAATTGAACTAGTCAGTGTATCGATGCAAATTAAAATTTTATTTGCCATTCGAAATGTAATTTATCTTACTAATTGAATCACAGTACTGATCATTTCACGGGAGTTGCTTTTGACAGCATATACATTCATTTCCCCTTTGAACCCAGGATAATTACAGCCCATAGACGCCCATTGATGCCCACCGATGCAGTGCTTCACTGTAAATGTGTGGAAGAGCCGTGCTTCACTAGGAGTCTATGAGAGCATCATACGTGGTTTTGACCCACCGATGCAGTGCTTCACTGTAAACGCGTAGAAGAGCCGTGCTTCACTAGGAGTCTATGAGAGCATCATACGTGGTTTTGGCCCACCGATGCAGTGCTTCACTGTAAATGCGTGGAAGAGCCGTGCTTCACTAGGAGTCTATGAGAGCATCATACGTGGTTTTGCATAGGCAGCGTTTATCGGAGACCTGCCTGGAAGCCAGGCTTCTTTGCACAAGACACGATAAAATACCAGAACTATTAATGCTCAGGACTGACAGGTTTCACATGCTGTTGTCAGTGTTGGCTCGCAGAATTCATTTATTCTGTCACATGCAGGGGCTCAGAAGTGTTTAGTTGAAACCCAGAGTGACTATCTATTGTTTCGTATGTCATCTCTCGCCACTGGCATTTTTAAATATCTGAACTAAAGTCTTCAAACTGTACTGATGTTTAGTAGACCGGTTTGGCAGTTAGCTTGCTGGCTAAGCTGTGTGTCTTCAGGCTGAGCCAGGGGCTCTGAAGCACTGCAGATGCTGCGGCTAGTGCTGTTGACTTCTAAAGACGTCCTTTGATGAAGGAGAGCAGAATTTACATATAGACCTGAGCAAAGAAAAGGCCGCCTGTTTAGGTCACACTGCCAGCTGTCCACACTGTGCTTCCTCCCTTTTTAAAAATCACTGTCTGCTGCTGATTCACACACAGTGTGTTCCATATGTGTATATGGAAGTAGGCATGTATGTGTATATAAAGGATAAAAAATAACGATAATAAAGATTTACATATAATGCTTTAGAAAGTAGTTCCTTTAAACTTTAAAATATTTTACTTAAGCAAACATTTGATATGTGTGTGTGTGTGTGTGTGTGTGTGTGCGTGTGCGTGTGTGTTTGTGTGCACGCGTCTGTGTGTGTGTGTGTGTGTCTGTGTGTCTGTGTGTGTGTGTGTACACCTTTTCTTCCTGACTTTAATTATTTATTTAATTATTTATTTGATTCTTAAAGACACAAACACTTAGTCCTCAGCCTGTACAGTTTTGAAATGATCACCCATATGCTTTAGAGTGGCATATTATATACCATGTCTTGCACACTCTAGAATACTGGATGTTGCACATTTCTTCCTAGTTGTCTTTTGCTATTTGTTATTGTTTGAAATTGAGAAATATGCGTTAATTTGGTAAATACTTACTAGACGCAGGAATTATTGATAGGTAAGAACATGTACGAATGAAATTGCGATGACAGGTGTCTCGGGAACCCACAAGTAACGTCCTAATAAATCATATCTAGCAAAATGTTTTTCTAGGTTTTTTCTTTACGCTACCTATGTTTTATCACCTTATTTACCCGAACTTTAGGATAATTGTGTTAATACATTAAAAGGTTCTGGATTTCAACGCCCATAGTTTGCTCCTCGTCTTCCTCGTCCTCCTGTGTCCTCGCCAAGGTCTGGATGACAGGAGGCTCCATGCCACTGTCCATGCCGACTTCCTGCTGGACATTGGACGGGTGTCTCCGTCTCCATATGTGTCCCCCCAGTCCCGCTGCCCCAGTCCCACTGCCCTGCCTAGCCCAGTCTTCAAATGTCTTAATCCTTGTTTCATTTTTAATGCTTTTAATGTTTTTTAATAACTCCCTTGCTGGTGAGGGCTGCTTTGGGCCTCCATCAAGGACCCTCATCTTCAGCTGTTTTAACCCAATGGATGGCCCTGAGTCTTAGTGCTGGGGGGGGGGGGGTGTCGCCAATGATAATATTTGCTGAGCAGGGGTCCCGGCAAAAATATTTGCTGACCAGGAGCACTCTGCCTCTGGGTCAGAATTTGACCAAGAAGCATCAAGAACATTAGTTAGACATACTGCCCTCAAGAATTCTATAGGACACAAAAGGAGGTTAGATATTGGAGGGAAAGAATAACGATGGACAGAGCTGACCTGGCTGTTCTGACTCCTTGGCCTGATCTCTCCAGCTCATCCTGAGCCTGGAAGGGCTGACGGAGAAGAGCAGTCAGTCAGAGTTCAAGGGTGATGTCACACTACCCCTCAGCCTATGGAGATCCATCTTTCAAACCGCATTGTTGCCATATCCATGGTTGCATCACTCATCATCTGTGGCAATGTTTCCCCCCCCCACCCCCATCAGACACTTATATACCCAGACAGTACATCATAAGAAGCCAAGTCTGAGAGTCCATGTCACAGTTGGTGTAAATACCCGCATTTATCTGCTCCAGATGCTTTCACGTTACATCATTATACAATGAGCTATTTCAGCGAAACATGGTTAAAGTTTTTCACGCAGTGTGTAAAAGATTTCAGCCCTTAGCTAGATCATACCAAAATTTCTAGAAGACAAAAAAAAAAGTTCAAATGAGAATAACCACCCAAGCATAAAAATCTGGGTGCACATGAGGCTGACTATCCCAGCTGTTCTCTTATGTGCAAAGACGCACAGCCCCACACCCATCTGCACTAAAGCATTTAGTTTCCTTTATTTTGGTTATGCATTTGCACGGCTGAGCTCCCACCTGTCATCAACGTGAAAAACCACATTGATGAACTCCAGAACCGCAGTGTGCTTGCTGTGGCGGTATGAAGCCGTCGGGATCTCGCATGGGAACCATGACCATCACTCCGACTCCATGTTCTCCCTTCCTGTAACTGAGACCTCCCTCTTGGTTGTCTGAACTGCCCCCTACAGGCCATTAAAGGGGTTGCAGGGAGATATCACACGGCCACACGAGATTTTCCTAAGGTCTGGCCATTCTCCGCTGGCCCCTAAAATCATCCAGCTTATTTGGCCACAAATACAGATTCTGATTAAAGTAATTTTGAAGCACCTATTTTACAGTAGACGGCGTACATCTTGCCTGGAGTGAAAGTGTTACTGTTGAACTCTTGAGGATGCTACTTAAGCCAATGTGCTTCATCAGATTTGTAGCCAAATAAAGCATCATATAAATGACAGTGGCACCAGTGTGGGGCCTCACATGTCTTGCAGCCATTGCCCATCGAGTGGGGCCTCACATGTCTTGCAGCCATTGCCCATCGAGTGAGGCCTCACATGTCTTGCAGCCATTGCCCATCGACACCTTGTGTTTTAACCATTGATCTCCCTCCACCTGACCAGGATAGAGGACACCTCTCTGCACTTCGTCATCTCACACCCTTTTCGTGTCATCTTTGGTTGGCGGCGTCAGCCACACGTTGCGGGGACTCGTGATTGCCCCTTCATCCCATGGCCATCCCCCCTCCCCTACTGACACCCTACTGTCCCACTGTGTGTTTCTAGGCTGAGGGGATGCAGGAGACAACTGAGGGCAATGGGGCCCCCTGTATTGGGGGTGCAGCCCAGGAGAATGGCCTGCAGGAGGCTGTGTCTTGCGGGGGCGAGGGGCTTCGTGACCCCCAGGTTCTGGACACACGCATCCCTGAAACAAGTAAGTGTGCCCCCCCCGCCCATGGACCACTCTGCCCCCGCTCCCATCGGTCCCCATCCCTTGAAGAGGGACACCAGCTGAGCTAAACTGTGTCCCCGAGGTTTGCTTTTTGGGGGGGGGTCAGTCGCTACACCTGGCTGACAGTTTTGGGCAGGAAGAGGGAGCAGTTCCTAACAGTCCATAGCAGGGGCTATAGTGTGACCACCTACCCAGGGCGGGGTGCAGTGTGACCCCCTACCCAGGGCGGGGTGCAGTGTGACCCCCTACCCAGGGCGGGGTGCAGTGCCTTTTTTTTCCTCATTTGAACCTTTGCGTAAAATTTTCCTTCAAAAATGTTCTAGGCAAATTTGGAGATTTTTTTTCTTTTTAGCCGTGGAAGCAGGAGGACAGTGGCGTTTTCTGTAGGTGACAAACACCATGGCTCCCGTACGGGGCTCTGTCACTCACTCGACGCACTGGAAGGAAGACGCCGGTCCGGAGCGAGATGCTAATGGCTGTTTATCTTTTATTAGCATCGATAAATCCAGACCCCTGATCTGTCCACCTGCTCAGACTTTCATTGTGCGTGTCCTGATTATTTCTAATGGCACATCTGTTCTCCTTCAATTACTTTCTGCGACGTTAGGAAAATGCAGAACTGAAATGCTAAGCTAAAGCTCTAGCTAAGTTTTATTTTAGTGTCTTGTTACATAATAGCTTAAACTAAGTATAGTTAAAACTCTTCACGAATCCTCATGCAAATATGGTCTGTTTTTAAGGCACTGTAGGAATAGCTAGAAAATATATCTTTGCTGAGATGTAAGACAGCGGCTGTTACTTTGCATTTAGGTTTTACTTCACTGGGTGTACTCTGCAACTAGTTCAACAAAGTAGCAGGTGATCAAATGTAGATATATATTTGGTAATATATTTGTAAATAGTATTTTCTATCCTGGATGAATGGTAGCCTATTTTTATTTTACTTGGAGACTGGCCAGGTTCACAAAGCAGTAGTTCAAGGATATCATTTGAGGTGTTTGAAAGTATACGTGGGATGATTGCATTCCAGGGTCTGCATGGCACTCACTGTCAGGGCTGAGTCATTCCTGCGTCCTGCCGAGTTTGTGTTCATAGGTGTGGTCTCTCCATCCCTCTTCCTCTTCCTCTTGCCTTTCCTTGCTGCAGATTGAGTCTCACAAGCTGAACTTCCGTGAGAACGCCCGGGCTCGCACCGACCACGGCGCTGACATCATCATCCGACCGCACCCACCGCGCAGCATCTCCCTCACCGACTCCCTGGGCTCCGCCAGCATGCTCCGCTCCCCCCCCACCCCCTCCTTCATGTCCTTGATGGAGCAGAGGGGCGACGGTGTGCTGGCAGGGCTAGCGACATGATTTTAGCTCTCTCCCCACCTCTTACCCCTCATCCCTCCCTTTCTTCTGTTCTTTCTCCGCTCCCGCCCTATCCCCTCATCTCCCCAGTCACCATCATACACAGCGCAGGTAGAGCTTCCAGCTTCCAAGCTTCCTTTGCCTCATGGGGACCTGCCTCACATACAGATTCAGTACAACTCATTATCACAAATCACCCCCCCCCCCCCAGCCACGCCCTTCTGCCCCTGCACAGGAGCTATAGCGAGATGGTCCCCAGTCTCCCCCTGTTCCCAGCAGCAGTGCCGTCATTGTTAAAGTGTGGCTGCCGCCGACATCGTCATTCATACAGTGTGACACCTCAGTCTTACTAAGTCAATGTCCCATTGCAATTCCAACGATGACCACCAGGAGGCAGCCTCACCCTGTGTGTACCCCGTGGAAGGCAGCTTTTAGAGTGCACTACGAAAGCAATCCAAAAAAAAAAAAAGCAAGTCTTGTCATGAGCCTGCAGGACTATTGTATGTAGCTAATGACAGACAGCCTGCCCTTCCCTCCACATTCTCCCTTAGACCCCATACCTCACCTTCTCTCTCCCAAACTTCAGAATGCATACAAGTATTAGAAACACGTAGGCTGTCCAAACAGTAGTCTATTTAAGTCTTGTTAAAAATTCTGTGTTGTGTTTGCGTAACTGTATTTCGTTTGTGCCTTCTTTGCCCCCGGTTCTTCATTCTCGTCTTTATCGTTGTATTCTCTTTAAGCAATACGGTGGTCTTTGCTGATACGATACAAGAATGTGCACAAACACAAGTACGTGTCACCTTTATGGTGGGAGTGATGCGGATGGCCTGTGGTGGAAGAGGGAGAGCAGGTGGGGCGATTAGGGAGTCGTCCAGAAGGAACGGGGCGGGTGGATTTATGGACAGTATGACGTGCAGCACCCTTGGCCACTTGAGGTCGCGGATTATTCCTTTTGGTCGCTTAGCGATTTCTGCAGTCGGCAGTAGAAGAGAAGGGAAATTTTACATTAGTGTTAAAAAAGAGATTCCGCCATGAGGAGGAAGTGAGTTAGGGTAGTTGGAGGGAAATGTGCACCTTTTGTATAACTAAAAACTTGGGGGGGGGGGGGTCTCTCGAGTCTGAAAATAGAACATACAAATTGAATGGCAACAGTAAAAAGATACATTTAATCCTGATGTATGTGTAACTCTTGTGTGCTTTAATACTGAACAGATTTGAATATCTTTTATGAATTTTAACAGTTTTTTTGTCTTGTAGCTTGTACTTATCACTTATAAAATGAGTCAACTATACAGTTTTTATGATTGTAGGTTTGGTGTGGCAATGATGTAGCTAAGCAATGCTAGCACTACCAGTGACTTCGACCTGTAAGGTGGTCAAAGGCAACGCAATGGCGGCACTAGAACAAAGTTATATGGTTTGTAAAAAGGAGATTGTTTAAAAAACAAAAAAAGGATTTTTAATGTTATTTAAGTCTCTGGGGACTTCAGCAGGTGAATGTGGAGAGGGTTCTCGGCCTTTAAATGAGTCTTAGCAGCAGCCTGGTTCTACAGTATAAATGCGGCTGTACTTTCCGGTGCAGCAGCAGAAGGCCTGTTGTATAAGTAGAGGCAGTATAAGTAGAGGCAGAGTCCTGTGCTGCCTTGCAGTAATGAGTGTGCGAGCAAGCGACGGCCCGTTGGGTCAGCCAGCACTGATTGTATGCTGTGTCTGAGAACTCTCACATCCAAAGTGCACTACATACACACATTCACAGTGTCACTCTAATAATATATAGGGGTATAGCTTGCTTATAACTCTTTAGACTTTTAGCCAGAGGGAGACAGAGAGAGCAATGCAGAGGGATGTGAGGAAAGCTACTTTGTGAATAAAGATGTGGTAGACCGCGGGTGTTTCTCAATAACAAGAATGCAAAGCTCGTACTCGTGGTCTTGGCAAGAGCAGTCTTGAAAACTTGCTTCCAGAGAACAAACTTCAGCCACAGTGAATCATGGGGATTGCTCTCGTTCTGCGAGGAATCGGCCGATGTGCCCTTGATATCTGGGGCGTGGCAAGAACGACATTCGGAGATTTTTACCATCCTCTGTACTTCTCTTCTTAGTATTGTAACTGGTCGTCGGCAATGGTAGACATAAGAAACAGGTGCGCAAGAACACAAGCGCGGTCAATTGCGCATATTGAGAGACACCCTGTGACACCAGATGCATTTTTCCTGTAATGGCGTTTGTTTCTGACAGTGGAGGGCTGTACTGTCCCTTGTGTTTTTAGTGCACGTGACTAGTGCTGTGGTATCTGTTCACTAGCTAGTTTAGGCATGGACCCTGGGCTCATCACCATAACTCTATCGAGTGAAACAGGAAGCTTGTTCCGATCTTCACTTAGTTCTTCCATGACCTAAGCTTGCAAAGTGTAAGGTGGAGCTAGGAAGGTGGTAAGGGGTTAGGGCTCAGGGGACAGGCAGGGTTTAGTGTAATGGTGTGGGCACCTGTTAATGGCAGGCGCTTGTGGACAAGCAAATGAGTAGAAATGATTAGAAATGTCATCCAGTATTGTTTGATTATCAGTATAGTTGTGCTGTCATACTTAGAATAAGAAAAATGGTTTATAAACGATTTGGAGTGTATAAAGTAATGATTGGGGTAAAAAATACAGTTTTAAACCCTTCAAAGGTGGATGGCAATCATACTGGTCCTTGACCTGTTGGATGATGGCAGTGTAAGTCGTTTGCCCGCGCCATTACTTTCTCTCTAAGCTGTTTGCGAGTTTAATTCTGTGTGGGTGACGATCTGCTTGCCGTAACGGTGACCCCTGTGACCTTTAGACAGCGCCTGCACTCGACTGCTGGTAGTTACTCTCCTTCCCTTGTCCTTGCCATACCTCGCCTCTTCTCTCAAAGCTGATGGTGTGTGCGTGCGTCATTTCGTATTACATATGCTGGTTCACCACAGGGTCATGTGGTTATATGGATGTTTTAACTCAACATTAAGCTTTTTTTCTTTTCTGAAGGTTTGCCTTTTTTAAAAAAGGAGCTGAAGTAAAAGAACATTTTTAAAACATTATGTATTTAAGAAATAAAATATATATATGTGTATTATTTCATTCCACTTAACCACTACAGTGTAGGTGTTGGGTGAGGAATACTGGAGGGGTTATTTGTGGTGTGTCTTAATAACAAGTCTTTGAATCAGAAATCCAGCAGGGTACAGCTGTTGTACCTAAGAAAAACCTTTTCAACAACCGTAGTTCCTGAGTCGAATGGCGTATTCCTGAAGTCAGGCTGCTATATTTAACGATTTCTACAGTTGGCAAATGCCCATGTGCCATCTCCTTGATGCTCTAAAGCAGGGGTGGCCAATCTTATCCGCAAAAGGCCGCTGTGTGTGTGGGTTTTCGCTGCAGCTCCCTAATTAGATTACTAATTAGAGGACTGATTGGCTGAAGAGTCCTCACACCTGGGTTTGAGCAGCTGACCTACAGGTTATCCCAAAGACCTGAATACACACCGGCCCTTTGCGGATAAGATCGACCACCCCTGCTCTAAAGCATTGGTAGGATTTTTTTTTAATTACTGAAATTGTATATGCTTTAAGATGTTTATTAAGTTAAATGATTTTGACAAGTGCGCTAGTGAAACAAGCTGAAATAGAGATCAGAAGTTGTCTTTGGTCTGTGCTGATGGCCCCTCCAGTGCAACCTGCCAACACATAAACACACACACACCACTGTAGAGTGTGCAGGAGAAGTCAGATCCCCACCACACATCTGTGTGGGATTCCAGAGGTGGTCTGCACCATTCAGAGTCTGATACAGCAGTGAGGATCCCCTCTGCTGTGATGGCACACTGGATATGTGCGTACACTAATGGGAAACACCAGAAGACAATGGATCCTATCAAACAGACATTTATCATTTTTACAAGTATTTTTCTTTTTTTTTCTTTTTTTTTTTTAAATATTTTCTGGTTTGGAGGAGATGGTTATTGTGGTTAATTGTTAATTAGTGATGTGATTATTAATTATAAAATAAACATGTTACAAAATATATTTGGATATGTGTGTCGTTCTTTGTTTTGGTAAATATTTCAAAGTTATATCCCTGATGCTATAGTTATCAGATTTTACTGATTAATGCAATACCATATTGATTTTTAATGTTTTTTTAATATATTGATCTTTATTAATGATAACATCGTTTGTGTCAGTATTCAACAGACATAAAATGTATCCATAGCTATCCAAGGGTGATAATGGAAAGAGCACATTTAATACAGATAAGGGACTGGGGATTTATTTCCCCAGGGACAGGTTGTCAGTAGCTGTAGCTCAGACAAACCTCTCAAGGGATAAACCAGAGTGCAGAAAAAAATAATCAAAAGAATATATTAGCTAGAGGGCAACCAAAAAGGTAACAAAACTGCTATAACCTCTGGATCAAAAACCACAGGTCGAGCTGCAACAGTGTTGCCACGTTTCTTAGCCCATGGAACACTCTCAGCCAAGCCACGTGTTGGCCAAATTACTGAAAATTAGCAGTTACAGTTACGACTTACCTTATTCAAAAGCAATTCAATTACCAATTACTGCAAATTAAAGTCATTATTTACTAGGAAGAGTAACTTTTGCACTATTTTAATTCTCTAAATGTATACATTAGAGGTGTACTGATCTAAGCATCAGATAATGGGGTTACTATCTGGAAGTTTTTTGTGCTATTAACAACAGCTAGTACCACAAAGATTTGCAATCTTTGTAAAACCAGTTTTGAGAGGTGGAAGTAGCATTTAGTGGAAAATCCCACTAAACCAGGGGTGGCCAATCCTATCCGCAAAGGGCCGGTGTGTATGCAGGTTTTCGCTGCAACTCCCTAATTAGGTCACTAATTAGAGGACTGATTGACTGAAGAGTCCTCACACCTGGGTTTGAACAGCTGACCTAAAGACCTGAATACACACTGGCCCTTTGCGGGTTGTGCTTTGAAGTGATTTTTTGGCATACATTTTCTTTCATTTGTGTTTAATATTTTAAAAAATAGTAATACTATATAAAGTATAAACATTTATATTATATATATATTACTGTATTAAAAAGAGTTCTTGTATTGAAATCTGAAATGAAAATCTTATCTGTAGTATCCATACCCAGACAGCACACATTTCAGATCAGAACATCAAGTCACTATTAACAATATTTAAATTATTACATGAGCTAAATGTACATTTCAGTGAGCACATTATTTTCAATAATTTTGCTTTAATCACTTCAGGTATAACTGTTAGGCCTATTGTTACTGGTTACATTGTCAATATTTTAAATAATAAATGTGTAATTTGTAATTAGTTCAGTTTGGTACATATACGGTTTTAAACAGTATATCCATCTGCAGGGTACACAGAACAAATCAGTCCTATTGCATATAAATAAACTGTTATAACAGGGAATGACGAAGGAGAAATGACCCATGTAGCAGCGATCAACAAAGAGGGTTCTATTAAACAATACAGAACACAAAGGAAAAACCGGAAAACAAAGGGACCACGAGGGGTGAAGAGTAGGCAAGAACAAGAACTAAAATATAACCTAAAATATAAAATATAAGTAAACTGACAGTAAAAACACAACTAAATAGACACCGGCAATAAGACCTGTGCTGAGCAAGCAAAGAGCAGAACACTAAACGCGCAGTAGTTTTAGTAATTTTATGAGACACAGATCTATATTCAGAGTTTTTTGTACTTTTTCACACAAGGCAAAACTAAGAAGCAGGGAGCCCATTTAAATTTAAGTACTTTTAATTGCGTTATTTAGGTTGAAAAGGTAGTTAATTACATTACTCATTATCACCAAAAGTAGTGGAATTACAGTAATTTCCTACAAACTACGAACACTGGAGAAGACAGAGACAAATAGTGACTCTCAGACAATACTGACATATACTGTGGTATCTGGCACCATTAAACATTAAAGGGGAAACCAAAACACACAAATAGCCTATTTTTAAACTAGCTCAATGTTCTAACATGCAAAAACTGACATTTAAAGAACATATTTCATTCCAGCAAAACTGAATTGTTTGCACCTTTGTTTAATTATGAGCAATAGCAAGGAGCTGCCTAGCCTCTTATGATGGACCACAGAAACTGGGAACTGTGACACAAAACAAACAGGTTAATTGAAACTAGTGATGGCAAAAACAGGACTTCTGAAAGACTGAAACAATTTGTTTGGGGGGAAAAAAATGATCTTTTGGAACATTCGAAACATAACGCTACATGGTGCCATCTAGTGGCCGAATAGTGCTTCATTGACACTGCAACGGAGAAACAGAATGCATGCGGCATTAGTAAAGGCGTATTAAATAAACACTGATTTAATGCTCCCAAATTGCCCAGATCTCAGTGCTTACGGGACTTAAAGGATTTGCTCCTAACATCTTGAGGCCAGATACCACGTGACACCGCAGCGAGTTCAAGAAAGTTAGAAACAAATCACTATTTTTAAATGGTATATTTTGGATCAGACAATTAGTTAATATCTGTGGTGTATTATATTGACTTTAATAGGCATGATAATTTTATTGAAACTAATCAATACCTAAGGAAATGTTGACTCTTTTCAGTAGTAGTTCAACAGAAAGTGTGGAAGAATCCTTAGCTTGTCTTAAAATAGAAGAGTATTTTTATATTTTGAGGTAAAAATGTAATGAGTTTTTAAGATCCTTATGGCTCTTATGTCTGATTATCTTTGCAGTTTATTACCGTTTATTGGAATTCCGTATTTAGAAAATGGTTTGAGTGGGAAATGGTTTGGATGATAACCAATAAGTGTTTTTATAACTAATAGAGGTTACATAGAAGATAAATTCTATAAATGTATCCAGTGAAAACCCTTAAACATCAATTTAAAATCCATCTAGATGAAAATTATGAGGTTTGCAAAGCAGCCCTTAAACTACTCAGCATTTATTTCGGTTGTTGTCACGGTCGGTCCCTGAAGGACCCTGTCCTCTGTGTGCTGGTTTCAGCCAGCGTATGTTGCTGGTCATTCTGGTTCCCCCTCTTGTAGACCTCAGCCCTTGTGTTTCTGTAGCTCAACAGGTATGTGTCTCAAAAGCTAGACCCTCCAGTTTTGGGTTTGAGGCTTGCTTGAGACCTGTTTCACATGTTCTATCCTCCTTAGGTTCTTTGTTCCCTGGTGTACTTTACTATTTTTTTTAGCTTTTCCCCATTATTATGGTCCTAGTCCAGGGGTGGCCAATCTTATCCGCAAAGGGCCGGTATGTATGCAGCTTTTTGCTGCAACTCCCTAATTAGGTCACTAATTAGAGGACTGATTGGCTGAAGAGTCCTCACACCTGGGTCTGATCAGCTGACCTACAGGTTATCCTAAAAACCTACATACACACCGGCCCTTTGCGGGCAAGACTGGCCTCCCCCTGTCCTAGACCCTCTGGTGTTACTCTAGGGCAGGGGTCTCCAACTCCAGTCCTGGAGGGCTACTATCCAGTAGGTTTTCTATCCTACCCAGCTTCTGATGAGCCACACCTGTTCTTGGTATTTAACCTGAGAACAGGTGTGGCTCATCAGAAGCCAGGTATGATAGAAAACCTACTGGATAGTAGCCCTCCCGGACCGGAGTTGGAGACCCCTGCTCTAGTGTTTGCTATGTATTCTTAATCTTCAGTGTTTGCTAGGTCCCACAGTTCTGTGTTCATTTAGTGTTACTGCTTCCACCTGTTTCTTATTGTTCCTGCACCACTCTTGATTGATTAATTACTTATGAGTTCCACCTGTCCCTTGTTTTCCCTGGTTTCCTGTGTTTGTTACTGTGTGTTTGTCACCCTGCTCTATTGCCCATCCTGTTCCCTTTGTTCTGCGTAGTTCCGCAGTTCTGTATTTCAATGAATATTCAATACTGCCAACTGTGTCAGATATCGACATTAACAGACGTTTGCAGCTGCTATTTCTGATGCTGCCATCTATTGCATCAAGGTCAATTAACCACCTTCAGAAAAGAGTTTAACTATATCTCATTTTCTGATGTAATGGTGTTTGTTTTTCCAAATAAAATAAAAACATTGTTCTTGATTAACTGTCTATAGTGTTTTTTCAAAGACAAATAATGAGGATACACGAAGCATGACAGCAATTCTGATTTATGTAATAAAATTCATCCAAAAATTGAAACGTTCCTCTGTAGCCAGCTACACTATATGGACAAAAGTACTGGGACACACCTCTCAATCAATGAGTCCAGGTGTTTCTTTCAGACCCATTGCCAAAGGTGTATAAAATCAAGCACCTAACCATGCAGTCAGGTTTACAAACATTTGTGAAAGAATGGGTCATTCTGAAGAGCTCAGTGAATTCAAGGATGGTGCTGTCATGGGATGCCACCTTTGCAATAAGTTGCATTGTGAAATTTCTTCCCTGCTAGATATTCCATGGCCAACTGTAAGTGCTATTATTGCAACGTGGAAGACTTAAGGAACCATAGAAATCATATAAAGTAACAGATATCCTAATATTTGTTAAATTCGGTAAGCAGAGCACACAATACTATTGCTTTGATACATCATGGAAGCGGTAAGCATTGATGTGGTGGTGAAGAAAAGAACAGCTCAGCAGTCACACCTTTTGAAAGGGGTGATATTGTGAATAAGGCAAAATAAAAGATGTCAGGGGTGTGGTGATACTGTTTGCAGTTACTAAACACATGGAGTAAAGTATTTACACAGATTGCTAACTTTTGACCCTCTCATGAATAAATTAGACATACTATTAATCTGTTTATTAAATTGTGGGAGTGAATAAACATCCTGCCCCTTTTCCTCTCTTCAGCCGGTCATTTAATCATTTGGGTAGCTTTGTTGCTTTGTGTTTGCTCCCAGTTTTGCTGTGTGTATCTGTTACCTGACTGTTCCTGTGTTGCTCCCTGTTTTACTTCATTGTTCTCTGCCTGTATTCTTGACTCCTCATGGTTCCTCTTGCTTCTTGTTTTTTTGCTTTATTTATAAAGTCCTTCATTTTTTTGAGCCTCAACAAGGATCGTCCCTCCATTCTTCACCATGCCCTTCCAAATACGTACATTTTTTTGTTTTATTTCTTAATCTCAGTTTCATATATTTTTGCTGAATTAGGGTTAAGGGCCTTGTCCGGGGACCCAACAATGAAATCACTCATTGTTGGGTCGTGAGACTCACTCATTGCTGCTCGTGAGACTCAAACCAGCAACCTTCTGATTAGGGGCACAGAGCCCTGATCCATGGAGCCATTCCACAGGAAAATGGGCAGAGTTGGAATGGGGGGGGGAATAGTAAGTTTATGTAAAAAAGGGCTGCACTTGGAATTGCTTTATTCCATAGTCGGTCAGCTTTTGGCCCCTATTTCACATCATCTATTTCACATCTATTTTCACATATTTCAAACTGAAAGGGCACTATGTACACAGGTCATTCTGGTCTTCTTCTGGAAAGTACACCAGGAGACACCATAGACACAGACGAAAAACAGCATACATGAAACAGGAACGTAAGTCATCTATTTCATTTACATCTGATTTTATGAAAAATGCTTGAATGCAACCTACCAAAATCAAAGTTTTTTAATACATATTGTTATACTGTTGTGACGGGCAAGCAGGCGAACGGGGAAGCAGGCGAGAGAGCCGTAGATAAGGGTAAAACGGGGTTTATTCCGGAGACACGAGGCAGACGGCGACTAAACATTAACAACGTCAATGACAGACCTGGGGATACTAACACAGACGCAGACTAAATACACAAGACAAGTCAAAAGCCATAGCAAACAAGTGATAACAATTAGGAAATAACACGAGGTAACAAGGTGGGCGTGGCACACACGAGGATCGGACGAGCCGGGCGTGACACATACAGTAGTTATTTTACTCTTCTCACTTTCAAGTAAAAACATTAAGTGGTACAACAGTGAGAATTACACGTAAAATTGTTAAAAATAAAATTTGAATTTATAATATTGTAATTGTATATACAAGTTATGGTTTATGTTACTGAATATAAATATTACACAAATATAAATTTGTGTACAAATGAAACTCCTATAAACTAATATAAATGGGGGATCTGAATTTTAGGCTCACACAGTTTTATCTATTGCATTAAATAGATCCTAATACACTTTAAATCCATTACAAAAACTTACATGACAATCTATTCTGTATTTAAATATCATTAAGAAACCTGGGTTTAACAAGAGCTAAAACTGTAGGCTGGAGAATGTCAACAGCACTCAGGTGAGGCAAACTGGGCCCTCCTGCTGTTTTCATGGAGGCCCAAGGTCACTACAGGCTACATTATTACCCAGAAGCCTTTTGTCTTGTCATCATTGCATTGTGTCATTTTTTTATCCTTGAGCACAAAGATAACCCTGTGAAACACTTTGTCTTTTCTTGACCCAGGTGGAAGGTTATTTAGACATGTCTTCCTCCCTGTCAGCATCCACATACAGTGTATAGTTTAAAGTCAGTGAGACACATCGAAATAAAAATCTCTTAGTCTTTACGTTGTAGCCTTTGACGTATATTTTACATCCCCCAGTGTCCCGAGCACATTGCATTCAAATGTTCAGGGATCATGTGTTGGTTAAAACAAAGTTAGTAGAAGAAATTCCATTAAGATGTAATTTGTTTCATAAAGGCATTTCACCGTTTTAATTTTTGCTTTACAATAGTTGTAAAGTCTTCCATAAAAATCTGTAATACATACTCAGTGATTAATATGTCTGCCTTAAAGCAGTAATTCAGTTCTCCTGTAAACGTTTTAGCCTTAACAAGGTATGATTTTTTCCCCCATTAATTTTCAGCCTTATGCAAATGAAAATGTCCTCACAGTAAATTAAATTTAATTGTAGTCATTGAATACATAACATATCGCTATATTCAATCAGAATACCTTTCAGTTGAACTTTGGTTGTTAAGTCTCTCACGGGATCTTAACAGATTTTTGATGTGTTTAAACAGAAGCTTGTTTATTATCCAGTTGTACAGTATTCTAGAGGTCAAAGCTAAACATGTATGCTTAAAATATATTGCACACACACTCAATAGAGCACATGATAGTGCAGCCAGATATTCCAGTGGCAGGATGCGACAGGAACGATGTACTGATGTACCACAATTAAAAAGGTGTTTTATACTTAATATGCAGTAGAACCTGATAATTCCAATTATTTGTTCAGGTTTTCCCATGTTTAATTAAGTTAATTTTAAATACCTGCAGAGGTGGAAAGTTCAGGTTCAGAAAATACAAATCTAAACCAATATTTTGTTTCAATCATCCAGCTGAGTACTCTGCGACTGTGACACTTTATACTCAACTGGTCGGTTGAAATAAAATCTTGGTCTGGAATATACCTGGTTAATGTAACACTTCTTGCAAAGACTAAAATATACTGGACTTACATTTGAAGGGCTTTTGTCCCTGTATCTGTGATCACGCCTGACCTGAATCAGTATTTTTCATTGTTGTTGAATGCATTGTACTGATGTATGGAACACTTTTAGAAGGTTCCGGTTGATACTTTGTACACTTTGATCTCATAGAAGGCGCGGGGTGTAAACTATCATTAACATACTATGTTTCAATCACAATCAAAATGAGGTTCAAGGGAACATGCATCCAGGCCATCGCCATCCTTAGATGTAATACGAGTTAAATGAGTACTGAGTGTGACATTATTATCAGTCAACAAGCTGCCCGGGAGTGTCCATGCAAGGATATCATAACTGTCGAGTCCATAATGTTCATTTAGAAATGTGCTAATATACTTAGAGTGACAGTATGATTATGGTTCTCCTGTCCTTTAAGATATTTGCAGTTGCTGCCATCACTTGACACGCTCTTACTGGCTGCTATGACACTCCCTCTGAGCACCTTAATTAGCTCCAGCGCTTGGGTGTTCCTTTCACTGCTCTACAGTGACACCGAGACCCCCC
The DNA here is from genome assembly GCA_026781145.1 of Hippopotamyrus pictus. Taxonomy (NCBI): domain Eukaryota; kingdom Metazoa; phylum Chordata; class Actinopteri; order Osteoglossiformes; family Mormyridae; genus Hippopotamyrus; species Hippopotamyrus pictus. The sequence goes on along the minus strand of JAODLC010000085.1, from coordinate 8,137,291 downwards.
CCCTCAGCTGTCCCAACTTCCTGCCAGCGGTTTATTAGAAGCAGTAACCTGACTCTTCATTGTCTCCAAACATGGGCTATTATTGGACTGGGTTTCAGCATCTTATTTGACCGAGAGAACAAATGGATGCTGCTAAGCTTACCTCTCTTCTCGGAACTTTTATAGCATCGCAGCTGCTCTTTCATTCAAGACTCGAGTTTGAAAGTTAAAAGAACTGGTGTGGAACAAGTTCTACAAAACCAAACCCAATGCCCACTTCTTTCTGTACCACCAAGATAATCATATCCATTATTATTATTGTATTTAATTATCAATGTATAAAAAATGTATACATTGATGTAATGGTCTTGCCTTATTGTCATGCAACAATGGAAATGCATCTCATTTGCACTAATATCACATGCTTAGACCTAAGAATTGTTTCTCCACAAAAAGGTCAAGGCCGAATTCAGTCTCAGAGCAGGTGCAGGCCGGCCATAGGTGAGCGGCCGTCACGGGAATATTTGTAATGTAAGCAGGATCTCAGCGGTGCGAGGACCTGCATCAATAGAGGATCTGCGATTAGTAACCAGCACGGCTCTCCCTGCTGCTCCTCACGAAGGTGTAAACAGGCCGCTGTGATGATGATGAGGACCGATGTGACAGACTGTACTCGGGATCAGGCACTGAAGAGACGAGGAGCTAAGGGCACATTCCATGCTAATTAGAATTTTTTTTTTTTTGATGAAGAGGACAACTTGACCTTACAGGCAGTGTTATGATAAACTTTGGTAATATTTTTTTTGCAGAATTATATAATGAAAATGAATAACGTAACATTAATGAATACAAATGCTTTCGCTTAGGTCCTTATACTTTCTGTAATTAGTAATGTAGGGCAAAATGGCATACTTTTTATGTTATATATATATACATAAAAGGTAACAAGGTTACATCTTAGGTAACAAGTTGGATGCAGGATAAAAGGGCAAGCATAAAAAATAAAGGGACATAACACCAGTTGATTGACTAACCTATATGAGTAGTCTAGCCAATCGATTGAGTAACTTTACTGGTCTAGCCAGTTTCCTCACCGTGAGGTATTGCTTACTATGAACTGCCGACTGCTCTTGGTCCCTAGCTTTCCTTGCATGCTTGTCCCCCCCCCCCTTTTGTGGTTGATCCAAGTGATGACCACATACAGTGCCTTGAAGCTTTGAAGCTTTCCCGTCAATTGTATTGAAAAGTGGTTAATTTCTCAAGGCTTCAGACGCTCACTAGAGCGTCCTGTAGGTAAAAAGAGCTTGTAGATTGACATGCACAGAGGCCGGCACACATAAGGTCATCAGACCAGTGTAACGGCGATTCAGTATTTTTGCGCCGTCTTAAATCTGTTCAGTTTCTGTTTAGTTCTGTTTAGATGGTCTCATTCTGTATAGGTGTATTTCTTAAACGTGTGAGGTTACTCAAGATAATGCATTCGAAGACATGCATTTTTCCCCAAACTGAATTGAATTTTATAATAACATTATAATGTTTCAGTTGTGTGTCACAACTCCTAATGTTTTTGTCTTCAATTAAATTGGTAAAGCTTCAGATAATAGTGCTATTACTATTAGTGTTTCACTATTGTTAGCAGAGGCGGACATTTCAGGTCCTGAAAGTAAAAATCCAAACCAGGACTTTGTTTCAACCAAGCAGTTGAGCATAAAAAGTCACAGTCACAGAGTACTCAACTGGTTGGTTGAAACAAAATCCTGGTTTGGATTTTTACTTTCTGGACCTGAAATGTCCGCCTCTGATTGTTAGTGAACAAGAAGAGATTTGCTTGTGTGACCGGACTGACGTACCTGGAATGATCATATGTAGAACAATAAATGTGTGAGAAGTACTGTAAAAAGGTAAAAACTGTGTATTTGTTTAAATTGCATCTATTTCTATTTAGCAGAGCCCCCTCACCATCAAGGCATCAAATCCCGGCCTCCCAAGTGACAAGCAGGGTTACTAATGTTTGTGGATCAAAAGGGCCATCCTGTTACAAAGCAGCTGCGTTAATAACATATCAGCATTACAACTGCCTGTTATATTTCACCTTATTAGTATGACTACATGCGAAATGTCGTCTTGTGAGGGATTTTGGAGCTGACTCAAACTGTCAGAGTCATTATTCGCCACAATCCCAACAATCTTTTTATTGCCTAAATTAGCAAGTACTTTGCTTGGGGAAACCAGCCAAAAACATTCTGTGAGTGACAATACCTTAGCGCTGGGGCCACTCACGTGGCAGTGTGATGAACTGGAGCGGCGTTGGCGGGTGTAAATGGTTTAGTGTGACTGTCTTGTCTTGTGTTGTTACTGTGTTGTCCAGTAATGTCATGTGTAGCATTAATTGTTGTACATAGTGGGGTGTGTGTGCTAATTGTGTGTGGTGTGGGTAGTTCGGGCGACCTGTACAGTGGGCAGTGTGTGTGTGTGCGTGTGTATGAGGCTGCAAACCTTTCTGAGGCCATGATTCGGTCAATAAATACACATCTTGATGGAGAACTTTGGCAAGAATGAATGAATGTTACATTTACATAGTGCTTTTCAGAAGCAAAGGGGAGCCACTTCAGCCACCACCACTGTGTACTGCCCCCCCCCCACCCCGTGCCAGTGCGCTCACCACGCAGTTTTCTAAGGTAGTGAAGGGGCAGGTGAGAATTCACCAGTTAGAAACAGGAGATAATTAGGAGGCCCGATGTGATAGGGCCACAGTGGGCGATTTTTAGCCAGGACACTGGGACGGCACCCCTACTCTTTCAAAATATGCCTAGGGGTCTTTTATGACCTCAGGGGGTCAGGACCTCAGTTTTACATTTCATCCAAAAGATGGCGCCATTTTCCCAGCACAGCGTCCCCATCACTGCATTGGGATCCACACAGACCACAGGGTGGGCTGACCAGTTGGTCAAACCAACGCCTCTTCCAGCAGCAACCCATCTCTCCTAGTTGGTCTCGCATCCAAGTACTGGCCAAGCCCAAGCCTACTTAACTCTAGGTCAGGGGTCTCCAACTGCGGTCCTGGAGAGCTACTAACCAGTAGGTTTTCTATCCTACCCGGTTTCTGATG
>JAODLC010000085.1:8110920-8122481 GCA_026781145.1 Hippopotamyrus pictus | reverse complement strand
ATTTGCCGTTTTGCAATTAATTTTTCCTTATTGGATGCACTGTAACTAACAATGCTGTATTCAAGTCTCTCTTGGGTGATGAATTTAAAAGAATAGGTTGCTTTATATGATATTTAAGTAATTTTAAAACCATGCAATATTTGGATAATATTTTACTGGATGACATTTACTTTTACCTGAGTAACCTTATGGATCGGTATCGGCACTCCTACTCAGGTATAAACATTGAGTACTTTTTCCCACGAGATATCCAAGCTCGGCAGGCCCCCTTCAGCGTGACGGCATCCGCCGTCGGGTTCGGAGGTCGTCACCATGACAGGAACCAACGACTTCACAGCCACAGCTCAGCAGTGTCGCTTCTGCCATGAAGGCATGGAGTATGGCCCGCTCACACTCAATGTCCAACCTCCCTTGGACAAGAGAAGTTAAGAGAATAAGAGAAGTTCAGTGTCCTGTACTACGAAGCGGGGTTACTGGCTTATTGGGGTAACTTGTCAGATTTAAGGTACCACAGTTTAAATGGACTTTTTATTCGTTCACCTACATTTTGCCCAGACTACCTTAAATCCGACAAGTTACCCCGATAAGCTAGTAACCCTGCTTCGTAGTACAGGCCACTGTTCCAAAGGTGTGAGTTAAAGATTTCCAGTACAGGGGTCTCTGCCAGTCGCACCCTCACTCTACATTTAGGTCTAACAGGTCTATCTGGCATTTTCCCGTGCCACCTCATCCTACTCACCATCAAACGAGTACCAGTTGAGAACTCAGCTGCTTTCTTCACCTGAGTGCCCAAGATATATGGTTGCTGATCTGATGATCATTGATCTACAGCCTAGGTTATCCTGGTGCCAAATGCACTTAAGAACACCGTTATGCTCAAACGCGGTGAACTGTGACTATCACCAAAATCCAATAACAGAGCCCCATTCGGGTTTAGCTCAGGCAGGCCGTTCCTCCCAATCACACCCTTTAAAGTTTCACTGTCATTAATCACATGATCGTTAAAGTCCCCCCAGTAGAACAATGGAGTCTCCAGAAGGGGCACCTTCCAAGGCCCCCATACAAAGTCTCCAAGAAGGCCGGATTCTCTTAACTAATGTCCAGTGCATAGGCACAGACCAGAGTCGGAGCCTGTACCCTGACGGGAGATGACCCTCCAGGGCGAACTACAACATTCAGCCCAACAATAGGGCAATGAGTAGACCCACACCTGCCCAGTGTCTCCCACCAGGGCAACTCCAGAATGGAATGGAGTCCAGTCCCTCTCCAGGAGTTTGGCTCCAGAGCTAGTGCTGTGTATTGAGGTGAACGTACTGTGTCTAGATGGTATCTGTGAACTTCCCGCAGTAGCTCTGGGCTCCTTTCCCACCAGAGAGGTTATGTTTGGTGTTCCTAAAGGCAGTTTGGGTTACCGAGGATAAATCCACCAAGACCCGTGCCTTCGACTGTCACCCAGTCCACGTGATACACACCCCCCGCAGGTGGTGGGCCCACAGCTGCTCCATAACTGCAATTGTATTTCTTATTTACATTTTCTGTTCAATTTATCAAAAAAACTATGTTTTTGGGAAAAAAAAACATAAGAAAACATGATATTGAAAATTATGAAAATAATACAGTATATGAAATGACCCTTTAACTGACAAATATGCAGTAGAGCTGACTTTGACCTATGAGAAGAAGACAAATCTGCCCAGCATCCTGATTGGTGTGGGGCTCCAACCCCCCTTAATCAATCTGCATAAAGAGAATCTTATTCTTACACAGCTACAGTGTCTGTACACCCCCACTCCGAGGACAAGGGCAGCACCACAAATCACTCCCCAAACATTCGGGCACAAAGCAGGGATTTGGTAGGTTAGGGGCAAACCATGATGCTTTTCATATAGTAGAGACTTTAAAGAATAGGAATATGATACTAAATATCAAAAATATTAAAAATGAATTGTGCCAGAATTTTACAAAAACATGCTCAACTGTGTGGTTGATATGTCAGTAAAGGGTAGAAATTACCATGAGGCAGCACAGCAGTTGTAGTAGGAAGATGTTTGAGTGGGAAACGTGAACAAACAAAGAAATTAGATTATATTATTAAAACACAACATTATCCTATTACATTATGTGTCAACATATGCCTTAGTATGCACGTGTATATTACAGGGAAGCATGTGGTGCAGTGTATTGAGACGTCTTCATTTTCATTTTTAGTGATGGACATCAGTTTTTATTTTGGCAGAGGAAAGAGTAGCAATGCTCTTGATTCATAGGAACCAGACGTGATGTATGATGCAGATTAAGGAATACTGTTAAAATTCAGTGATTTTCCAGCATCTACTTACCATAAACTGACAGCTCAGCCATAAGATAGATGTCTATTGTTTCTTTTTTAAAAAGGGGGTGGTCAAATTTTTGGAAAAAAAAAAAAAAAACTTTTTTAGACATTATTTGGTGCTCTAGTAATAGGTATTTATGGTTAAATGTTTTTTTTCATCACCTCTTTCAATGAGTGTCAGTTAAAGGGATATCATTTTATCAGTTTCATTGTTGTACATCCCTTTTCACACCTCTGTACTCCCAGTATGTTTCGATTTCCTTACCATGAAACTGCAACACCAGTACCTGTACTACCACAGAGAAGATCCCACCTTCCCTTTCTCAGTCTCAGCAGTAACTACGACGACGGCCGACGATGTTGGCTTTCACATACTCCTCCTCAGCATCGGGTATGATGCAGTCCTTCTTCATGTCGAAGGGGCGTGTTTGTGCCTCCAGAAGCTCCTTCTCTGATTTCCGCTGGAGGGGGCTGCTACTCCGAAGTCAGCCATCTGGGAATTTGCCATATTTACTGGACCAAAAGGTTTACTTTGCAAGAAATTTAAACATACCAACAGTCATAACCTGATTAAATGCACTACACTGAACTGAATTTTAAAACACATACAAAATACATAAGATGTCTTTAAGCAAAATCAACTAATCAAAATCACATGATCAGAACTAATGGAGGAGAAAGATATGTTGTATACCAATAAAGTTATGAAGTGTGTGGTAGGATATTCAGTACTGTACGTAGCTCTGCGGAGTTAAAAAGTCAAGTTAGACTTTAAAAATGCTTTACCGAAATCAGAGATTTGACTGCAGATGGCAGCATAGGAGAATACGAGCAGCTCAGTACTGCCACTGAAATGTTTTAAAGTTCAGCTTCCTGCTAGAGTCTGCATCTAATCATTTTAAACACAAACACATTGCCGTTTTCCTGCTCTGTGACAAATAGAAAGCGTAAATATTGCAAACGCCACTCATAGCCTACCTTGAGATGAAACAGTGTGATCAAGGTCCCTCTTCATTGTTTATAAATGGGGCGTGCTCCCATGTTTAGGAATGACATCCCTGGGGGCTGGGCCGTCTATGTGCCTGTGTTTGGTAGAGCTGGAGACGGAGGGGAGTGTGTGGGCTGGTAAGAGAGGAAGAAAACAGCAGAACAATCTATGTCGGGAGCCTGATTAGTGATAGGCTTGCTGCCCATACGTGTTAGCAGTGCCCTGGAAAAAAGTAGCCTCTGATTGATATAGATATTTTGTGAGCTGTACTACATATTTTCTTCATTGGTGTTTTGAACCATTTTTGTTAACACTTTACTTGATGGGGCACAAATACTTTGTGATAACTCAGTTACTACTGAAGCACAAATCATGAACGAATCATGGACAAATGTTGTTAGTACTTGACAAAAGATGCTTCACGAGTCATTAATGATGAACAAACATGAGATCAGTCTTATACTTCTGTTTTTCATTACTCGTTCCTTCAGTAGATCCTTAATAGTTCCTTCAATGATTCCTTCAATAGTTCTCAAAGGTTTACCAATTACCAGATATAGTAACAAATATAGTAACTGCTTGAGATAAAACATGCATCATAATTCATTAATGGTGAATTAACATGAGATCAGTATGTAACTAAGACTGTGGTTTATTACTACATTAGTAATGCCATAATGCTACATTATTTGCACCCCGTCAAGTAATGTGTTACTAAACTTTTCACTACATTGTCTTATCCAAGGGGTGGTCCAGTAGCTAGCATTGTTGCCACATACACACACACACACACACACACACACACACACACACACAGACACATATATAGGCCGAATGACCTCCTCTCGTTTGTATAGTTCTTATGTTCTTATTTTCTTAAGTGCTTTTGTCCAAAGTCACATACATGGAAGGATCAGGATCGCGGGAGCAATTGGGGTTAAAACAGTTTTCTATCTAATTTCACATAAATTTCTTTGATTAGCTAGACTAATCACATTTCCATACGTGTCTCAGTTTGTAGGATCACAGAAAGAGCATTTACAGCCAACAAAATGAACTAAAATAAATACATTACTTCCATATATACAAAATGTTTTTTATCAATTAATAAATTGATTAACTGAAATGTATGATAACATGGTAACATTTTGGTAAAAACCAAGGGTGTTACTATAAATTATCCTGTTAATGGGGATTTGCTCTGCTGTATAATATTTACTGCTGTAATGTGTTTTAAAGGAGTATAATGAACAATACCATTTGAGCATTCTATATGGTGCACACACCAGCACACGCTGACATTGCTAACCTGCTTTGGAGGGTAATTGTAGTAAGAATTTCCATGAAGTGCTAGTTTGACCCATGTGCAGGTCAAGGTTTCTAGTAACTTGTTGTCCATTATCACCTACCTAGGAAAGAAAAGCCTTTGCCCTGTGTTAGATCTTGTTGTCATTGCACTATTTCCTACTCTTTATCGCCGAGTGCAAAGATAACTCTGTAGATGACTCTGTAAATAACACTGTATATAACTCTGTAGATAACTCTGTAGATAACTCTGTAGATAACTCTGTGAAATTCCTGCCGAGTGCCTCTTGCTGATTGAGGAGGACAGCTTGCGAGGCTGCTGACAGTTGCCCGTTCATGAGGCGTGCTCCCCATCTGAAAGGTGACAGGCAGTCTCCCTGACATGTACGGCGACTGATATGAAATTCTAGCAATAAGATTATTAGCTACGAAGGTCTGCACCTGTCATTTTATGTGATGCGGCTGGCAGTAAAAACAGGAAACTCAAGAAGCAGTTTGCAAACATTTTGCTAGATATTTGTCAGTTAAGTAATACAACTTTATGTTTTAAATTATTATATTTGTTATTTAAGATTATTGTTTTAAATAATTTTTTATTAATTATATTTTATATGTTTTATTATTTTTTATTTTATTAATTATTGATAATGCATTGGGGGGGGAATGGCAGTGCAGTCGTCAGCACTGTCGCCTCACACCTCAGGGACAAGGGTTCGAGTTCCTACCATGGCTTCAAGTGCGTGGAGTTTTCATGTTCTTCCTGTGCCATCATGGGGTTTCCCCTGGGTACTTTAGCAGTCCAACAACATACTGAGGTTAATAATAATGAGGTAATCAGTTTGCCCAAAGGTGGGAATGTATGGAACATCATTTAGTACTATACAACATAGAATATAACCATTATGGTATTATTGAAAAGCAGGCCAAATACCCATGATGTAATCATTACAATGTAATCATTATAATGTAATCAACACAATGCAATCAACTGAGTATGTATTTGCACCTCGTGTTACCCTAAGAGTTTCTGTTAGCTACTTTATATTAGCCCTGAATCTATGAATATCCACCTTTATTAGTGTTATACCTTATCACTATGTTGAAGGACAAATATAATATCAACCCTCTAATTAGACAACGTGTAACAGGCTGAAGCTGCCAAGGTGTGCTACTGAAGGAAGGGATTCATCTGAGTTCACCAGAAGTTCACGGCTGAGAATATTTAAAAAACCAAGTGGAGATGGTCACGCCATCATTATGTTCAGCGGAGGGACCAAACAGTAAAAGAAATGACTTACAAACTTATCAACTAGGGGTGTGGATTAAGGGAAAAAACAATGATTGTGAATGGTCGAAGGAATGATGATGCTCAAGTGACGAGATATTGTTAAATGATAAGAACTTGTATAAAAATTGGTGTAAAACAGTATTGGACACGCTTGTGTGTCCAGCCTTGGTTGTAACTTCATTGTTGCAATAAAGACTGACTTTGGATCCACACCAGCGGCTTCTAACTTCTGATTTGGGGGGGGGAGGAAAAACCACAACAAATAGTGTGTGAGTGCAATGGGCTGGTGACACAACCCTGAATTGGACAAGCAGTTACAGAAAATGGGAGATAATGTAATAAAATGAATATGTAAATCAACTTGACACACAAAGTGTATGAATTTATTCCTGCTCTAAGTTTGGTTTTATTAAGTCAAAGGCTGTTTTTTATGTCTGAGGAACAGAATGAATAGTTAGAATTTCCAGCCATCGGATTTCCTGCCTGTCCAGGTTTCTTTTATTTTTGTCAGGTACTGTGATCCTATAAGTTGCAGTATGGTGCAGATAAATACTGTAAAAGCTGTTTCCCCTAACTACTATTACAACAGAAACATTATCAGTAGATATACTGGGGTAGTTCAATTATTTGCATTGCATTGATCCAATGGTACCATTATTACTGTAAATGTTTTTAGTCTGTGACAGTACAGCATATTTGAACAGCATATCAGAAATATGAATTCCCAGTATAATAATGCTTTGAAGGTATTGGAATGTAATGGCTTTTTAATTTGAATACTTTTAGTATATTTTGTCACTTCTTGAAATATAGCTCTAATCCTGGGATGGCCAGCCTTCTCCACATAGGGCCAGTGTATATGTAGGTCTTTGGGATAACCTTTAGGTCAGCTGTTCAAACCCAGGTGTGAGGGCTCTTCAGCCAATCAGTCCTCTAATTAGTAATCTAATTAGGGAGTTGTAGCAAAAACTCGCATATACAATGGCCCTATCTAGACAAGGTTAGCCATCCTTGCTTCAAACTATCAAATGTCACACAGAGGTGATTTTGTTTCAACGAACCAGTTGAATACTCTGTGACTGACTCTTTGTACTCACCTGGATGATTGAAACGAAATCGTGGTCTGGATTTGTAATCTCTGGACCTGTAATCTCCACCTCTGGTGTCACATATTACAAAATCGCAAATATTCAGTGTTTATTTTTTTGAAGATGAAACAGATCGATGTGGTGTGACTTTACAGACACAGCAATGCATGTTCAGTATGTTAATTGCATTCATGTTTGAATTCATCGCCATCAAAGCATGAGAATGCTGGGCTCTGGCATGGGATATCAAACAATACTGCTAACATGAAGCCATAAGTGAAGTGTAGAGAGACCCTGCTAAATAAAGTCGGAGCTGCAAAGGGCCTCCCATTATAACAACTAAGTGACAAGTATTGAAACTGACTCCCCGGAGGGGTGTTATTCACAGAATGAGAAACAACTAGTCATAGGCCCCCTTCTGATGGCAATGATGATGACCCTTTACATTCTCCATGACAAGTGAGTCTACCAGACACAATGGAAAACATAACATAATTAATTCACCGCTAATGGTTTTGGATCAATCCACTTGCAAAAGAACTGTATTTTGAGTTTGTTTAAATTGTTAAGTCACATAGAAAGTTTGACCCTACAGCTCCCCATCAGCTCCATAATTAGTCCTATCAGTAGAACATTCCATTCCCTACTCCTCACTGACAATCCCTCTCCAGCCAGGCCCCTCTCCAGATCGCCAGTGGTCACTTCTGCGCAAAAGCGACGTGGCACCTCAGAGTCACCCTTAGACCGTGTTGATCTGAAACCTGATTCCCCACCTTTCCCTCTCTGCCTAATATTAGCCCGGTGTTCTCTTTCAGTGATTTGAAAGGACAATGAGGTCATTAAGACACTCAGTTTTAAATATAGAAAGCAGCAATTGTGAATAAAGAGCAGGGAGATTGCTGAAATACAATGCAATCTTCTATAAATTGGACCACTCTGCAGGAAATTAGTTCAAACAATTAAATGGTACTAGAAATAAAATTAGAGAGAGTCTCTAGGTTTATGACTACAAAACCGCATTAAATACATTCACTTCAAACATTATTCATGTACTGCTCAACTATTTAACTAAAAGGATTCGTGGCTTTATATTAATTGTAATCATTGGAGTATCGTGAAAAGTCCCATTGTGAGAATGATCGTATATGGAAATGAATACCTGAACCCTGTACAATGAGCAGAATATATAAAGCAGATTTTTATTTTGAAACTTGATATTGATCATTTGAAGCGTAATATATGCCTACGTCTGTCTCACTGTGAATGTCAGTTATGGAGACCTTTGTAACATGAGCAGTAACTCAACGGTGTGAAGATTCGCACTTGGAGTATAAGTCTGTAATTAGCATCCATCATGCTCGCCTGTGCTCCCCTCTCTGGCCCTGACTGGCTCTGCTGGGCTCCGAGGCGCTGAGCTGCTCTGAAGGGCTGCCGCTTGACTGACTGCAAGGTAAGGGAGAACCGCGGCTGAGAATGACCCACTTACTCTTTGGTCTCAAACCACGATAATAACTGTTTCAAATTTAAAATAATGTGCGAAGTTAAGATTTCACTGGATTAAATGCTTTATTGACGTGCCAGTATAGTTCCCGACATGAGGCTGAATTTATTTCGTATTGAACAGCCATTCATCTTTTGCATTTGATTTATTGCTTTGATGCATATAATGAGTTATATAGAGAAAAATATTCATATATGTATAAACAAAAACAAGGTTTACATGAAAACAGGCTACCCGTCTTCACTCTGATCTGCTACTTGAAGGCAGCTGTCCTATGGCTGACCCTGGTCAGACTGCAGGAGCAGGTAGGTGATGCCTGACTGAGTGAGAAGTTGTTCACATGGAGGCAAATGATAGTCAATGTATCTTCTGGAAATTCAATCAAATGAATAACAAAATGTATATCATTCTTACACAGTGAAATAAATGTTCCTACAATCTAAGGATGATCGCTAGACAGACAAATGTTTATAAAATAGATTGAAGCCATAGAAGGAACATGCAAAATATTACTATAATTAAATACTTATAATTGTTGTTACAAATTTATATTTTGCAAAAATAACTGACATTTTGTCCATGTGAATCAGATTTTAACATCCTGTTAAAATGTACGTATGTGTATGTGACTGCATTGTGCCGAAAGGTCCTCACATACAGCACATGTGGTTATAACAAAGACCACTGGCAGGCTCAGCACGTCATGAACTTCTGCAGATGAGTGACACGAATAGAGCGAATGAAAGATAATATCAGGCCTGGTCAGCATCTCACCTTGACACTTGGATGCTTGCCAACCCTAATTTTTTTATGTCACTTGTGTGTGTGTGTGTGTGTGTGTATGTATATATATGTGTATGTGTAGCTATGCAGAATGTCCTTGCATATATACATATATACGGTGTGTGTGTATGTATATATACACTCACACACACATATTTCTACGTATATATATATATATAATATATAGTAATAATGCGTAGCCTCATCCTTCCAGTCATTCATTCCATCCTCTTCTCTTAAAGACTCTTAAGGACTGCAGTGTTATTTATGCTGTAAATCTAGCTCAGGAGTTTGGTTGCAAGTGCAGTGCTGGCGGGATCACAAAGGATCAAAGGTTTTTATTATGCTTATATGTAGATGTAAAGTGGGGGTCTCAACAGCACGCGGGGGGTGTCCTCACAGCATTTGTAATTATATGATAGTGTGTTCTGAGGTTCTATAAAATGAGCATCTCATGCCAGGCAAATGTTTTTTCCAAGCCTTTTGCTTAATTTGTAGATTAATTATCCACACGTATGAGCCTTTTTTAAATGTGTAAATCTTTTTCAGGTAATGTTTCAGGTCCGGGGGGAAGCAACTCAGCCAGCAGGGGGCATTGCAGCAAAGGAAGCAGCTATCTGACTAGGGTGCTTATAATGTGTATGAATTAGTTATTTGTGGCATTCAGCATGTCAAGGAAGGCCGTATCGAAGGAAGCATCTTTAAGTAGGCTTTTACACGCAGCATGTGGGTGTTAATGCTGTTAAATTCCAGCCTCCTGAAGTGTGCACTGAAACACTTACAGTTATTAACAGTTCTATTCATTGCAGTAGTTCATTGGCCTGTCACACAAATTGCCTGTTTATTGTCTTAATAACATAATGCGATGTATTCAACTGTAACATGAAAATTATAAGTGCAAGTTTACATGAATCGTATCAGCAACCTGCTCCTATGCCTTTGTGCCAAGTCTTATTTTATATTTGTTTTGAAATATTTGCTATAGCATCAATATTGAAATTTTGTTTAGACAAACAATAGAGAAATTATAAGAGCAACATCAGTGTTGGCAACTAATATCTACAAAATGGCTTGGCAACATTATAGGTGCAGGTAAAAACTTTCTGTCTTAATTAAATCATTAGATTCAAGACAGTTGCAAGAGAGAACTTTATTCTACTCAATCAGAGGAGAAGCACTGATAGTGGAGAGAAACTACAGCAGGGGGATTTCAGAAGGGTCCATCAGAGAGCTTCACTCTTCATCAAACCCTTTCTGTGGTTGCAGACACAGTTGGAGAGAAGGAATAAAAGCCTGGTTAGTTCCCGCTATAAGCCTGGTTTAAATTAGTTGCTTTTATAGAAGAACCCAAACCTGAAGACTTGGAAGAAAGAAATTAATATATGTAAAGAGTGCTGCTTCTCAGCAGCATGCTAGCTGTATTTATTGCAATATAAAAGAAAATGCAGCATTTAGTTCTCAATAGCTGGGGTATTTTTTATCTGTGGTTATTATGGAATGACTGACCTTGGAGCCGACGTCGCGGCTCTTGGCCCGCAGCTTGTTGACCTGCGACTCTGCGATGTCGGCTCTCTCCTCCGCCTCGTCCAGCTCGTGCTGCAGCTTGCGGAACTTGCCCAGGTTAGTGTTCGCTTGCTCCTCCTGGATCACAGAGACACAGATCACGGCAGTTAAGTCTGACCTGGCGAATAATGCTGCGTTCAGTAAGATCCTCAGGAAGAATCTCTGCAAAGCGTAATAGTGATAAACGTCTGAAATCTATATACGTACAGCTTCCTCCGCAGACCTCTTGTACGATTTGACCTTAAGCTGCAGTTTATCCACCAAATCCTGCAAGCGGGCCATGTTTTTACGATCCTCTTCAGTCTGAAAAAGAGATTATCCACCCTTAAATCTGATGCTGGAGAATCATTTCTCAAACCGAGATCATGAAGCAACCGATGCACAAGTTGCCTTAGAAGGTACCCTAAATGATATACCTGGTAGGTGAGCTCCTTAATGCGCCTCTCGTATTTCCGAATTCCCTTAACAGATTCATTGCTTCTCCGCTGTTCTGCTTCAATTTCAGTTTCCAGTTCTCTCACCTGCAAAGATAATGCAACAGATTATAAAAATACTTCCAGTGATTTGGGCATTGTTATGTACATTCATGCATACAGTAACTCATTACTGTACATACAATCATCAAAAGAGTTAAGTTAGATACTCACCCGGGCTTCCAGCTTCTGCACCTGCTTCTTGCCCCCCTTCATTGCAATCTGCTCAGCTTCATCCAG
>JAODLC010000085.1:8057385-8097186 GCA_026781145.1 Hippopotamyrus pictus | reverse complement strand
TATATATACACACACACACACACACTTCAGTACATTTCTGGGAGATTAGAATTTCACATGAATGATAGCAAATAGACCCAAAAATATATAAAGAGAATTTAAATGCATTATAATAATTATTTGAGTTTATAATCATGATAAATATGCAGTATACATTTATTTTTTATCCATTTTACATTTAGCTTGAGATAAAAAATTAATTTAAAAATTCTACATCTGAGAGGGAATCCAGGTAGCAGTGAGTGCAACAGCGACAGCCAGGGCATTTAGTGATAATGCTTCAAACGAAATATGCAAATTATAGCCTACAACGTACCAACTAGGGAGAAAATAAAACCTCAGACAAAAATGGAAATACTGCCAGAGTACAAACTTTGTCCTTATCGAGGTGGAAACGCCATGAGATTTATGTCATTTTTCCATTTCAGTCGTGTTTCCATTTCTAAAGAAAATCTAACATTAAATATTATAAGTATTTTCAATGAGGAGGAAGATCTATAATCGTAATACCTACATAAGCAAACATTTCAAATACAAGGAGTTAGCAATGAACCATTTATGAACATAAAATGAGTGAAAATCCCATCTTCTAAAAATGACAAGGAATGATACTGTACACTAAGGCGATGGACATAAATCCACTATACAAAGGAATACCGCTTGGGAGTGCGATTTAGAAAGGAAAGGGTAAATTAGACGGGGCGCCACTGAAGAGGCACTGACAGCATTGGCACAAGGGTTAACAAGGTGCCAGAATACTTTCAGATCTCTGAGAGACTGATGACAACAGATGTGAGAACCACATACCATCTATTCCTTCTCACCTCATCCAGTCTTCCTCTTTTAAATAGTCTTATAACATAGGAACACATTATTCCATATAAGAAATATTATTTAACACGTTAAATGACACCCATGACCCTGTACTGGATAAGCAGCTGGTTGAATGTATGTTATTTGACAAGAAGACCGATAATGTTATTGGATGAGACACAGCCAGGAGCACACATAACTCGCCCTATAAAACTATACATGCGGTAATTTGATGACGTAACTGCACAAATGCGTGCTTATTTTATATGCGTTGGCGCTGTTATGAATAGAAATTACAATGCATTTAATCTTTATACCTCGAAGGAGTTGCGCGATATCCGTATAAAGGTTGCAGTGCACGGTAATTTCTTGTCATAATGGCGCAAATGCGCATAAAATAAATGACATTTGCGCTGTAGCCCAAACAAATTGCCGCACCTCTGCGGCAAACGTGTAATTGCACACCAGTTACGTGCATCCTTGGTATATAGCTATGCTTTTTGGTTTACAGAGCCTTCAGTGTATTTAGTAGCCCTTGCTCTTTGAAGAACAAAGATAGTGTCAGCTCAACACCTAGGTGCATTTATGTCTTCCCAGAACGACGTTACCCAAACAGACCATCAGTCAGTCCCGCTTAAGCCCTGCCTCGGAGATTTACTAGCTATTCCAGCGGCATTAGCGGCGAACGCCATGCATAATGAACCAGCTGTCGCTGGTGTCAATCAAGATTTTACCAGAAGTTCCAGATTGAGCACCAGGGATCACAGACGAAAAAAAAATGCAATGAAACTTACATGACGAGGATGATACACTGGTGACGGCCAACCTAAATTAAACTAACAATGTACCCGCAAAATAGGAATAAGTGTTCTTTAATACTTTAACAGGAGTAATTAAGTAGGTAATTTATCAGGGTTCCCAACTCACGTACCTGGCTGGAGACGTATATGCTTTCAGACTCGCGTTCACACGATGCACACACGAACCGTCCTATACAATAAAAACTCAGGTACACTTTGCACTTTATATTTATATTTATATTATCTGCACTTTTTTTTTTTTACTCTTTTTTGCAGTCTTTGGATCAGTCAGGGTTCATTTCACTGCATGTTGTACTTGTTAACTATGTATGTGACAAATAAAGAATCTTGAATCTCTTGAATCTCACTTAATTTAAATTTTTATTATTATAAAAATAGAAGTAAAAACTCTTACTCTGTGCAATACTGTTACTTAACTGCCACCTTAAATCGTTGACAATTGTACTGCTGCTCACGGTTGTCACTTTATTTCATGTGAAATAACGTTGTCTCCCTCTGCCCCACCTCAGTATATGCCAGCGGTTAAATTTTTTTTTTTTTTACAATTTTAACTTTATATTGTTACTTCTTTCTACTATATTGCTGAGACTTGTCTATTCTCGTCAGTCACATTTCATTGTAATGTTGACCCTGTACTAACTTGCATTTGACAAATAAAACTGAAACTGAACTGAACTCACGCCAGAAATCTATATCATTCCATTACAAACCTAAAATTAGTGATATCAAAAGCATTGAGGTAGTTTGCAAACCCAACATATTATTTACATGGTAATACAACTGTTACATACATGTAAATGAGGATGCAGACAATCCCCCGCCAGCCTGCTGACCAAAGTCTGCAACCCGATTTATAATTGATATATTTAACCTGACAAAAACGTGATTTCCAAATGAACAAAAAAATAATACACCCAATATACAAAACTCACACATGCAATCTTATAAACAGTGCTCAAATTACAGCAAAACAGAGGAAAAACTATATTTCATAATAATACAAACTGAAAAAATAAATTTCAAATATATTAAGAAAAGAGCACCAGTATGTCAATGGTAAAGACTAATTCCAAACAGAAACAAAGGTGACAGACATGAGAGGGACACTGGCAAACAGCACGGGCCAGTAAGGGTCACAGGGACAGGCATGGTGTGGATAGTGACCTGCAGATATTTAAAGGTACAATAGTGGCTGGCATTCTTTACATTGTACTGTGCTGAAACAATCGGAGGAAATTCGCGAGGGGCACACACAAACAACACACCTATTTTCACACACTAAACAGATGCTTGCAGTCAGAGGGCAGTATTTTTGTGGTAGACTACGCAGTGAACTATTCTGGATCATTAAGGGAACCAGCACACATTTGCACAAAGATAGAACAGGAAATAATTACATTTACATGCAATTATAAACAGACACATAATGTCAATACACTTTTATTTATGTAGCGCATTTAACAAATGAGTACTGTGGGAACGAGGGCTAGAACTACAGAACAAGGTTAAGCAGGCAACACCAAGCACACGCTGTCCAGAGAAAAGGAGACCTTCGAAGGAACCATACAAGGTAATGATCTATTCTATCTGCTTTCACCGATGCCATCATTCAGACTAGATCCTGCGGAGTTAAACTGGCTGTCTCATGTTTACTCTGTATCCTGGATTCAACACAAATGCCTATTAAATTCTATTTTCAGAATCGGTCTCAGCTGACCCGCATGTTGCCCGAAAGCCCCCTGGTGTTCGGTACCCAGAGTGGCATTCCCTCTGCAAGTCATCGAGGCAGCGTTTCTTACTCTATTCATATAAGCAACAGATTACAGACGAATTTAGACACAATCAACAATGAATTAAAGAATATGGCCTTTATGGTTAACGTAATATATTCTTCTCTCCGATTTCCCCTTATATTTGAAGATGACTCGAAAAATCCACCAAACCAAATCCAGTTTCCTGACCAGCTTTGCAGTGGTCGTAACAGCGCCATCTGCTGCTCACTTGTAAATTTGTATCCATTTTTGTGAGCATACAGAAAAAGAAAACCCGCATTCACAGAAAAAGGGAAACTTTCTATTTATAAAACCTATATTGTACGAAATAAAAGTAAAATGCAGTTAAAACACGGCCAAGCCGCATCTAAAGGACAGATTATCCATGTTACTCAAATAAAACACAGCAGACCAATGTTTTTACAAGTTTTTTTTTTATTGTTTTTTTCCTCTAATTACATTTTTTTTGGATTAAAATAAAATTAAAATAAAAACCAAACATCTTTTTTTTTTTTTTCTTTAAATTCAATCCCCCTCCCTCAATCCTTGCCCCTCCCCCAAAAGCTGAAAAGCCTCAGCACCTCAGTGTTAAATGTTGGGTGCCTGGCCATGTACACTGAGGGCTGGTCCCCAGCGCTGGAACCCATCTTTGTACCTGCCTCTCTCTCATAGTTAATACAGCTGCCACTACCTTGGCTGAGCTCTCTCTGTATAAATGTGAAGTCTGTGTTGCGTTTCCTGTGTATGGATCTATTCACCATCTCAGCGTTTATGGTTATAATAAAGCCCCCCCGTGGCGGGTCGGTGGTCGCCTTGCGCCCCACCCCCCCACAAAGATAGGATCGGCTGAGTGTGGATAGCGGGGGCAGAGAGAGAGAGAGACGCTGCCGAAACAGTGGGGGGCGCCGCAGGCACGGGAGGGGGGGGCGTGGTCAACCTCCACTGGTCCTGAAACCTGAAACGACAAGAAGTGGTCTAATACAGAGACAGACAGAGAGAGAGGGGGGAAAGACGGAAAAGAAAAACAGCGATGGGGCTGGGTGGCGTAAACCCTAATACTGAATGGCAGCACTGGGTGGGGGGGGGGCACCTGGAAGAAGGCTGGGGAGGACAAAGGGGTAAAATGTTACACTGCAAAAGGAAAACCATGGAGGAAGGTTAGGCTGTGCTGAACAGCGCTCCTTAAAAAAAACATTTAGAAAATAAATAAAAAGAAAACCAAGCACTTCACAGCACTGAGCAGTGAACAGAATCGTCATCGACGTCTGACCGGCTACAGGCTGACAGCTGCTGGCGAGGATGAGGGGGAAGGCGGCGTAAGGGTGGCATAAGGGCGGCGTAAGGGTGGCATAAGGGCGGCGTAAGGGCATCAAGCTCGGGGTTATTCTTCAGAGGGCAACAGCGGAATGTCATACAAAACAAAACCCATTCCTGAAACAAACAGCCTCAAAAACCAAAGGACAAGCTACTTCTGCTAGGAAGCCGCCTTCTGCGAAACATAAGGATACCGGTGGCTGCGTTCGATGGGGATGTGCAAGCGATGTGGCGTGTGAGTCACGGGCAGAAAAGAGGACACATCTGCAGCCTGACATTTCATCCTCACCATCATCAACGACATCACCACCACCCCCATTGTTGCCAGAGCCATGTCTGCACATCTCCCTCATGGCCAGTGATACCTTACCAGGACGGGCGCCCCCCCGGGGCGGGCAAACACACACGCACTCGCACACTGCGGTCAGTCTGTCTGTCTGTCCAGGAGAAATGAGGCAAGGGCTCGCTTTCCCTTTTCGGGGGGTTTGTCTTCTGCTTCTTCAATTTTCTCTCTCTTTTTTTTGTTTGGGGAAGGGGGGGGGGGGTCAATGTTTTTTTTTTCCTTTCCTTTTTTTGGGGGGGGTAGGCAATATTAATAAGGGGAATACCACGGTGTCGTTCGCCCACGGCTCCTGGAAAAGAGAGAGAGAAAAGGAGGGTGAGTTTTTTTTCCCCAGTGGCCAAGAAAGACAGCAGTTTTTGGAGGCTTGTGTGTAGTGGAGCAGGGTTGTGGGGGTGTGGGGGAGTTACTGCAATTTAGCCAATGTTTTTAAGAAGGGTATACATTTACCCTAATTATACCAATGGTATATACCAAGTAAACAATTTCAGTCAACACTAAAGTTTGAATTGACCAAATTAGAAACCAAAACTTCAATTCAATCATTTATGATAGTTATTCAAAAATGTGTTGAAAGTTGTGCTTTTAGTTGATAGTTCATCTGTGTATATGTATGGGAGAGTGAAGACACCCTCTCTCTCCCTCTTTCTCTCTCTCTCTCTGTGCAAATGCCCCTCCTGGAATCGCTGTTGGAAGAAAGCTTATGGATGGAGGTCCCTCGTCATCATAGCCTTCCTTCGAGCACAAGCATGCATCCCCATACGCACACGCGCAGGATTCACACTGCGGATTCCTCGCGATGGCTTAAGACGGATTGTCACTACTGTTACAGAGATGGTTAGAAATCTCAAGAGGATATCAGGCTGCAGGAATGAACCCCGTATGTTGGAAGTGATGCGAACAAGCGGGCACGAGCGAGCAAACTGGTGAGGGGTGTAAGGTGGGGGGGGGGGACCATGACAAGGCATCCAACAATAGCCAACATCTGAAACCTGAGGGGCTGTGGCTGCAACTCTCGGCACAAATCGAAGTGCCTTCAACCAGCGTTTCTCAATCCGGTCCACGTTTCTTACTCCCTACCGGAGAGTGCAACGTGCTCAGCACACGTCTGCCTAACAACATATACATACGTCAAGGCAATGCAAGGCGTGCATGCCACTCTCAAAATAGTTTCCCGCCAAGATTTGCTGCTTTTTGCGACTAAACAATTGAATAGCTTAAAGCTTAAAGGACCGAAAACTCAGGGCGCAGAGGAAAACCGGCCCAGGTTAGAGCCTAATTAAACATCCTGGTAAATCTTGGAGAGCGGGAGCTCACTACACGGCAACGTGGACTCCTCTGCGGATCGTACGGTAACTCAGGGCGGCCTGTGGTTCCGCTCTGAAAGCGCAGACAGCCTTTGCAGGTCCCAGCCCCTCAGCGATCAGCATCCCACTCGCTGCCTGCTCACCTGAAGGCCCGGCCTCGGCCTCGGGGTGCCGTGTAACCGCTGTAGTACCGCGACCGGGACGACGAGAAGCTGCCGCCCCGCGAGCGGAAGCGGGCCCTCGGGAAACCACGGTCTGTGGTACTGATTCCCGGCCTGTTGGTTCTCTTGGCTCCCACCTGAGGGGAGGAGGGATCGTCAGTGGCTACAGTTCGTTCGTGGGAGTTTTACTCACACAAAAATGTTCCGAGGGCAGAAGGAAAAACGGTTCGAAGACATAACCAATCAGAGTGTAGAGGAGGTGGATCCAAGCAATTAGAGGAGACAGGACCAAGACACCTGATTGGGTGGTCCCACCTCCCCTTGTTGGTTGGACCCACTCGCTCCACAACCTGATTGGATGAAAGTGAAAACCAATCCCGTTTCCTTCTGCCCTTTCCTTACTTTTTGTGCAAGTAAACGCCCATGAGCCTACAGTTGACTCCGTAGCTGGCAAACAGAGTCAACGCGACGTACGGGCCGGTCTGCTCGACATCACATCCCTTTACACATCAAATCGCATGAATCACATGAATCCAAATGGCTAGCGGCGCGGCGGGGTTTGCCCAGCAGCAGCCTTGAGACCAGACCAGCAAGCCCTTCTCCACTCCCACCTTAATCTGCCTGCCTCTGAACAAAGACTCATCGAGAGCCATGGCCGTCCGCACAGACTCCTTGTCTGCAAATTCGATATATGCAAACCTAGAAAGAAGAATAATTTTATTAGTGCCTCATGACACAACCTTAAACAGATTATATTAATGCAAATATTTTCATGACCAAGAAGTGGGCAGAAAACCATACAAAAATATTTTGAAATTATTTATACACGGTGAACTGCTGCCCGCATAAGCGGCAGCGTGACACAGATATTGATATAAACAGACGAGCTGCCATTGTTTAAATGTCAGTTTTACAGATGATGCGAGTAAAAATTAAAACATGTAGGGGAACCTAAACATTGAAGTACCACCCTATTCATTATAATGTTGAAAACCAGAGCTGCCTAATAACACACATTAATAACAGTCAATGGGAGGACAGACGGACAGAGACAAGAATTTAAAATGAGTAATTCATCGTATATAATATGCACTATAAAGAAATTTAGCACAATAAAGTGTGCGTAATATAGTAAGAACATCTCTCTGCATTGTATATTACTGTGCTCCTAGAACAGCTGAGCTACAGCAAAAGGGAGGGTTAGCTACCCCTTCGGATGCCCAGTGAACTTGTCACACAAGATGGTGACTCTGTTGACGGAACCACAGCCGTGGAAATGAGCTTCCAGCTCTTCTGCAGTAGCGCCATAATCCACCTGTGGAAGAATATTCACCGGCGATTCAAAGACAGCCAAATGGAGATTAATCCAATATGCCACCAAACCCTATAACATCGACTTACCAAACCTTCTAACCAAACAAGGTGGCGCACAGGCATGAGCTTGGAATACACAACTCCTCTTTGCAACACTTCACTTTCACTTAAGTGAATAACAGCACCTCAACACACTGAATGACAGCACCTCAACACACTGAATGACAGCACCTCAACACACTGAATGACAGCACCTCAACACAAAACACTGGGTGCCAACCCTCCCTTCACATACAATCCCGATGGCCAGGCACTTACATTTCCAACATAAATTGACCTCCCATCTGCCTCCATCTTCTCCTCTAAGGACATAATAACAGGGCCTGCTGAAGAAAATGGAAAGAGTGTTAATGGGGGAAAAAAAATGCTCGGCAGAATCACAGTCATACCAAAAGTCAACCCCATGATGCTCCTTCGCCAGCCCTTCAGTAGTAATGACTATGAAACAAAGGTCCACGTCATGGCTGACATTTAAGATCAAGTCTAATGTTAAACTCCAACAGCTATATTACCAAGCTCTGGTACGACACTGTAGAGTGCCATTATAAGCCATTGCTATAAATTAACAGAGGGAGCACCGCTTCACTTCCAGCTTAACTTGGACATAGTAAGATGAGAAATACGTTTGCCAGTTAGAGGGTTAGGCTAGTCTAAATAAGTGGTACACTGATTATGGCGAGACCTGAGAATTAAAATTACATGACACTGTAACCACAACATAAATAACCAATCGAGGCACATCCTCATTCATCCGAATCAAACCTTTGAGGCAAGTTCCTACAGTAGTTGTTTGACCTATTCCCCAACTGGGTCTTAGAAACTTGCTCCCCATTTCTTACCAGGTGGAGGACTCAAGTTCATCTGCTTCTCCACCTCATTCTGTAGCTCCTTCAGCTTCTCTGCTTCCTCCTCCATCTCTCGGACGCGGGCTTTTATTGCCTCCAGCTCCTGAATAGAGAATCATTTTTAAAAATTAGTTCACATCCCAAAATGGCAATACCCTCCCATTACACATGAATGCAAAACTTAACTCAAGTGATGACATGCAATAAAAAACAAACAAAAATCATGCCTCGTGTTGCACAGGATGCATGTACCAGACAAACAAAGGTCCTTGAATTCCTTAATCTCTTTACACCATTTAATGAGAGAAAACTGCTGGTTAAAGGCATTTTATTAATCCACCAAATCACACAGTACTAAACCTGGGGCTACTGGTCGGAGTGTTTACTGTCAATGTCATTGTAGATGCGTTTCATATCAAAAGAACAGTCCTGCTCACCACTGGGGAATACAGCAGTAAAATGCAGCGGCAGAATACAGCAAGTAAAGCTAGGCGTTTTTAAAACATCTTCACCAGTCAATGAAAAATTAGGTATCCACCTGATGTGCTCAGCCTACATTGAAGGATACATCTGCAGTGCGACCTGGATGTGTGAAACCGCCGCCCGCGTGACAGAAACAATCCTGAACCTCAGATTAAAAAAAAAAACGCTGCACTGCAGGGCAGCAGCAGCTGGACAAAGCAGCTTTCAACAAGCGCTGCTCCAGGATCACTAGTTTCATACCATTCGGGTCTCAGAAATTACACATCTCAATCCTTAAAGATGGGGATGCAACCGACGGCTACTGCTAAAATTGATACACCGATACGCAAAGTCGGCACGTGTACGTCTGACGAAGATGTGCCTTGCTTTATTCTCACCGAATTCAGTCAAATAATATCTTTAAGGGTGCCAGAAAGCATAAATAGCGTGTCCACTGCAGACGTGTGCACAGCATAAACAAAAGGGAAAAAAGCATCATAGCTAACGCACACTCTCGCCATGCAAGGAACATTTTAACAAGTAGCTGGATGGTCAGCCAACTATGAACACATAGGGAGCACAAAAGCCACACTAACGACCAGCCACGGACACCACATACATCTCGATCTCTTAAATTCTTACATAATTTAACCCTTTGCATGAGGAACAAAAGGAACAGGTCACTTCTCTAATAAGTCCATTTAAAGCAATGAAATCGCCAAGGATTGCGGAAATCGTCACACAATCGGCGGGTTTACGTGAAAATAAAACATCATCCAGCCAGTTCCATCTCGAACCCAGTTACGTTTGACAGTGGAGCGATTGCAACGCATCATTAGCCTAAAATCAGCTATTAACATTTTCACTGCCGTAAATGCCCGGAAAAATACGAGCCGCGTTGCTTATGTTAAACCGGGAGCCTTCGACGTAAGAAATCATCTGCCGTAAAGGAGAAATATGTTTACCGTGAGCGTTAACGTTTTCTATGGTGGACAGACTCGCACTGCGGCGCCTACTAATGGCGGCCTGTCCTACCCTCGCCCTGGACTTGCATCTCCGTCTACTAACATTCATGCGACGAAGATAAAAAAAAAAACACTACTGGGCACCTGGTGCAGGGAAGCTGGAGTCACGGCGGAGCCAAAATGGCCGCTAGCGACACGAACTGGCCATGCTTCTGCATCGTGTGCACCACAATGGCGATAATAGGCGAAAACGGATACATGGTCGTGACCGCGAGGAATACAAGAATTCCATATTAAACGAATGAATACTGTGCAGATAGCTAAAAGAAATAATAACGGCGAAATATTTTTATTTCTTCATTTAAGGTTAACTGCCACTCACGGGGTCTTCGATGGCGGCCTCTCCTTCCTCCAGCCCTGGTTCATCGTCGCCCACACCCGGGTCTTCCAGCTCGGGGTGCCCAGAGTCCGAGTCCAACAGCGACTCTTCTGCTAGTCCGTTACCGAACTCCGCCATCACGCGCTCACTCCGGTTCCAACTGGCCTCGTGGTTAAAGGCCGCTACTCACGCTGGGAGTAACGGGGGGCAACACGGCGGAAAGACGCTGCTTACTAAAGTTAAAATGAGGAGAAGAAGAGAGGAAAAAGCGACCCGCGTCGTCCTTTCTGTGTCTAGTCAGAGGAATAGTTGTCCTGATTTGACTCGCGTCCTCCGAACGCTAGCTTATTTACACTAATAAGAAGCTATGAAAAATATAAAACGGTAAATCTTCTCTCAGGCGCCGTGTCTCCTGTAACAGTAATGGACATAGAAGGGCGGTGCTTTTGTGTGGCGCTACTGCGGGAGTTAACTCTGAATGCTATTGGCTGGGGCGACCTCTCCGGCACGCCTTCCACAGGATTTGCGCGAGCTCATAGGCCCTTATGCAAATCCATTGTACGTTGACGCCGAGAAGATTTGGCCATTCGAAATTCTGATTTGGTTAATATTACGTCAATCGTTGAGGTAGATCACTTGTCTCGTTAATATTATGCTGCTTACAACTAAGTCATTCGTTTTTATTGATAATGTTCTGGATTTTTTTTTTTGGTTACATTTTTTGGCAACATTGACTTTTTCGTTACACTCCCTGTCATATGAATGTACATTGTTAGATCAGTATGTTAATATATTTGCTATTTCTTCATTTTTTCCCCCAAAATACACGGATAACACAATGTCCTCTGATCTGGAAAAGAGCACATGAAATACGTGATTGGTTTATGTAATATATAAACTAGCTGCATTTAACAGAATTTTTAATACTACATTTCGATGGCATGAAATTACAGGACATTGCATGAAAGGTCACAATAAATAGTTTCATTATTACGTGGAAATTGGTAATCATGACCTGATTATATCGTCTTTTAATTATTCGACGTCTTAGACAAATTGTTCACCACGTTTTATCGCTATTATCTTAAAGTGAACAACAAAAAAAGCACTGTGGTTACACAAAATTACTAAATTCTGTCCTGCCTTCTGAGAACAATGATGTGAATCAGCATTGTGCCGTCATTTTGCAAATTATTTTGTGTCCACCACCAAGTCAAAATAATCCGCCTTAGGGGTATGTACATTCTGCTTCTGCTTATATTGATGCTTGAGTGGGTGTACAGTATGTGGGTAAATAGTAACTTGTTCTCATATTCATGCTCCCCAAGATATCAAATACATTTTATTGCAGCATGTGGATCTACATTATGCAATACCCTTCTTGCGATTAAAAAATGTCCTTTAACAGGTTTCTCCACATGTAAGACCAAATACACTTTAAAATAATAAATTTTGTGAGATATAACAGCTTGACAGTACAGAAAACTGTGAAAAACAAAGTAGCATTTAAATAAACTGATATTGCTTGAAATTCCTTAATTCAGCAATTATGTGTGACATTACATCAACTGATTCACATAACAAGGGCATTTGTAGAATGCAGTTGTTTTAAAGCTGTTCATTAGACTATAGGCTTGCTGTATCAGCACACACATCAGCATGCAGAGTACTCTCCAGGCCCCCTGAAGTGGATGAGAGCTACAGAAGCATCCGACTCAGTATTTCCCAGTACTGCATCACAGGTTGCCAACCACATTTGTAAAGAAACAAACAAGAAAATTAGTACATAGATGATGTGCAAGTTAACACAAAGAGGGGAAAAAAAACAGCTAAGGGAAACAAGTCACTTAAATTCAAATTGATGAAAACATCAATACAATACTAGACAGATATAAGAGGGTAAATAAAGCAGATTGAGGTTTTCTCCAAAAAAAAGTTCAACAGGTTTTATTTATACTTTTTCTCTGGAAAGCAAAGAAAACAGAATTGAAATCAAACACAAAATAAAGTTACAAGTGTGGACAAAAGAAGCTTAATCAATAAACTATTGATTCATATAATATTATCAACACTGTCACATTATTGTTGATATTCATACAAATGCCATTAAAATGGGTACAAAGCAATAATAATCATGGCAGTGATGATAACAATGATAATAGGAACTAGTACAGTTATGAGTGATAATAGTGAAATTGAAAATGGTTACACATGGAAAAAAAAACCTTCATTACTTGCGTCTTCCTTAGACAGTACAACACGTTAAGATAAAAATTTGCTTAACATAGTCCGGGCTTTGTATACATGAGCTACCATCCTGATACACCATGAGAGACAAAAAAAAAGTAACTGCACCACTAAAACAAATTCAATTAATTGAAATTAATTCAGTTACAACTTGCTAAATGCTCTGGAACACTGCGAGAACTCAATATTCAGTTATTTTATTTTGATGCCTTGGTAATGCACTCATCTGTAGCTCATGCATAAATCCTGGGCTATCTGGCACTGTCAAACAGTGCATGTTTCTTTACACTGAGGATTAAAACATGATCTCACCAGTCATCTCACCCTTTCCTTACCCTAAATGTTTTTTGGTTTTTTTTTTGTTTACTGACAAAAAGCAATTTAGAAACAACTTTGGAATAACACTTCTCTTAATATATTTAACCTTTATTTTAGGCTTGAGTTTAATAGTAACAACATTAATAACAATAATATACATCTTTAAAGCAAAAGAAAAAAGAATATCTTTAGTATTTCTTTGAATTACATCTGTCTACACCTCCCTTCACTGAACATCGATTAACCCTGGTATATGTCAGTACACTCCATTCCTGACCTGTACTAAGATCACAGCCCAGTGCATCATCAGCTTTCCACAAATTAAAATTACAGAATAAAATGTCTACCCTTCACAGGTATATCATACAGAATTCATTGCAATGGACCTCAAGATATGATGGGCATCTATTATTTCCGTCACCTTTTGCAGATTTTAGTTAGGAACTGTAGACAGGGTGGAGGGTATGAGGTTAAGTAGTACTGTGGTGTAGACTAACACAAAACAAACTCAATGACTGATTTAACATCAAGTGTTTCTGGATTATACATTATTACGTTTAAAAAAAAAAAAAAGCCATCAGATTTGGTTTCTGATCACTAGGCGGCCGAATTTTGTTTTTGAATAAGGTTATTAAAAGTAATTTCATTACCTAAAGTCCACTGATAATCCTTTCTTAAAAAAACCCTGGTCATCAGCATTTGTTTTGTAAATCTTTTGTCACAGATGATCTTAACATAAAAAACAACAACAACAACAGACTCCCACTGCACAGCACAAATGTCTAGTCTATGCTTTACGGTCTGCAATGTAGGCCCTTGTACACAAAGTGCTAAAAGCAGGAACAACAGCAACTATTCAATAGATTTATTTTGACTCACAATCACAGAACATATATATTTATATCCAGCACCTATTGTGTCAAGTGTAGAGCTATATTTTATTTTGTATACAAAAATTGTTTATGTTTTGTAAAATGGATCAAGTGCTGTGTAATGAGAGTCTGACCCCCTGACTTTCATTTCCACTTCCCTTCTCTCTCCAGGATTGTCTTTTGGACAGAATGAGTGTGCAAAAGAGAAAGATTACAACATTTTGGTTATAGGCCCAGTTGTAGACCACCTACGTGGTTCTTTGAAAGCCCAGTTTGAGTCTTCACACGTTCTGTGTTCAGTGCCAAATGATGCCTGATGACTCATGAGCGTTCACATTGTACACTGCATAGCCTCTCTAACTAGGTAGGTTTCTTGTGTACAAAAGGTCAAATTCAACACAATCAAATCCACAAATTGCTCTAGCACCAGCAGGTCCAATCCATCAACGTATTTGGTGAATCCAAAAACCAAAAATCTGGGTCTCCTTCTGTCCCACAGGAGCCAAATAACCAGCATTCTCTATTCAAAGATTGTCCTGAACCAGTTCACCAGGATTTAACCCAATACATATGTAGGCTGGCCAATGAAATCTCTTGCCATCCACGTCTGAGTAGCAGTGAAGGAGCTGGTTCAATTCGAGAACCTTTTCATGATGTTGAAGGGATTGTTAAGTGTGAAAAGCAGGAAAGGGGTTAAAATGACGACAGATTATCGTGAGCTAACTGCCTGCTGATTAAAAACACAAAAGGTCAACCATCACATAACCAGGACAGAGAACCTGTTCCAGCACTTCAGTCTGTAGATTATTACTGTTAGTGAAGCAGTCTGTAGTTAGTCTATTAAAATGGGTCCTGTTTTGTACCAAAACTAGACAGCTCTGCAGATAAAGTCCACCTGATGTCCAATGAAAAATAAAAGGTATCAAGGGGGTTAGGGCTTTGCTCAGAAATTCTAAGTTACTTAAAGACCAGGACCCAGAACCATTTGTGTCCATTAAAAGCAAAGGGCTCAATGGGCCCAGTTTCAGTGCCAGCATCTTGAAAGCTATGTCTAGCTTGTGGTGCTGGCTGGATTTGGGGAAGACTGCACAGCCACTCCAGAAACCAAACTGGACCCAGTACCAGAACCCTTGTTTACGAGTGAAGGGGGCTGACCAAAGTTAGTGGATCTCAGTGTGGCTAAGTGCCGAGGGGAGAAGACGTGGGTTCTCCCTGCTGCCCTGGACTCAAACTCCACTGCGCATGCATCGCAGCGCCCCCTCAGTGTTTCACGACCTGCCGGCTGACCCAGGCCAGGGGGAGCCGATGGTTCCAACACTGTCAGTTGAACCGGTTTTGGAAGGATGGGACGGTTGGCTCGGAGTGCATTGTAGAGCAGGAAGCTGCCCGAGCTGGTGTCTACTTTCTTGGATGATTCTGTATTGGGAGACTGCAAGTGAACGAGGAGAAGAAAATGGTTAAAAGAAGAAAAGGCTCATGTTTTTGACACTGACCCAGACAGATTGGAACACATACACAAGTCATAAAAAAACTAAAATATTGTATACTAGCTTGCAGTGGTCTAAAATTGGCCTTAGGTCATACTATAACTCAATAATACGTTTCCAAGCAAACTGAAAACAACAAAACTAATAAATCATGCTGACTGACGCACATCTTGCATATAGCAGGTCCTCTGGCAAAAAAAGAATACATGAAAATACCATCACAAATATGGATTACATGAACCAAAAGTGAAAGAAATTTAAGGTCTGAATATTCAAACAATTTTCCTCTCATCGGCATTCTGAGTTTAAGGAGTTAAGAGAACTAACCAATCAAAACAACATGCGAGAGCTTCTAGAACACAATGTCCTTTGTTAAATAGTGTAACTATATCAATTAATGTAAAAATCGGGGGGAATCTCCAATTAAACATGGAAAAATAATCCAGGGAGTATTTAATTCCTGCTGCTGTTCAAACACAGCACTCGTATTCAATCACGCACGATCTGTCTCACCTGCTTCTGCAACTGCAATCTCCAGCGCTTCTCCTTGGCACGGGTGTTCTGGAACCAGATCTGCACCACCTTCAGGGGCAGCCCCAGCTCTGTCCCCACAGTCTCACACTCCAGCGCATTTGGGTGAGGGCAAGTCTCATAACACGACTGCATTATCGACACCTGCAGGGATGTCAGGTGGGTCCGTGGCCGTCGAGGAGTAGAATGAAGCACGTAAGATCCTTCCCCGGAACTGGACTTGGCGGTGGTGCTTGCATTAGTGGGAGTGGAGGTGGCTGCAGTCGTCGTGACAGATGTGCGGCCCGACGACGACGACAGTTGCTCTCTGGACAAGGTGTTGACCTTGAAGGGACTCTTTGAGGACCAGTCGTTCAAACCGTTCTGTTTGCGAGATTCTGAAGGAGGCGGTTTGATGGCAAGTGCAGAGGGTATTTTCGGTACCATGCGGTTGGAGGACCCAGGACCCATTTTCTCTTTTCTTTGATCCTCTTCCTCCTCATCAGTCTTTCCTTCTTCCCCTTCATCCTCTTTGCCTCGCTTGCGCTTTTGGGAAGAATTGGAGGAAGGAGAAGAACGAGTCTTCATGACCACAATAGGGATAGCAGGGGCGGCAGCCACCGCTTTGCTGGCGGGTTTAGCCACGGCTACTTGATTCGGTGCTTCTGCCTTGGGCTTCGGCACCCTCGGCACAACCGGCTGAGGGACAGAAGGGGAAGCAACGGGCTCCTTTGGATTACTCTCTTCTTTCTCCTTCCCCTTCTCTTTCTCTGCCCGCGTGTTTTGTGGTGCGGCCGCGGGACCGGCTCCAGTCGAAACTTTTGAGATTCCAGAACCGCTGAGGCCGCTGGTATTTGGGTTGGGACTGCTAGAGAAAATGGGCAGGGTGAGGGGCCAGGTGAACTTAATGAGTGGTTTGCCCACTGCGGCCAAGGTGCCGTCACTGATGAATCGAACTTCCCCTTTGCGTTCACGTGCTCTCATGTTCTGGAACCATATCTGGACCACTTTCTTTGGGAGATGGACCCACTCTGAAATGCGCTCAAACTCATGCTTCCCAGGGTTAGGGTCTTTAAAATAACAGCCATAGAGAACATCCAACTGCTCTGTTTGAATGATGGTCCTAGATCGCCTCATGTCCCTGAACCGTCTACCCTTGGGATGTTTCTGCTGTTTCTCAATTTCTGTCTCTCTATCTTGTTGCTTCCCTCTTTCTTTCTCCATCATAGAGGCATTCACTCGCTCTGCTGCTCTAATATACACTGTGCTAGTCCTGGAATTATTGCTATTGACACTGCTGTTGGTGGTTGGAATAGCTACAGCTGAATCTGGTTTAACACGAACCACAATGAGCCCACCCGCTCCTGGTGCTGTGGGAACCAGACCAAGGCCATCGACTGTGTGGTCTCTCTGGAGGTGCACTGCCTTGTTACCTGCGGAAGATGAGGAACAGGCAGTTGTGGAGCTGGGTTTTTTCCCAATGCTGAGATCCAGAGCAGATTCGCAGATGCCTCCGTTGGAAATGGAACGGGCTGGTGACATGTGGGAGGCCAGAGGAGGGGCTTTCAGTGAGTCGAGGAAAGGGGCAGAGCACCGGGTAATGGTAGGGGGATGCGTGAAGGTAGGGCCCCGTCCTCTCTCCCGATCTCCATCCCCTTCGACTATCCCCAACCCGACTGCCGAGGGTGGGAGAGAGAGCACATATGGGTTGAGAAATTGAGTGGCGAAAGGTGTTAGAGAATGAGAAAGATGGAGAGCTTGCAGGTTGCTGCCACTGGCAATGCTGGGAAAGGTCTGCTGCTCAACAGAGGCAGACAGAGGTGGGGGATCAGCTTGAGCTTCTAGCTCCAAATCTACATCAGGATCTAGTCTGACAGTCTTAACCTCCATTTCCTCAGGCTCCCTCCTCCTTTTCCTCTTCTTTACTTTCTGGTTTGTACCATCCTCATCCTCTTCACTGTCCTCTGCGTCGGACAGGAACACTGTGGAAGACCGAAGTACTTTTCCTCCTCCTCTCGATTCCTTCTCGTCTCTCTGTGTTTCCTCTCTTGCTGGACTGCCTAATTCTTCCCTAACTGAGCTGTTTTGACTCTCCTCATCAGTCACAATGAAAGAAGTATAGAGTCCATCGTTGTCAGAGTCAGAAGTCAGGCAGGACTCTCCGGGGCTCTCCCTCCCTTGCTCCTTGCCTCTGCCTCTTCCACCACCGTGCGACAAGTCTATAGCATGGCTACTTGTTGTCGGACTCTCACCTTCTTCCGTCTCAACTATAGTAAGAACCCCTTCTTCCTCTACCTCCTCCTCTTGATCTAGGGCCTTGCTTTGCTCTTCAAACTGTGCTTTGCCTAAGCTATTTTTTTGCCTGTCTCTTGTTCGCCGGGCCTCTCGCAGCCACCTGCGCACAGCATCTTCATCGAGGCCCACCTCCTTCCCCAAAGCTTCACAGTCTTCCCGTGGCGGACTGGCTGCGTCCGTTTCGCTACGCGACTCCAGAAACGCCCACAGCACCTGGGACTGAAACTCCGACAAGACAGGGGGCACTAATTTGGAGTTGGGACTTTTCAAATTTGAAACATGATAAGCAGTTAATGGTTGAACTGCATTTAATGGTATGTGACTACTACGTTTTAGGTCAGCGCTGATACAGTTTAAGAGTTTGTCCAAGTTAGGACTTGGGCTTTTATGAGGGCAACAGGGGTCTACGTTGCCAGGGCAAAAAGTATCATTATTACAAGGGGGGATTGTTGTGATATGAATTCCTGGGGAGTCGCTACTTTTTGTCTGATGCATAGCATCATGAAATGGTTCGGAGTCATTTTGTATTTCTTCAGTCATATTAAATGCACCCTCTTTGATTTCTAACTGCTCTGTGATGTCACTTCCCACAGTTGTGTCTTTATCGGTGTGCTCTACATTAAAATCACCCTCCTCGTTTTGTTCACTTTTTGAGGTGCCGTCAGGCTTTGAAAAACTCTTCCCCATATTTTCCCCCTCATTCTCTACATTCTTTAGAATAATCTTGTCCAACACCTCACCGTCTGCTTCAAATTTGGGATTCACTGAAGCTTTCTCTTCTTTCTCCTCAGCTTTGTCTTGACCATTCTCCCCTCTCTCTTCAGTGTCTTTAAGCTTTTCTTCTACATCTCTGGGCTCTTCTAGCTCATTCTGCCCTGTGCCGCCTTGCGGACAAGTAGAAAGTCCAGGTAACAACCCAGCACTCTGGTTCTGTATGGAGCCGAGTCTTTGGGCCAGGAGAGCTTGCTGTGCAGCGCTGAGGCCCAACAGGGGGACTGACTGGGTCAACACTGCATTGGGAGTCTCAATGCTTGAACTCTGGTTTTGGGTCTGCAGTCCATTCAGGAATAGGGGCAGAAGCAGCTGTTGCTGGGCTATCAGTTCCAGCTGAGGGGTGGGTGCACCAGGAGCAGCGCTAGGGCTGGCAGCAAACAGAGAGGGAGCCACAGAGTGCGGACTGGAGGTGAGCAGAGTGAGAAAGGCTGAAACAGCCTGTGCCGAGGCCACAGGAGACGAAAGCAGAGAAAGGGCTGGAGCTGAAGGAGGGCAGGTCGAGGGCACAGTCTGGGGCTGACTTTGTTCCGTATCTTTGGTTGCCCCTGACGATGAATTCAGACTTCCCTGGATACCATTAGCGTCAGTGCCGGCACTTCCAGACTGCGAAGCATTAACCGCAGACCCTGCAGCCGGGTTAGCAGTATTAGCTGTACTTGTTGTTGTGGTAATATTCCCAGAATGCACAGCAGCTTTCTTATCGGAATTGCCAGAAATAGTGTTTACAGCGTTTCGGCTGCGCGTCTGGTGCAGAACGGACTTCATGTGACTCTCTAAGGTGAAAGCGTGGTTGTAGGAAACGCGGCACACGGCACACTGGTAGGGTTTGCTCGAGATGAAGGGCCGGGGCAAAGTTGGCTGGGAGGCCGCAGAGCTGCTCGAGGAGGCGGCAGCGTCACTCTCCTCACCCTGTTTTACTGACCCCAATCTCATCCGCTGCAAGTGGGAGGCGGAGCTGTAATGCACCCCCAGTGCACTTTTAGACGGAAACGACTCCAAGCAGGCATTGCATTTGTAGGGCCGGTTCGGGTCGAGAAACTTTTCCAGCACCGGGTCGCTGGTAGCTTTGCTGGTGTTGGTACTGTTTGCAACGTTTCCCACATCAGGAGAGCTGTCCTTTTTAAGGGCACCCTTCCTGGTTTTCGTCGATTCCGAGTATGGGGATTTTTCTTGAACTGCTTCCACCTTGTTCTTTGCTCCTTCCTGCTCTCCCTCTTCCTCACTTTTAGCTTCCGTTTCTGGTTGGGGTGTGGCTTTGGCCCGGGTGCCCCTCAGCTGCCGTGCGCTCACGGCAACTTGCTTGGATCCCGCCGTGTTTGCGTCCGCGTCCAACTGTGCTCCATTGCTCTCGGAAGGCATCAGCTTACTGGACAGTGTATCTGCAAAGAAAGAAGCTTTTTTTTCAGAAAGTCGAATGACAGTTGATCCTCAAACAAATCTCACCAGCAATTCACAACACGCCACTCTATATTACCTTAACGAGCAAAAGTGTTTGTCATTATGCATCTACCAAGACTGCAACTCAGATTTCAACTTAAAGTTCTTTTTCAAAACGTCCGTTTCAGAACAGATTTTTTTTTTCTACAGCTGGATTCATAGAAAATTTCTTTCAGCACCATCATCACTATGGTTTTGTCCTGACATTTCTGACAGCCAGTTGCATACACAGTTGCTTGTGGCATGTAACTATTAATGGAGTCAGCAACAAAAGACTATGAGTGATACAAGCTTGTCTACAGCCACAGTCAAACAAGATCAATTACCTGGAGAGCAGGTAGTATTGAACTGAGGCTATTTTCTTTGTCAAGCACTTAATGAAAAAAAAAAAATCACAGCTGCCCGATTATGCATTACTGCTCATATAGACAAATCACTAGTACACCTTACAGTAGAGCCCCCCACTCCTTCCGGTTAACATTAACAGTACGCACAGTCATATTGACTCAAATTTGAACTCGAACACCGAATGTGGTGATGTGGCAGCCATGATGAGCAGCGAGATCTTACCAGTGTTGCTTTGACTGTCAGTTTCCTCTGATCCACTCAAATTTTGCACTGGTGTGGCCTGAATCAAGACACAATACAGTAAGAGGTCACATTAGACCTAAATGCAGGTCAAAATCGGGATGTATGTTTCTGAATACTGCACTGATTCTACAACAGAGGAGATAACGAATAATCCAAAATAAATGAAAAATTATATATTTCCTATGCAAAATTCTCAGTTATAAGACTGGCCATATATAAAAGCACTTACAATACAAATTATGTAGTAGTGTCCGCAAATATCATACGGTATTAATCACCACACATTAAAAAACAAAACGCTATTTTAGTTTAAACAAAAACTCAATAAGGAACTTACAGTGTCAAGCAATCTGTCCAGACATGCAGGCAGGACACTGTGTTTATCTGTTAGGTGCTGAGCAAGAGAATCTCTGTCTGTCTGTCCCTGTTGACACAAGGGACATGGCCAGACCAACACGTTGCTCTGTCCTTGCACATTCTCTCCTGACTCCTCCTGAGAGACACATAAAACATGCCCATATGTGAACATATTAAAAAGAACATTCTCTGCGTTATCATGGGGCCCCAGTAAAGAATAATAATAAAGAAAATAGTTGTGTGGGTGTTCTGGTGTGGAGGAGGGGTTACAATACAAGGAAACAATATAGTCTAGTTCCCAGTGACCTTGATTGTGTGTATGCTGATCACTTCTTTTACAAGATTGAGTTGGCTAGTCTCCCCTGAATTGCACAATGCTTTTTAACGTTGCTGGTAAATCAATGAGTGGTCATTTAAATATTGGTATTCTAGCCACTAATATGCATCCATTGCCTCCATATACATTTTCAAAGAATGTATTGGCAGTATGTACTGAAAGACTGCGACTGTACTAATATGAACGAGAGTATCCGCTATTTGAACATACTTATCAATATAAACTATACATATAATGCAGAACGTCATTCTATGAACACTAAGTGTACTCATTTGTACATAAAACAAGCATAGTCACACTATCTATGCCTCTGATTTCTGTCAGACTTACTGCAAAGTGAACTTATGAACCAAACAACAATGCCCTTCTGTGACGTTCACCCAAGACGACACTTAGAGGAATAACAATCTTATTTAGCTATTAACGCATAGATATTTGTATCAATTTATAAATCTGTCTTGACGACACCTATAACAATGCATGTGAAATGTTTTTGAAGGTCAAGCACCATTTATTTCACTTATGTGCAATCCTTTATCAATAGCAGCAAAAATCAAGATTTACTGGAAATAATTTCCAAGTGGTATTCAAGCACTGATGGACACAATTCCACACAGTGAGAAATCCTTGATTACCACATTTAGAGTATCAAACAACTTGCATTTCTAGTTGAACTGCTTTTGGAAAAGTGGGAGAAACTATTCTTTGTAAACTCTAGGGATATGATACTTTTTTTTTTTATTTATTTACACATATGAACGCATACAAATGCTCTGGTTTTCAGATATTCCTTCTTGGTCTCCTGAGAGAAAGAGAGAAAGAGAGAGAGAAACAGGACAAACAGGGCGTAAGTCATTGGCCCTAAGGCGATTCAATTACCATCATTTAGGGAACGATTCAATGCATCTGATATCCTTAATTTGCACCATGATTCCATTAATCAATTACTCTGATTCAAACCTTTAACTTCACTGAACAAATACAACCAAAGAAACTCACATACTAATGGAATACAAATGTAGAATCACTTAATCTAGTGGAATTCTTCCTGAAAAACACCAGCTAATAAACTTAAAAACATACAAAGAAAGCACTACCCGAGTTACCCTAGGTTAAAGTAGCCTAACAGTGCACCACTGCGGAAATTTTGACTGATACGATAACTGATGTGCGTCTAATATTGCCAATACCAATAAACTACAGACCTCAGTACACGAGTTTCCAGTGGAAAAGCTTGCCTGCACAGATTTGTGGAATTACATTTTTTTAAAAATTTGGTGGAAAACAAAATGATCGATCTGCAGGCCAGATTCATTAATGAATCAAACATATCAGGGGTTGGATCTTTGGCTCATTCTCCACCATGAGACGCCTCAAAGAAACCCATCATCCTACACTATGGAAGATGCTGATCATCCAGTGCAATTGACGCAATTATTTCAGTAGTTCTGATGCTGCCAACTTTGAATATTGATAAAGTTTAAACATAGGCCAAGACTGACACTTGGGACCACTGCCGATATTTTAATTTTTAATGAATATTGGCTGATACCAATGTTAACCAACATATTGGTTGTCATCATTAAGGCTAACATTACTTTTTACTTTAGCTACCTGAGTCTTGACCATAGATACCATAGAGAGCAAAAAGAATTACTTGAGGGCTACAAGAGTGGGTCCCCCAAAAGCATCATAGCACAAAGATTCTCTTAACTATTCTGCACTACAAAGCAGGACAGAGTTCCCACAAAAGCATCACAAAATCATCAAGTAGCACTTCCTTTATAAATATTAATGAACCTTTCCACAGCCATTGGAACTGCTACTTTGGAAGCCTACCTGTAGCACAAGTGCAAGAGCACAACTCAAAAGTAGGAATATATGAGGAATAACAAACACCAATTATTGATTAACGGAATTGAATCACCGACCTTAACAGATTCATCACGAAATTCTTTATACCACATACACAGGATGTTATTCAGCTCCCCTGGAGCAGTTTTCAGGGTTAAGGGCCTCACTTAAGGGCCCAAAATTTTGATCACAGCCACAGAGTACCAAGCTGTGGAGTCACACAATGCCCCTTGGGCATTAGAATAGAAGAGGTCAGAAGACAGTTCACAGGAGGCCTTTAGTGTTATAAATCCCTAACACAACAGGTGAAACTTCACCCATTCAAACAAGGCACCATTTGAAAGACAAAAAAAAAAAAAAAATTAAGATTAGCATTTAGTTCATGAAAAATTAAAGGGGGGCAGCTATGACATGGCTGGAAGTTTGATTTGCACCTCCGCTCTGTGCACAGCCCCTAGCAATTTACCCCATGTCACAAAAAGTACCCCTACAGTTCAATAACACAACTAGGCTAAATGGTACTGCTAAATTGCACACTGTATGCATGTCCCGTGATGGACTGGCATTCCACTGAGGGCGTAAAACTCTGGTGCCATATGCTGCCTGGAAGAGGGCAAGTGGTTAAAAGATCAAGTTGTACTTTGACAATTTTATAGCTAGATACAATGGATTACATGGATGTATACAACTGCAGTTTTAGAAGCCTGCCTTTCATGGTCTCTAAAAACACACGAGTCATAACATGCATGTGGAGGCACCTTCACCTCTTGGAGTGAGATCACAAGATCTAAACCAACCACCTTACAGAAAATAACCTGATAAAACACTTGGCATCAAGCAAACACTTAATTGATCACAGAAGTAACGCAGTTTTGTGGGAAAGCCAATTTCCCTCCCATTCAGATGCACACAATCTTCACTTTTAAATACCTGATTACTAAAACACAGTACTGAAAAGTATAATATCTGAGTAGTTCATTCCATCGCCCCGCAAGACGATCCTTCCCATTTATGGTTTCTATTTAAAAAAAAATAAATAAAAGGACAGAAATTGGCAAAAAAAAAAAAAAATGCATGTAAACCTCACCACACTAAACCATAGACAAAATACGATCACGTTTCACTACGAACGAAATTACCAACTCTAAAGGTCCTTAAAAAAGGTATAAAACAATCTGATTACAATAGGTAAATCCCACAATGACACATATAAAGACAGCAAATTAATGCAAGTTATCTGCCGTAATGGAATCCTTTGACTTCCATATTTTCAACATTTGAAGATCACGGGGGGGGAAGGGGGGTCACTTAAAGGATCACCGCGCTGCGAGTCCCCCCTCGCAGTTTTAGTGGCTCAGGTTAACTTGAAGCTTGTGCAATTAGCAGTTAGCCGGTGAGATGTTGCTTAGAAAAAGCTGCATTGTTTATGAACCAAATTGGACGTTTCGAATACGAGGTTAAAATTCGCCCCTGCAATTAAACAAAATAATTGGCCAAGACCATCTTCGTATGACGTTATTACGAGTTCTTATGCAAATTACTACCGTCCCCGTTTTGCCTGCCAATTAACCCACAGACGACTTGGCCAACTGGCTGGCCGCTCAATCTGCTAGCTAGCTGGGTACTTCTCTGCATCGCCGACACGTCTCTTGTAAACAAGCAGCTCGTCTCGTATATTCCAGTAAAATGTCCGTGTTAGCCAGGTGCGTTAATTTGGACGAGTACTTCTTGACCATCGGTTATATAAAATAAGACAAAAGACCCCCCCCCTCCTCTCCAAACACCAACACATAAGAGACGTGTCACAATTACCTCGCTAGGTCGCCATAATCACTACAAAATTTACCACTTTTCTTTCGTGCAAAAAAGCCAAAGATCCGCCCATTAGAGCGCACACTCACGCAGAGAGGAGACCACAAACAACAAAAAAAGCCCACACTCGTAACGATAACTCATCTACATGCAACGCGTATCCTTAAAAAAAAAAATACACGGTGGGGAAAAAAAAACTCCTTCCCAAACCTCGGCCTCGAGTAGTGCCCTAATCGCCGGGGCTTGTGCGACGCTGCCAGCCAGCCCGCCGCGCCGCGCCGCGCACCGCCGACCGTCAGCCGCTCGGACGGTGTAGATTGAGGCCTACGACCGCTTAGGCTCGGTGTAATTAATTAGGGCTCTTTTACAGATGTGTAAAAACACTAGCCCCCCCTTCCCCACTCCAACCTTATCGCCAAAATTTCACCGCTTTCCTTCGCCCACTCGAACTCCTAAAATGCCAATACGCGGCTTGCTACTTTTCCATAGCTACGAATTTATTCGATTAATTGGCAAATTGGCCGATTAAATCCGCGCAGCGGGCATGCTAGCTAGCTAGCTACTTCTTGTAACAGTCGGTATGCACGACAGGATCGACGGCTAATGGGGTGGCGGTGCTCATACTGGAGAAAGACGGACACGAAAAAAGTTTGAGCTTTTTTTTCCGAGGTGTGACCTCTCGCAAACTTACTGCCTAGCAAAATGCAAACATATTACTCAAATGCATCTGCACGCTCCATTCAGCCACCCCACACGCAAAGTATGAAATGCGCAGCAGCTAGCCCATTCGGTCGCACGCTAGTCGCCGCGTAATTAGCGCGGCGCTACATTTATTTAGCCCGGTAAGCAGGTTAGCTAATTAGAGGCAATTCAATTAACGCGTTACCTGCATGGTCGCTGCTCCAGCGCACGCTTCCTCTCGCTCTTTAAAACCCACTGAAAAGTTTTCTCTCTCTCTCTCTCGCTCGCTCGTTCGCTTACTCTCCCTCCCCCTCCCTCCCTCTCTCTCTCTCTCTCTCTCTCTCTCAGTCACTCTCTCTCTCTCTCTTTCCCCTCTTTTCCTCTACTGTAGTAAACATACAGCAGCTCACTGGCAGCCGTGATATGCGCATGCGCAATCATAACACCAAGGAGGACATTGAATTTAATGGTGTGTCTGTATCTGGGGGTCGTTCCGTGGCAACTTTTGTGCCTTCTGCTTGTTCCAGTCGACTTCCTCTTTCTTCAAACGAAGCTTTGTTAACCTTTTGCTTGTTATGTATTTCGCGTGTCATTGTTTAATCCTTTTGTGATCTGTTTAAAATCCCTTCAACCAAAGTTATGTAGTACACGCGTCACATTTATACATATCCGTCAGCATAAAGGGAACATGAAACATTTATTATATTTTATGTTGTACCTTGTATGAATGCTATGTATTTACATATATGTGGACATGAATTCTTGACACTACAAATAGTCAAAGGACACTAAGAGCAAATAACAATTATGCTAAATAGGAAAATCATTTTCTTTATTTTTGAGGGCAATTTTATCCAGAGCAATTGGGGTTAAACGTATTGCTCAAGTGCCCAACGGTGACATCACTGCGCTGATAAGATTTGAACCAGCGACCTTCCAATCACGGACACAGAATCCTAATCCACATAAACAGGGACGTCATTAGGGGGCTGTACCCCCCCCCAAATAAATGAGTATTTCTTGGCTTAGGTCATGAATAGCTTTTTATATTACATACAAGTTTGCCGCCCAATAAAAACTAGAATAAAGAAGCTCCCCTATACATATTCACCTATAACTGCGCACTTGCACATAGCCACAATTTAACCCCAAATCCTCTGATTTAACTGAATTCCACCAACAAAGACAAAATAAGTATGTAATAGGTACTAGCTAATTTAGGAATTCTTTTGACATATCAAGAACAGTAGGTTGCATGGTGTTTAAGGGTACAGCCTTTTAACTTGACAGGTTCAGGAGGATTCTTGTGACTGTATACCACTGATAAAGGTACCTGTATTTAATCACTGGTAAAATAGGAAGCTGTATAGATATCTGCAATTATAAAACTTTAAACAAAAACGTTGGCCAAACAAGGTGGTGATATTGCATTTATAAAAAATAATTGCAACAATAATATCCTGCCCAGTTTGAGAATATGGTTATGTTTATGTATGAGAATGAACTGATCTTTCTTTAAACAAAACAGTAACATATAACTTAATCATACAGTAACACTCCCACTGTTAATACAATCCTGGCTAGCCAGTAACAGCTAACCATTTATGCTATGTGTGACTGACCAATGATATGGCAATGGATATTCATAATGCATTATTTCTCATTTTATGTGTATATTAAATAATCTATTCTGATGTCTT
Organism: Hippopotamyrus pictus; assembly: GCA_026781145.1. Classification (NCBI taxonomy): domain Eukaryota; kingdom Metazoa; phylum Chordata; class Actinopteri; order Osteoglossiformes; family Mormyridae; genus Hippopotamyrus; species Hippopotamyrus pictus. The sequence goes on along the minus strand of JAODLC010000085.1, from coordinate 8,069,361 downwards.
TATTCACAATAATACAAAATGTTCTGTTCATATCTGTACATAATATACTGTTTCTTGTTCCTTTGTTTCTTATTTAATGACCACCGGAAATTTCATAAGATATACTTTACTGATGCCAAAGGGAAATTCATTATTCATTTGTGAAGTTCACCTATTTAATCTCTTTTCCACAATATACAAGTATGAAATAATATACTAATATAAAATGCTAATGGTAAAAACAGCAATAAGAGCTGCAGTTAACATTTCTGTGGATTATTTAATGAATTGACAAGTAGTTCTTTTTAAAATGCAAGTCATTTTTACCATGTTGGCAGAAAAAAAATCACACTTGTGTTGGCATATTAATTTACATAGCATTTGCTTATTTACTGAGAAGAAAGAACTGAAGAATACACAGTGAATTCTGATTTGTTAAGACTTGTGGGATTCAAATATCCAGAAATTTTAAATACAGTCAATTAGCATTTATTTAGGAACAAGATTAAGTTTTGACCTTTGAACAATAAAATAATAATAATAATAATAATAATAAAAATAATAATAATAATAATAATGATGATACATAGATCAGCAATTTAGACATTTTAGATGACTGTGTTTTAAAAGTCTAAACTAATATTTTTAATTTTGTATATATGTACCAAAGCCTAAAAATATGCATGATAGGCCAGTCCAAAACGCCTTGTGGTGCAGAAAAGTGAATATTTTAAAAGTGAAAATGTGCCAAATATATGCAACTGTTCACTTTTTTATACCTTTACAATATAACGCAAAATTGAAAGTGGCCAGATCTCTTTAGCTGGGTATACCTGTTATTGGTCTGGTCACTCTGATGGCTGCCATACTCAAGCAGTAGCTGATGCTGTGTAGCGGATCGAGTCCTCCCGACGGCGTCTGATGTCACTCCTTTTAACGAGTAGATTATGAGACTCAGGCTAAGGCACTGCTTGAGTGATGTCTCAATGAAGGAGGTATTTTATTTGCAACTTTGTTTGATTGTTGATCGGTGCCCTGGAGGTGACACTCCTCTGGTCGAGGGTGACTTCAATGCGACCACTGCAACTGAGAGTGCTTGCTCTGAGGATTTTGTTGGTTTCCACTGGTCTGGTGACCATGGTAAAAGTGGCTCATTTTCTAGGACCTTGCAAAAGGTCAGGGGCTGCAGGTATCTGGATCCTGGTTCCAGCGCCCTGAGCCACATTGTTGGATTTAGTACTCCAATACTCGTGGTGCAGTGAAGGAGATTGATCACACCCTCATGGGCAGATGCTGGAGTGTCCTACAGAACTGCAAAGTCTACAGGAGTACTCAGTTGTGAATTCTGACCACAGACTTGTTGTTGCTACTCTGAAGATTCAGCTTAGGTCCTGTAGCTATACCAAGAGAATGAGGCTGGACCTGGCCAGACTCCAAGATTAAGATGTTCCTAATGATTTGCACACAGTTTCTGTGAGGAACTTGCAGACTTGGGTGCGACTGCTGACTCTAATGTGATGTGCGAGACCTTCCGTGATAAGACCCTGAAGATTGCCGAGGGTTGTGTTGGTGTTTCCAGTGTTCCCAGAAGGAGGTGTTTCATCTCGCAGGGCACCCTGGATATTATCGAGAGGAGTCATAGTGCATGGCCTGAAGGTAACGCTGGTCTGTACTGGGAACTGAGAAAGACAGCTGTGAGGGTTCTGAGGGCAGGTAAGGAGGCGTTTGTTAGAGGAATCTGTGAGCAAGTAACACCATCTATGGTTCAGTGACCCATGTCCTGCTCACAGAGGAATTGAAGCATTTCTCACATCCAAATCTGTTCCTTGGAAAGTCACAGTCAGGCTGGGTGATAGAACAGTCCTTATGGATGACACTGCAGGTGTGACCCACTGGATGGGCTCCGTTGAGCTGATCCTTCAGCTGGGACATTGGACATCTCTGGGTTTCACAGTTCTTGAGGCTGATCCTCTGGTTAGCTGTGAACCACCCAGTCTCACTGAGATTGCACAGATGGTGAATCAGCTGGAGGTAGGGAAGGCTGCGGCGATCTGTGGTATTCTTGGTGAACTTCTCCAAGCTAGTGGTAAGGCTGTCCTCCTGGCATTGCAAATAATCTTTGTTTCCATTTGGGAGATGGGCGTCATCCCAACTGCCTGGAAAACGGGACTTGTAGTCCTTGTCTGGAAAGGGAAGGGTGATCGCCTGGATTTTGGCAACTGCAGAGGGATAACACTACTCTCACTGCTGGGTAAGGTCCTTGCTAGGGTCATCCTTAAGGGGATCCGTGATCACTTGCTTACCTGCCAGTGACCAGAGCAGTCTGATTTTACGCCTAAGAAGTGTACCATCGACTGCATCCCGGCACTGGGATTCTCCTCGAGCGCAATCACAAATATCTGCAGCGTATCCTTGCAGCCTTTGTCGATTTTCATAAAGCGTTTGACTCAGTCGATCGAGCTGCCCTGTGGGACATCCTGAGACTTTGTGGGATCCCCTTGAAATTACTGGCTGGCTTATACACTAGTACTATGAGTGCTGTGCAAGGTGGAGACAGAACCTCCGCGTTCTTCCCAGTTGATTCTGGGATTTGCCAGGGGTGTGTTCTTGCTTCTACTCTGTTCAATGCTTGCATGGACTGGGTGTTGGGCAGGGTCATGGAGTCTAGCGGCTTTGAGGCATCTGTTGATAAAGAGAGATTCGCTGATCTTGACTTTGCCAATAATGCTGTGATCCTCACAGAGTCAACGGAGGTTCTGATCGGGGCTCTTGAGAGACTGAGCAAGGAGTCTTGAGCGTCTGGGCTTGTGAGTGTCCTGGATAAAAACCAAGATCCAAGCCTTTAATGACCTCTTGGGCACAGCCATCAACAGTCTGTCTGTCTGCAGAAAGAATGTCAATGGCTTCAAGAGGTTCACTTACCTCGGCAGCGACATTCATGTCTCTGGTGACTCTTCCTATAGAGTCAGTATATAGACGGGAAGTGAAGAGGGAGTCACAAGGCCACTGGAAAGGGGTGTGTGACACTCCCAATATCTTTTTAAGAGGATGAAGGTCTAAGTCTTTAGAGTCCTGGTGCTCCTTGTCTTGCTGTATGGCTTTGAGACATGGACGCTATCCAGTGAGCTGAGGAGAAGACTGGACTCCTTCGATACCGTGTCTCTTCGGAGAATCCTTGGGTACCGGTGGTTTGACTTTATGTCAAATGAGCGGTTGCTCATGGAGTCCTGAATGAGGCATGTTACCTGCATCGTGAGGGAGCGTCAGTTACATTATTATGGCCACATAGTGCAATTCCCTGAGGGTGATCCGGCTCGCAGGATCCTCACTGCTGAGGCCCCGAGCGGCTAGACCAGGTCGAAGGGACACCCACGTAACTCCTACCTATGGCAGATCGACAGCCATATTTGGAGGGTGGGACTGGACCATATGTTGGCCTGCGGGGGTCACCGACTGGGATCCCGAGTCGTTTCATCATGTGGTGGGTGTGGCAATGAGCTGTACCAGTGCATGCTCCCCAACCTGACTTGACCTACCTGGTATAATAGCTAAAAATAACAGGAAATGCTTTTGGTCTCCTGAAAGACATCAAGACAAGTCTTTACTTTGTGCAGAGCAATTTAGGTAACACTTTACATGAACTACACTTTCATAATGCTTTAGAAGAATTTTCATAAACAGCATGTAAGTATACTTTGACATCCTAACATAGCTTAACATCTTTAATATATGTCAATAACAAACATTATATAATGATGATAAATATTCTAATCATATAATGTTTGCCATTAATGTGATTATTAATATATTTAACATTACCCAATGTTAAATGTTAAATCTTGGACAATTTTGGCTCCATCAAAGTATATCAGCCTTTGTCACATTTTGTCACGTATTGTGAATATGCTCAACTTTTAATAATCCCTCAGTGCATTCTGTAATTTTACGTGATATCAGGCAAATAGAAAATTAGGCCACACGGTGTTTAGAAGATTAACTGTTGTACATAAAAATCCAAGGATATTGGTATCGATGTGTTGATGCCATGTCATTAAGAGATTAATGATGTTCTTTCTGGTTCCATTTACTATTTGTATTTTTCATAGTTATAACACTCTATAGTAGGTGCTACAGTAAATCACTAAGTTTGTAAATATTCATGGTATAACGTGGCCTTAAATGCTTCATACATTTTAGTGGCATCTTTTAAAATAGTAGAGGACCAGCCATACCAGATTAACCTTCAACAAAGGTTCTCCATGGGACACAAGGACAGGTGAGGGCAAGCTCGGGGGTCACAGTGATAGTCAGCCAGCAGACAGTGCCCCTGGAGCTGGGGGTTAAAGTCCTTGCTCAAAGGCCCAAAAACTGAGTTCAAACCAGACACCCACCACCCTCTGTGTGAACCTCTATTAGTCTGTATTGGTGTGCTTTATCATTAGCATGTTTTAGGGATGAACTACAAAAACCCATGCTATCAATTTTGTGGGAAAATTGTGTTTTTGTTACAAAAGGTGAACTTGGTGTTGTATTAGATGTTAGAATATATGCACCGATACTGAGAAAACAAATTCCTAGTAACTGGCTAAGTGAATTCCGATTCTGATGCATTTAAGGTCATGCATTAAGGAATGTCATATTAGGAACAGGGTTCCTAACTCTCATGTACCTGGAGTGACTCACACGCTCATGCAAGAAATCTTACAGCAAATCTAACCTAAAATTAGCTAGATGAAAAGCATTGTGTTAGTTAGCAAACCCTACAGACTATTTACAAGGTAATAAAACTGTTACATGTATATGTATATGCGTGTGCATGTGTGTGCAGATTTGTCTCAAACTGAAAATCTCAAGCTAGCCGGCTGGGCAAAGTGGGCAACCCTGCAGTAAATTGTACAGACTTTATTTTTCATGTAACTACATCCTTTAAAAGTATCCAAGTAATATATTCAGTTCCACAAATATTGTCAAGATATTCATAACACTGAAAACTAGAATACTTTTTTTCTAATGAACTGATACATTAATTGATGGGATTAACAGCAAACATTTCACTCTAAAATATATTGAGATTATCTTAAACATTACATGGACTGTTAAAGCAAGGAGTATTTTAGATTTGTTTTTATGGCTTTCTGTACTTAACTGTCAAGTTATATATTTATCTTCTATATCGTTATCGGTCAGTAGTAAAATATTTTTAAAAATCTCACTGTGTTTCGTTTCGTATTAAGGCACGCGTTCAGAACGTTTAGAATGTTTTTGCAACAATAATACATGTTTTACAGTAGATATTGAGCAACAATATCGATAGAAGGACAACTGTCACATATAGATGTACAATAATAATAAAACACAAATACTGGAAACCGAAATAATAATGTAATGGAGACGCAAAAATGTGTATACTGGGATAGAGAGAAAACCTTTTCACTTTTTTTTTTTTGAAATGCGTTCGATATTCATTGGTTCACTTCATTTACCGATGCCATCTCTTCCAATCCGAGTCAAACGCATTCATTAATCGTAGACTAAAACAACTCGCGAATGTAGCGATCACGTGACCGCGAAAGGGCATCACGGACAATGTAAACAACATGGCGTCGCGGATAGGCAGTGCGGCCTTCGCTGGAGTATCTTGATAAGAAGAGCTGTTTTGCGGAGCGGTAAACACTAACAGCGTTCTAATGCTGAGGAATAACAATCGTTGATTCTAACCTGCCAGCTCATAATTTAATAAATTGAGACTTCGAGAGAAAACGCTACCGAAAAGAGCTGACACGACAGTTTACGCCAAATAAACACGGTAATTTCAGTTTTAACGGGTTGCTTGCTTTTTTTCATTGCGATATATCTTACGTGACGCCGTTTGTTATTCGCAAGTGTCACTATCTCTGTGTATTCGTACAGTACGCTGCTTTTGCAGTTTAAGGTTGAGAAATTAGCTCGCTGTATAATACGAATCTGCCTAGTTTTATTAGACGGGTAGTGTTTGACAGTAAAAATAAAAGTAGCAAAGGTTGATGACCCCATTATCTAAATATGTCAGCGCTCCTTTGACACAGTTTAATAATTTTTAGACACGATCTGCATTATGCATGACCATCAATGCTGTATTAGAATCAACCTTTTAGGTAAAATGTTAGTATTTTTACGTAGAAAACGAGCTAAATTCCAAGTCAGTCGTTAATAGTATTTGATACTGGCTTCTGCGTGTGTGACCTGTTTTGTCTTGGATAAGACAATAAAATAATAATAATGATACAACGTCCTCCTTCCTCAGAGTTTAAACTGTAAATATGGAGCCCTTTTTATATTATACAACATTTATCCATAATAATTAGAATAATAATAATTATCACTATTTTAGTGAAGCATTAAATAAAAAGAAAATGACAAAAAGAACTCATGATTGTCCTGGGTGTGCAGTGTTTTTGTATGTGTTTCATTTGCAGAGTGTCCTGAGGCTGACATCTGTCTCCCACATGTCCACGCTGCATGCAGCCATTCCCAACCTATAAGCATTTTCGTGCATTTTCAAACCAAAAAGAATATTTAAGTGCAGTTAGTAAGCCGCTTTTGCCATGATATTTGATTCCTGAAAGGTTTTTGCTGAGTTAAAAACAGTTCAGTGACTTTATTCACTGCTCCTATAGCCTCTGTCTATGGGCTCTCGGTCCAGTTCTGGGATGTCCAGTCGTGGGTCCAGCGGCAACCCAGACCAGTCAGAAACAGGACCCAACCAGACCAACAACCAGCAGGGCCGCGGACAGGACGAGAGGCAGACAGACAGGCAATCAGCAGACGAAGAGGACGTCGATTTAGCTCAAGTACTGGCGTACTTACTGAGGAGGTAAATGGCAGATAGTGACTCACTACCGCTGTGTTGACATGTTGTAATGTCTGCCAATCTATTGCTGACAAACTCCACAGACTTGATTTTATGTTGCTAACATATCCTGTGCGTCCTCTGGGATACTTAGCTAATACTCTGGCAATAGATCATGAGTGTTTATGCTTTATGGCTGAATACAGACTGCTTACCTATTGTAGTTTTCCTGGAATCCTTAGCTGACTGCCATTGGGCGTGCATGCATCAGCTGTTCAGTTCTATAAAACCTCTATAAGAGTGTCTTTAAAAGTGTATTGGATTTGCAAGACTTTAATTTTGTCATTAAATACATGTCTCTTGTCATTTAATTGGAGGGGCCAGGTGCGTCTGGTCCATGGGGGTGGGGCGACAGGACTGCAACTGGTCCAGTCGTATTCTGACTCTGATGAAGACAGCGATGGTGCCTGGGAGGGGCGCCTGGGAGACCGCTACAACCCCCCCGGTAACCCTAACTGATATGATGATAAGTCAGTTTGTACATGCATTGTGACAGTTTTGTCCTTATGCACCAAAAAAGAGAAGGTGATTATACCCTTAATGCTTGAGCATTTGTATGCATTTCTGTGTCTGTGTGCCAAAACGCATGTCGACCTGTGGGCCTTCCTTGCCTTGCCAGTGGACTCCCAGCCTGACACCCAGGACGTCGACCGGAGCGAGATCCGAACTCAGATCCTCCTGGCCACTGCCTCCTCAGGTCATAAGGGTGCCAAGAGCTTCACCCATATGTTGAGAGAGGTGAGAGGACAGGGGTCTGCCTCATGTCCCCGCCACAGCCCTTTTTTACCCATCAATCTTGCCTGGTTGTAGACGCTCCTCCAGGTTGAGTCCAGTTATTTAATTTCAGAGGGAACAGGGCCGATGTCTGGGCTCCAGTTTCTCTCATGGGGAGTGCAGTCGCATCCGCTCACAGTGAGTACATGTCATGGCACTTTAGCACACCCTCCCCACCATACACTCCCACCATCCGCTGCTCCATGCCTGTGGGTGGGGTAACTTTGAGTCACAAAGGGCACACAGCTCAGCTATGCGTTGTCATTCGTTTCTAAAGTTTTCTATCTTCCTGCTCGTCTTTTATATTTGTTCTTGTGGAAGGCCAGCTATGTGTGATTCCCGAATTACATTACTAGGTGAACTTTCTTTAATCCGCATTCAGCTGAAATACCTTTGGCAAACCACACATTAAAGTAAGCGGGAATATTTTTGTCTGGGAGTAATAAAAATTTAATAATTACCGATGGGGCATTTCCTGTCTGAGGTAAAGCAATCAGGTGTCAGGATTGAGTGTACACCTCATGGTCTTGCGTCTAAGATGATCAACCCAGTCCGATTTGTGTGTGTCAGAGTAGTAAAAACAAATTGTTCTGTTCTATTCCGCAGATGCATCTCATGCATTTCTGAAATTATTTCTCCCTGCGACACATTGCAGATTAATGGAATGCATTTTTATAATTATATTTGATTCTGCTGTTGTTGACATCGCCATTTGCCATTTTGAATGGAGCTGCTGTGGTACAGGGTGTAAGCCTTGATGTGTTTTGTGCGCCATTATCACCACACAAGTTTCCTGCCCAACCACGTGGTCCTGAAGGAGACGTACCATCAGAAGGCCTTCTGTGGGCTGTACAGTGAGGATGGCAACATGTTTCTCTCTGCCTGCCAGGGTAATTAGACATGCCATTTGTAGTCTGGTGGATTTTTCATGTTACCATGATAAATAGGATTTTATTTCATATAGGTTTCCTAAGTTGCTGGCCATGTTTTGGAAGAACCTGACCTGGTACCTCTTTGCTCTCCTTTCTCAGACCAGAACATCCGCCTGTATGACACCAGCAGGGGGCGCTTTGACCTGAAGCGCACAGTGAGGGCGCGGGACGTAGGCTGGAGTGTGCTGGACGTCTGTTTTACCCCTGACTCCAACTGTGTGCTCTATTCCAGCTGGTCTGACTACAGTAAGCTAGGGGACCCAAGTCCCCCAAGTCACATGATCGCTGTTACCCAATGACGTGGTGCCCACATATTAAAAATTAAGAACAGTATTGTGGTCCGTATTTAAATGAAAGCTATACCTATACCATACCACTTCTTATTTGACCGAAGTTGGTTACTCTGGAAAGACCCCAATCAAATCTGGCTGCGATATATGTGGAGGCTGTTGACTTTTTTCATTATGCTAATTGTTTATACAAGTATCTGTAGAAATGTAGGGGAAATGTTTGAGGGAATAGCTTTCTTAATTAGGTGAAGTGTCTTCAGTGACCAGAATTGAAATCGTTTCAATTAAACATTTAACGTTTACATTAAAGTTTGTGTGTAAGGCAGATACTTTTGGGTGGGGTGGTGCTCCCCGAACAACAGCTGTGTTGAGTCTCTCCTCCCTCCCTCTCTCCCCCCCTCGCCCCTTGTAGTTCATGTTTGCAGTATAGGTGGAGACAGTGAGACACACACCGCTCTGGATCTCAAGTTAGTGCCTCTTCATGAGCTGTTACACCTTCAAGCTCTGTAGCTGGTCACGTGCAGCTTTTTGCTTCCCACTCATTTCATAGTTTAGCTGAGGTCCGAAAAGCAGTTTGTGCTTTTAACACGCTTGGCGCAGATATTTCACCTGGAGACGTTCAGGTTAAGTTCCTTGCTCAAGGGCACAAAGCAGACCCCCCCCCCCCCGGGGTTTTGAACTAACACACATAAGGTTATATGTGGCGCGGTCATGCTTGCATTGCGTGGAAGAGGTTCCACGTCCACATGCCAGCAGAAGCTGTCTCCCATTGGAGGAACGCCTTGTCACTCCGGCTCTCTGTCGCTCCCTCAGCCCAGAGGGGAGGAGATTCTGCGTGTTCTCCTTGGCAGCGTCCTCAGATGGAAAGGAGGTCTTGGGCGGGTGAGTGCTTCTCTTATTAAAGTTCAGGGCTCTATACATGAGGAATAATCGCTTTTCCCTTAACTCGTGAAGATGAGGAGGCTCCAGAGGAATCGATCTTTTGGAAATATCCATCCTCTAACCATTTGTCCTGGTGAGGGTAGCCTGTAGCCCGTCCCACGAGGCATGGGGTACACCCTGGATGGGATGCCAGTCCATCACAGGGCCCACACACACACACACACATACACACACAAGTACACAGACACACACACCACGGGCTCTGATAAACCTAACTGCATGACTTGGCACTGTGAGAGGAAACGGAAGCACAACACGGGGCAAACATGCACAGTAACAGAGCAGAGGTGAGATCTGAATTCTCAGCCCTGGGGGTGTGAGGCCACAGCCTTAGCCTCCGAACTGCGGCCTTGGTCCCCCGAGCTGCGGCCTTGGTCCCCCGAGCTGCGGCTTTGGTCCCCCGAGCTGCGGCCTTGGCCCCCAGAGCTGCGGCCTTGGCCCCCAGAGCTGCGGCCTTGGCCCCCAGAGCTGCGGCCTTGGCCCCCAGAGCTGCGGCCTTAGTTCTCAGGCTGCATGCCTTAATGCTTTAGTGCTGCACACAGCAGCTGGTGATGTGGAGCTGTGTAAGGCATCTGCTGGGCCGCTGCGCTCTCTCTTGTGTACGTCTTCAGCACCTGTCTCTCATTGTTCCTCAGAGCGAATGACGGCTGCCTCTACGTGTTTGACCGTGAGCTAAACAGGAGGACACTCAAGGTCAGTTGCTGAGGGATTCCCCCCTCCCCTCCCCCCACCCACTAGGGTATCCTATCCTCTTCATGCCATCAGAGCCTTCATTCCGTCAGTGTTTGCACCTGACACATGTGTCGTCTTCCTCTGACAGTTAGACAGTGTGGAATAATTAAACCAAGTGAGCTTTGTTTTCTGTGACAAAATATATAGGCATGCATTTGCTAAAAATGTGTTAAAAACACATCTTCTTCCTCTTATCTAGTGCGGAGTGGTTACACATCTTATTCAGCTTGCAGGAAATTAAAGTCATATACCTTTTCTGCTTGTCTTTGGACCAAATCAAGGAATGCAAAATGTATTTTTAGAGGGAGAATTAAATACGTTTTTGTCATCCTTTTGCTACTCTCTCAGAATTTGGTTTATTATTAAATTTTCAGTTTAATGTTAAAAATAAATCAGGAAAATACATAACCCTATATGGTTTAAAATTAAACTTTGTATTCTGAACAAAGACAACGTGAGTTTTTCTTAGTCATCATGTTCTCCACAGAATCAGGGAACATAAAAGCCTGCTGATTTAATATCTAGACTTATCATTAATATTAAGCTACCGGGTCCAATTATAGTAGCATCACTGTGAGTGTAACAGCCGTATCTGTGACGGCGCCCCCTGGCCTGTGAGTCGGCGCGCTGCAAGCTCACCGTCCGCCTGTATGCCCCTCTCAGATCGACGCCCACGAGGACGACGTGAACGCCGTGGCGTTCGCCGACTCCTCGTCCCAGCTGCTGTTCTCGGGCAGCGACGACGCCCTGTGCAAGGCGTGGGATCGGCGCACGCTGCGGGAGGACAGGCCGCAGCCGGTGGGGCATCTGGCCGGGCACAGGGACGGCATCACGTTCATTCACAGCAAGGTGAGCCCGCGGCCCTGCGGGGCTCTGTCACATGCGCCTCCTCACTACCTCATTCACCCTTATATGGAGACACTGATGAATGTTTGCCTATTTATGCACTTGATACTTCAATGGAGCAGGGTAATTTAAGGATAGATATTGCACTTTAATGCAATTAAGGATAGGCACCTCGCTTTGTCACACTTAAGGACAAGCACCATTCTTTAACACACTTAAGGTTAGGTATCATGCTTTGACGCAGTTAAGGTTAGACGCCATGCTTTGACACACTTTAGGTTAGACGCCATGCTTTGACACACTTTAGGATAGGTACCATGCTTTGACACACTTTAGGATAGGTACCATGCTTTGACGCACTTTAGGATAGGCGCCATGCTTTGACACACTTAAGGTTAGACACCATGCTTTGACGCACTTTAGGATAGGCGCCATGCTTTGACGCACCTAAGGTTAGACTCCATGCTTTGACGCACTTTAGGATAGGCACCATGCTTTGAGGCACTTAAGGTTATACGCCATGCTTTGACACACTTTAGGATAGGCACCATGCTTTGACGCACTTAAGGTTAGACGCCATGCTTTGACGCAC
>JAODLC010000085.1:8023152-8050586 GCA_026781145.1 Hippopotamyrus pictus | reverse complement strand
TTATGAATGCATTATAATGCATTATGCAGGTATGTATAATGCATTATACATTAGTGCTTTAAGTAAAGTGTTACCGAATTTAGAATGCATTTGGAGGTGGCACTGTGGTTAGCACTGCTGCCTTTTACCTCTGGGACAATGGTTTGCGTCTCTACCCTGGCTCCCTGTGTGTGGAGTTTACATGTTCTCCCCATGTTGTTGTTGGGTTTCTTCTGGGTACTCTCGTTTCCACTTACAGTCCAAAAACATGCTAAGGTGAATTAGAGTTACCAAATTGCCTGTGTGTCACTGTACTATAAGATGGGTTGATGCCCCATCCTGGTTTGTTTCCTGCCTTATGCCCATAGGCTCCAGACCCCCCATAACCCTGAACAGGACAAGTAATTCCAGAAAATAGATGGATGGCTGTACTGCATTACGAAAGTATCATCTAATCTATAATGAAGTATAGTGCATTAAAGCTTCATAGAGCATTCATAATGCATGAACATGGCTATAATGTGTTATACCCATGTTTATAATGCATTGTTATGTGTTATGAATGTGTTCGTAGATTCAGAGATCTTATATCTTTGGTTGCAGTTGTGTTTATTTCCTCTATTGCAAAGGCCTTTTGTATCCTTATATTTTTGATGGCCTTTAATCCCAGTTCCCAGCTCTAGTCCATTCAAAAGTTTGGGGTAACCTTGAAATTTCCTTGTTTCCAAAAGAAAAGCAATTTTTTTTGTCCATTAAAATAACAAATTCATCAGAAATACAGGGTAGATAATGTTAATGTTGTAAATGACTATTGTAGCCATAAACAGCTGATTTTTTATTTATTGATTATTATTGATTATTTAATTCTTGTTATTATTAATCATTATTATTTATTTATAGGGTTTATCATTTTAAAAGGCAAATCTGGTCATTAGAAATCCATTTTGAAACTATTAGCACATCTGAAAATTATGGGGCAGTTCACTGAAAAAAAGATACGTTTTTGGGGGGGGGGCTTATTGTTATATGTCTATCTAGTCTGATCTGCTGCGAGTTGAAGATATCAGCCGTAGAAATGTCAGGCGTCTCTGATTATAATGGGAGTGAACAGCATTCTTTCAGTGGTCATTAAAGAGCCAGAAAAATACTTTTGAAAAATTCAACAGCAATGTCTCTTACCAGAAATCATGACCCTGTTACTCATGATAATCCACAGACTTTGTAGTGGGCAGTTCAATGTAGGAACTATTTTCTTCTACCAAACTCCACACACCAATCGTATTACTGTGCAGGGGATATGAGCAGGAGCGCCCGGCCAATATCTTCTGTGTAGTAATACAATTGGTTTGTGGAGTTCGGTAGAAGAAAATACTGTAGTTCTATATCAAACTGCCCCTTACAAAGTTTGTAGTGCATCTTGGAATATAGTGTCTGAAGCTGTTGTCATGTTTCACTCATTTCCCAATTCAATGCACTACACAGATTTTTCCGTATAGAAAATAGAAAGAGTAAAAGAGTGAATGAATTAATCATTTCAACATAGCCCAGCTTTATTTTTCCTATTAAGACAAGCATGAAAACGTCCTGTTTCCTGTCACAATAGCTTAAGGTGTTACCAATTCAGTTCCATCTTCATGTTCTCTTTCCTAATAGTTTCTGTGTCGAAGCTGTTGTATGATGGAAGTTACACTGAGGACGTAACTTCTTGGGGGAGTGGTTCATTACATGGTCTCCTTTGCCTTGTTTGGCTAAAAGAGATATCTCTGTAGAACATGCAGAAAATAATAAAAAAAAAGGAACATTACAAGCTACATATGGTACAGTTAGAAAGTTTTGCAGGATTTTCAGGTGACTTTTGCATGACGTCCATGTGTGAAGTGAATCACTCAGCCCGAGGCGCTGTCTTCCTGACACACACGCGTGCACAGACACCCACAGGGTCCCTCTGAGTAGGCTGACACGTGATTCCCCTGCAGGGCTCCAGCCAGCAGGCGCAGTGGGAGAGTGACTCAGTTTGATTGGCAGATGGCTTATCGTTCCACCTGGCACCATCTGCAGCTCAAAGTCATCACAGAGTGTGCAGTACTTCTGTACATTATGGGGGGGGTCCAATAGTGCCATGAACACAGGATATCAAATAAAGACCAGAAGAAATGGCGTTCACAAGACGTGACACGGACTGACATACACGACGGCATATCTCTCCACTGTTATTTGCTGGACATTTGACATGATTTTTCAAGCATAAAGCATAACAGTTGCTAGCATTCTATAGGGCTATAGGGTGATGGTGATGGATCAGGTGACACCCGGGAACCTATTAATGAATTATTGAAAAGAAAAAAAAAGGAGATATATGGGTATTTGTGTAGATCATTTTAATAAAGGGAGATGACAGCTCTTTTAAAATGGAAGCTCTGACTTATATTGACAAGCAGCGACTGGCACTGTCACTGCAGTTGGCGAGTCACAGTCCCCCTTCTTGCAAATGGGGCAGTATACCTCCAACGACAAAATTCTGCCTGCGGCTGCAGGCCTCAGCCGTGGTTCTGTAGGGTGGTCGCTATGCCTTGGTGTTGCCAGGCCAGCTCATGCACAGCCCTCAACACAGAAACTCCATACCTGGCTCCTTCAGTATCTCTGGCTCTAGAGGCAAATGGGTTACCAAGTCCACTGGTATGCAGTGACAGAAATGTAGTTTCACTGCCATCCATGAAATGGGCCTGTGCCTCTCTTGTGCCACTGCATGGTATGCCCACAGGACCAGGGGTTGGTGGTGGGTGATGAGGGTGGTGAGCTGCATAGTAGGGGTTGCATGATTGTTTATAGTCGACCGTCATGTGATGAAAGTCGAGTTGACGCTGACTAATTGCTGATTACGTCATGAACAGAACCACAGGAGAAGGGAATGTTTTGCAGCAAGCAACAATTTGTAATTGCAAAACTTAATGCATATGCAGACAAGGGACAGCTCATACACATATCTTTTACATGGAACAAAAAGAAGTAGAAATGACAACAGGTTGCAACTCAACAGCAACAATTTATGCAATGATAAAGCTATAACTTCCTTTTAAGGGTGCTGGTGTATACTTGGGAACAAAACAAAACAAAAGCTTTTTCACCAAAGTTCAGGTACCTAGTTCCTGGTTGCTAGTTCCTGTGCTGTCTCAACTGGGAACTTGTGTGTCATAGGTTAAACTCCACATGTAGTTTCATAGAACTACACCGTCACCCCAAGACAATGGAGGATAAGAAATCATTTTGTTCGTTGTTAGTTATTGCGGGATCGATTGCGATTAAAACGGGACACAGTATAGATCGAAATTTCCCGTGCAGAAATACTGTACAGAGACACAAGCATATTCATAAATGTATTAAATGTAAGGGAAATACAAAAATAGTCCCATTTGCTCAGTTTCTGCTCCTAAGAACATAAGAACATAAGAAATTTACAAACCCTCCTTGTATCTGTTTTTTCCGGCACTTCTATGCAATTTCCAAGCTAGCACCAGTCCCTATAAGCCCCACCTCAGTAGTTTGTGGTTAAATGAAAAGTATCTAGCCTGGAGTAGGGAATAAGAAGGTTCCAGAACAACCTCCAAGGATCTACAATTGGACAGAGTTCCTTGCCTGGGCTCACAAACTGTTGTGTGATGGTATTCTCTAAGGCATCCATCTTGTTAGTGCCATGATCACATGATCATCGCAGAGCAGTAAAGTTGACTCCTCGACTAGTCTGTGCAACCCCTAGGATGATGAGGTCTTTGCAATGCCCAGCTACTTGCAGAGCTGGCCAAACACTTGTGCCTCAAAATTCCACCCCTGGTGGATGTGTAGCTCCTCTGGCGCATTGAAGTGGCAGAAGAACTTCCAGGCTGTGGTCACTGCACTTTGGTTGGGAACCATGTACATCTTGGACCACTTAATAAAATAATCCATAACCAGAAACACACAGCAGTTCCCAGCATCTCTGTTAGGGAAGGTACCCAGGATGTCCACACTGACCCTTTCTATAGGTGCCCCCGTCTAATACTGCTACATGGGTGCACAGCATTGTTTAGGCCTTTATGGGTGATGTGTGCATCACAGCAATGCACGTACAGTGCTGCGTCCTCACTGCAGCTGGGCCAATAGAAATGGCTCAGTAGCTTCCCCCAAAGTCTTTAGTAGTGCTCGGCCCATGTTACTCCATGCACTGCACTTAGCACTCTGGGATGGGGCTTCAACAGCTGTAGCAGTTGCTTCTTTCTGTCCTTGAGGGTCTCCCACTGAAAACTGAGAACTTTATAGTCTGAGAGCAGGTACCTGTTAATACTCTGGCTGCCTCCCTGCCTGTAGCTAATCCCTGACTTGGGGTCACTCATTTGCTCCACCTGCAGCCACTGGTGATCGATGTCCTCCAGTCCTTCATTACTGATGTCCAGTTGAGCCAACACCTGTAGCTCACCTCTGGCTGTGCTTCTTGGGGTGGTGGCTGTGATGAGTCATCCATCTCACAGGGGTGACGAGACAGCTGGCGACATACTCGGACACCAGCTAGGAGCCTGCAGAGAGTCCCACAGTAGTTTGGTTTGGGGCGGCTCAGCACCCAACTGAAATAGGCCAACACTCTGTTCCCCTGAGGCTCTAGGACAACACCATCACCACGAGACTCTCACTGTTGGCATCTGTGTCTGCAGTGAAAGGAAACGCCAGGTCAGGATACAGTAGCACTGGGGCCTCAGTTAATGGAGTCCAAAAGTAGTCAAAGGTGGTGTCACAGTCATCAAACAGTTTGAAGGTCCATCCGTTTTCCGTGACCTGGTAGTACGGCTTAGTGGTTCTGGCAAAGTCCTGTACAAACCACCAGTAGTACAAGGCAATACCTAGGAAACTGTGGAGCTTGGTGACACTTTGCAGCCGCAGTATTCCCTGTATCTGCCGTCACGCCCTCACTGCTCACAATGTGGCCCAGGAACTCTGTTTTTCATTGGAGGGAGCATTTTCGGAGGCACAGGCCCACTTCGCAAATGCCAGTAAAGATGGTACACAAGTTGTTAAGCACTCCATCATAAACAGTAGTATGGGCAGATTTTCCAGGTGGAGGCTGCATTGGTTCTGTATGATGTGGGTCAGCGTTCGTTCCATTAACTTCTCGAAAGTGGCAGAGGCATTACAGAACCCGAAAAGCAGGACACAGAAGTGCCATAGATCCGGATTAATAGTGACAGTGGTCTTAGGTTGGGCATCTGGGGCCAGTTCGCTTTGGAGGTCTAAGGAGCTGGCAGTGTGATCCAGTGCATCAACAATTTGGTGTAGCAGGTACTCCTGGTCACTGTGTTCAGATGGAAGTCATGCCAATCATATTTTTGCTAGGACTGCCAGCAGAACCCATGGACTATCAGAAGGCTCAATGACTCCCACTTCTGCCATATCCTGGATCTTCTGCTCCACTGCCTGATGCTTTGTGAGTGGTAACCAGTGAGATGCAAATGCACAGCATCTTTGGTATTAATCCAATGACGGACAAATGTAGTGGATCTGCACTCATCGTCTTGGGTCACAAAGATGTCGAGATGTCTGTCAAGCAGCACAACTGGCGCTTATGCCCTACTGTCAGTTCCATGCTATTCCACTGTCTGCTCCATCTCCCAGGAAGGGCTGTCCACACCATTACCAAAACACTACCTTAGAGGGGTTAGTCTCACATCAAGCTGTGCCAAAACAGTTGGGGGCATGGTGGCTGCTTTCTCAGTGGTCCGCTGCCATGTTTGTTGATTCTGCTTGTGCCGTGTCTACACTAGGTGGCACATGGTCTTCAGTACATCAGTATGAACCCCCAGACGGGACAGCAAAATCCAGGTTGATAATATAGGGGTTGCAGATTTCGGCCTGCCACACTTCTTATTCTGTGGTCTGCCTCACTAGCATGGTGCCAAACTTCTCCTTCATCCTACACTGGCGTGCATACCTGGGTGACAGACACTAGGCAGACCTGGGATGTCTCCCACCCCAGTGGCAAGTCTGTGCCTGGGAGGACACCCGAGTGAATGAGGTTGAGGGTCGACCCTGTGTCCACCAAGGCTTGGCATGGGTGCCCTCCACTATGCAGTCCATGCACAGACCATCTTCGTGGCCCATCTACTCCTCTTGATGAAGCAGGTATGAGGGTCTCTTGGCGGGTGACTCCCACCACCCTGTTACAGGTGCAACATCATGGAAGGTGGCAAAGTATAGCTGGTGGTCGGCATGGTGCTGATGGTGGAGACAGAATTTCATTTACTGACATTCCAGCAGAACATGCATGGCACTGGGGAAATGTGGGTAGCTCTACCATCTGTAACCAATGTGCCCAGAATCTCACTCTCCCATCTCTGCTAACTCGCCTGTTTCCCCCTCATGTCTTCTCAAAATGACCAAGGCTGAAGCGTTGCTTCAAAGATCACACTGCTTCTCTGGGAACTGGCTGAGGAGTACTTGAAGTACCTCCCCTTCCAGGGTCAGTGTGTGCTGGACTGCTGTCTCCGTAGCACCCCAGCCATTGTGCCATGCTGCAAGGTGCACCTGGATAAGATAAGGGGTCCCTAATTAGCTCATTTGCTAACTAGTCAAAAAGAGTTCATGCCCGCTCTATATAAGTATGAATGTAAGCTTTAATAACAGAAATGTAGAAATGATGAAGAGAAAATATCTATATTGAGCACAGAAAGGGCAAGCTAAAAAAGGTTTCCTAAAATAATATCACCCTTTTCACGATTATCATAGCAGATAGTCAGAGTGTGGCATTTTTTTCAAAAGAGCTGTGGGATGAGACAGTACCATTTAGTCAATATTTTTTGTTCATTAGAATCAAGGCTGTCAAAATTAGTCTTAACCTTACATTTTATAATAGGCATAATACTATTACTTGGTTCATCTTTGGAAAATGACAGACAATTCAGAGGATAAAAATATCACATCATAAAATATAATTTGTTATATTTGTTTTAGGGGCAACATGGTGGTGCAGTGGTTAGCACTATTGCCTCACATCTCTGGGACCCGGGTTCGAGTCTCCGCCTGGGTTACATGTGTGTGGAGTTTGCATGTTCTCCCTGTGTCGTCGTGGGGTTTCCTCCGGGTACTCCAGTTTCCCCCCACGGTCCAAAAATATGCTGAGGTTAATTGGAGTTAATAAATTGCCCGTAGGTGTGCGTGTGTGTGTGAATGGTGTGTGAGTGTGCCCTGTGATGGGCTAGCCCCCTGTCCAGGGTTGTTCCCTGGCTCGTGCCCATTGCTTCTGGGATAGGCTCCGGACCCCCCATAACCCAATAGGATAAAGCGGGTTGGAAAATGAATGAATGAATGAATGTTTGTTTTATTTGAGGCTAATTCTTTAACATGTTATTAAATAACATTATTAAGTGCACTTTCAGAATTTGTCAGGCTTCTGTTTCAGAGCCATTTGCCAAATAGGTTTTAAATTTCTTTTGTTCCTAAACATTCAACTGGTTTGAAAGCAATGTCATGATCTGATGAAAAGTCAGTTGGTGGATAAAGTGGAGTGTAATGCGTTGACCCATGCAACAGTGAAATACGTATAATTCTATTTCCTGGATGGGAAATTCATATGTTTTTGGGACTGCAGCCACTTTGCTTGTTAAGATGATACTTGAAAAACTGTTTGATGGATGTTATTCAAACTTTGCACAGGCATTGTATGGGTGATGAACTTTAAATGACCAAATTTGGCAGACTGCCTCAAAATTGTAGCGTCACATAGCGATAACAAAAAAAAAAAGGTCGTTTCAGACATTTAGAATGATAACTCAAAAAGTATTTGACAGATCTATTTCAACCTTTGCAGACATGTTGTGTGGGTAAAGATCTGGACCAAATCTTGAGAGAAATCACACCAAAATTGAAGCAATGGTGCTTAGTGTCAGCAAAGAGCAGCTACAGGTTTGCTGCTCTACCCAGGGTATGGCACGACCCTATCACAGGGCAGAGCACAGGTATGCTGCTCTACCCAGGGTATGGCACGACCCTATCACAGGGCAGAGCACAGGTATGCTGCTCTACCCAGGATATGGCACGATCCTATCACAGGGCAGAGCACACTGACACCTATGGGAAATTTGGTAATTGCAATTAATCTCGACATGCTTTTGGACTATGGGGAAAACCAGAGTACTCAGTGGAAACCCCAAATGGAGAACATGCAAACTCCACACATGAAACCCTGGTGAAGACTCAACCCCTGGTCCCAGAGGTGTGAGGTAACAGTCCTACCCCCTGCAGCACCCTGCCACTGGCAAGCTTTATTCCACTTCACAAAAACATCATATGGAGGGAAATGTACACCTGGACATCTTCCCTATGATAATTAAGCCAATAGAAACTGCACAACAGAGGGCAGCAGAGGGTGAAAATGGAGGCTGTACATTCCATGCATCTTTTTAAAAACTTCCCAGGAACGTGTACAGGTCAGTGATTCTCAAACTGTGTTGCGCAAGATGATTTTCTGAATATTCTACAATAAAGTTTATGTTGTTTTTTCGAGGCTAGCTTCCCCGCTCAGCAAATTAAACCCGTAACAGTCCGGTGGCTGGTCGGTGAAATGTATCACGGGGAACCCGGCTAATTTTATTATGGGGAAATTTTTTAGCAGCAGTCCACGGTAGTGGTGACACATGAAAGAACACACCGGTGAACTGAATTGCACTAAGACGAGTCACAGAAAGTACTTCAGGGGTGCAGGATAAAGTGCCTGACTCTGCACTTGGTCGCCAAGCTTCACTCCATTGTGTGCAAGTCTGACAAGGAGAGCGATTACAGGCAGTCCTTGGATTAAGAACGTCTGACTTATGGACAACTCATACTTAGAAACGGACTACCATAAAGCCTGTTAAAACACACTATGTATACATTAAAATACACATCAGCAACAGGGAACGCACCACTGAAAGCAGCTTATCAATATTCTACATATTGGAATACTGTTTACTTCCTTGTAGGGTGACCAGGTGACCAATCAGAAAATGATACATTGTAACTAGCTGGATCCAATCAGGGAAAGGCCATGTGATGAGTATAGACCAATTAGGGCACATTTAGTGTCTGTGTTTTCACTTATCCACTCTTCAATGTTAAAATGGAATTTTCATAAGTATATGGCTCTGAGAGTGTCAAAAAAGTTTCTATTTTTGGGGCTGAAAACTCCAGGGTATTGTGGATGAAAAGCGAACACTGAGAATAATGTCTTTGTTTTTAAATTAAAACATAGCGGACTGGCCATAACCTAAGTCAATGTTTCTTGACCCCGTTCTCAGGGACCCCGTAGACACTCTACGTTTTTGTTCCCTCACAGCTCCCAGCACACCAGCAGGTATTTGATGTTCTTGTTTGGCTGGGAGCTGGGAGGGAGCAAAAATGTGCAGTACCTGGGATTCCTTGGGAGGGAGCAAAAATGTGCAGTGCCTGGAATTCCCTGGGGATTGGATTGAGAAACACTGCTCTCAGTGAAACAGCCATGAGTTAGAACTACTTTGATTTGTAAATACAGTGGAACCTTGGAACTCGAACGCCTCTTAAGTTGACCAACTCGGACATCAAACAGGTCTGTTCAGTTTTTTCGAGTTGTACCTTGACCGAAATCTTGGAACTCGACCACTCCTGCTAAAGTTTGTATGGGTTGAGACCTGTTCAAATCTACTGGGTTGGTCGAGAAAAATTTAACCACTCAACTGAAAACTCGGAACAGGACAAAACAAAGCATATCTGCTAAAACTTACAGATTCAGATCGAGACGTGTCTCTAATGGACTAAAACATAGGCAAATGGATCTACTGGCATGCCAATACCTATGAATCGTGGTACCTCTCGACCGAGTTTGACGTGCAAAAGCTGTGATCCTGTATTTGGTGTGAATTTTTTGTGCTTGTGTGATCTAGTCCCTGACCCCCCCCCCCCCCAGCAAATCATCATAACCCCGGAGTGGTGGGAGTGGCCTCCCTTATTTCTAAAAATCAATCAAATGATCAAACTGTCAAGCTTAGTGAGGATTGATTGATGAAGGTGTGTGTCTCCAGTTAGCCAAACGCAGTGACACAATGAGAAAAAAAACCATGAGATTCTGAACAGGCTGATTAATGCAGTTTAATTCTTGGGTTGCCAGGAGCTGGCATTTAGGAGAGTGAAAACTCTGACAGCAAACAAAAGTATAGATGTGCTTTCCCACAGTAATGTAAGCTGTGTATCTTACTCATTGAAATAAAAACTTACAAAGAATTACCTAATATGTAAATATGTAAATGGTAACTAAATGACCCCAAAGTATACTTTTTGTCCATTAAAACAAGTACAGGAGAATATATTTGGAATGGGAGACATATTATGCATTAATATAAAGATATAGGCCCAGAGGTGTATGTATGCATGAGCTGATTATAATTATACAGCTGACCATTCTGCATCGCGGCTTTCCCCCTCACGGATTTTGGGAGTTTTGCGAAAGTCATAGACGACACGCAAAGGCCTGCAGGTGACACTCGGAACTAACTCACAGATGCATAAAATATATGTGCGATGCTGGTTTGGAGGACGGCAAGCAGGTTTATGGCAGCCTGTCACGTGGTATCTCACAATCATCTTTGTATTTCGCATTTCTCGCATTATTTCGCATCGCTCGTCCGAGGGGACCAAGAAATTTTAGCCTGTTTTTCCAGATGGTGGGGGAGTTGCACCCCTAACCCCTGGGAGGCGGGAGGGTCAAGGCATGCATGGAATTTAGAATCAAGAATAGTGCCTAATTTCTGCCGTAGAATTAGTTGGACGAGTGCTAGTACAAATGCCATTTCTACCCGAATAAGACCAGGTTCGACTGTGGCTCAAATTATGCGTTATAACAAAGCAAATAAACATTAAATAAACATTAAATAACATAAAACCCATAGCATTCGCGCACGTTACTCCAGCTTTTGGCTTTGTAGTCACTTTTTATTTAGGCTTGAACACAAATATCCAAAACATTACATTTAATTAAATTGAAAATGAATTTGAGAGCTCAAAATAGCTAATTCAGGACACAAAAAAGTAAATAATGAGGGATTATGTGAGCTTGGTTTAGTATTTTGTGGGAACTTTAAATTGTGTGCACGATTTAATACAGAGGAATCCTGGGAATACAATTAATTGGCCTGCAGTTATTAAAACAACCTCTGACCCACTGGACCAACATGGTAATAACCTCTCTGTAGCTTTCTGAGCTTCACCACAGTTGCACTGTTAGCACTGAGGTGGAGCTCTACCATACTGTACCTCATTTAGACACCGTCGAGCAGTGTGGTGCATCGTTAAATCAGGGATACAGGATCTGAATCCTATACAGTAGGATTAAATGTGCCAGTGTGTTCTGTACTATTTTGTTAGTTTCAATGAGACTGCAGTTCCCTTTCGCATCTGCTCTGACAACGGCATCGACTTACCCAGGGAGTGCGGAGAACTCTGAAGCTATGCTGCGAGAAAATCTGAGGGGAGTCACTGGGATCCATTTTCCATCCGGCTGCAGACAGCTCCGACTAGAAGGTATTTTTGTTTGTTGTCGTTGTTTTTTTTTTTTTTTTTTGACAAGCGCGAGAGAGCATGAATAAAACATGGCGGGGAGCAATCTCTACAGCGGACCCACAGCAGAACTTAGGAGACATTAAAACACGTAGGGGCTTCCACACCCCTCCATCAATCCTGGGCGTCCCCTTCTGTCAGGCTAATGGGATGCCCATGAAAAATGTATGTCAGGTGGGCAAACTTTTGAATCTGCCTGGGCCTAATAATGCTGGCAGTAGGTGCTTGAAGATGATGGTAACTCTTATCCCAGCACAAGGAACTCCAGTGAACAGTAACTCCCACCCCAGTGAACAATTAGTCTAGTGCGGGGCTCTTCAAATCTGGACCTCGATTCCCAATCCAGGCCTTGTTTTCAGTTCTCCCAGGTAGTTAGTTTAATAATTACTGATTGTGATTAGTCAGAGGCTTCACACCTGGCTCACAGGTAAAGGAAGGCTGGAAAACCAGCAGTGCTCGGACCTCGAGGACTGTGACTTGAATAATAGGGGTCTAGAGGCTATGTGGTATTACATGGGTCTGCTCCTTACTTACTATCAAAAGCACTGCTCAGTATCCTGCTCTGTACCAATTCAGATGTTTTTTCACATTAATTTTTCACAGTGTCATCCTCATAAATTCTAATGAAGAAACTGTTTATGAGCAGGTGTGTATTGCACACACAGCCACACACAGTCTCATACTCTTATACTCATGCATTTATACACACCCACAATCCTGCCCTCAAGCGCCCAGTCACCCTCCTGAAAGTGCCTAATAACTATTAATAGTATGAATTGTCATTAAAAGGTTTCATTTTCAGGGTTGTTGTCCTGCATTGGCAATCAGATAATTGAGCTTGGTCAGCGTTATCTTGCTCAGAGATAATTAGTTCTGAATGTTATTTAAACAGTCGTCATCATTGATCTTAGAATATAGGGCTCAGAACTCTTTTTAATTCAGAGCCTACTTTGTAGAGCTTGGTTTAGCTTGTTTGTGTTACTCTCTGGTTTTTGTCTTGGTTGTTGGCATGGTGACAGGCTTGTTAATGGCTTCACAGCCCTGATTAGCTCGAGTTCTGCTGGTGGTGTGCTGGGTAACTGGTGTAGGCTTGTTGTGGTTGTTCTGGTTTTGTGTTTCAGTCCCACTTCCCAGCTAACAGCAAACAATCCCAGAACTTTAATGTTATGTGACAGTCTCCTCAAATGCAAGAGACTAACAAGGGGCAACAAGCAACAGGTGTGGCTCATCAGGGCCACATTAGGGAGGAGACAGGAGGGACAGGCGGACATGAGGGGCAGGACGTAATATTTGATGAGTATACTTCATTCAGAATACCTGTCTGTTCAAATGACCACTGTACACCTCTTTAAAAAAAAAATTTCTGGTCTCAATGCTCCAACTTGGCGGTGAGTTGAAACAAATAAAAATGCATCCGCAGAATGACATTGATAGGTGTACAGCTTGCATTATAAACTTACTTGATAACCCCTCAGCATAAATGTGGTTCTTTGTGGTATTAATGTGACAGCTGTCAAGCAGAAAACATATCTGAATATTTGCAGGTTGAAAAAGTGGTGTGTGTGTGTGTTTGTGTATGAGCTCTCACCCCAGTTATCAATTTGCACATAAGTTAAAAACACCGTAAACAATGTTCTGTGTTTACTGAGAGAATGTCAGAAACAAAGCATCCAGTGTGTAAAATGTACAGCATTTAGTAGATACTGAAACACCACGAAATGCATGACATTTGATGTATATTGACAGTGTAAAAAATGCAGTGTGTACTGAGAGGAAAAAAAAACATATAGAATTTGTTGTTCATCGAGAGAGTTTAAAACATATAGAATTCAGTGTGTGAAGACACTGGGTAAAGCACATTGTAATTAGTGTGTTCTGACGCGGTATTAGGTGCGTGACGTTTGGTGTGTTGAGGTGTTCGTGGTGAGATCCGTCCCATGGGTGCAGTGAAGCCTGCTTCAGAAGATGTCTTCTGTTCGTCAAAATACCCAGGGAGGCAAACTTCTGCCAGGAAAAAAAAGCTGAGCAGAGAAGACAAGTGTACCAACACCGCCTCCTCAAAGTCTGCACTGAGTTACAAGGAAGAAGCGGAATGTTTACAGAACCTTCCAGAGCTTACCAAATTAGAACCTATGTGCAAAGCATGACCAAGTTCTATCCAACTGATACTTGAAACTCACCTCAGTTTTAAGACATAAGGACCCAGTGGTACAAGAGTGCCCTTCTGATACCAAAGGTAATCGCACATGAGATCTGTACTTTGAAGGACCGATCAAGGAGAAGATATTGGCATTGCAATCATTCATACCATGGCTGAATGAAATAATAAGGACAAAGAGTAAAATATTTGTGAAAGTGTCAGCATCTTTTCTGATTATATCGACAGCATTTAGTTTTGCCTTCCTTTTAAAAAGAAACATTTTAAAACAATGTGCACATGTTGTTATATTAGAATTAAAACCGGTCAATTTCCAGTCCCCAGCATCACAAAAATCCTTGGCGCAAGAAAGTATTCTAAATAATCGTAAAATTGTTTCATTTTTCATAACTCATTCACAACTCAGACAACAAAATTGCATCATTTAAAAAAATATTAATATAAACAATATTAGCTTGATTGCACAAAGTTTTGTTCCACAAAACACAAAACAGTGAGAAAAGTCAGACAGGAACCATCCATCCAGCCATCCATTTTCCAACCCGCTTTTCCTACTGGGTCGTGGGGGGTCCGGAGCCTATTCTGGAAGCAACGGGCACGAGGCAGGGAACAACCCAGGACGGGGGGCCAGCCCATCGCAGAGACAAGAACCAGTGTAAACAATTCTAATTATTATTTAAATGCAATAATCCTAACCAATACCCTAAAATGAAATATGTTGTCTGCTGTTAGTAGTTGTTAATTTTTATTACAATGATTGCCAGTATAACCAGTTACCAGCCTGTCTGAAGCTAAAGTTTTATTACCGACCCAGATAAATATGATGTGACCTGGTGAACGTAAATAAAATAAATAATAATAGATACTTTATTGATCCCCGTGGGGAAATTGTCTTTACGACTCCCTCAACTTGCTCAGTTTTATAGAGTAAGTTGTCCGTGAAGAGCAGCCACCTGTTGGGGCACCCAGGGAGCTGGAGGTTAAGGGCCTTGCTCAACGAGGTTCCAACTGGCAGACATTAGCAATTTACGTTGCAATAGTTAACACAAGATTTTAAGAGAAGTTCTGAAGCTACAGTAGAGTGAAACTCATTTCAAATATTAGCCTTAGCCTATGTTTGCAGCTTGTTGCCCAGTAAGGACATTAGGCTGACATAAGTAGCTTGCTGAGATTATTTATGACATTCTGGACTTACACCCAGTAGCCTGACTTCTAATTTTCACACCCTCTGCACTCATCAATGATGAAGAAAACACTCAGAAAAATAACTATCTGCTTTAGACATCATTGTCAATTTATATTCAAAATAACAGCATACAGCTTAATGACATAATACTAGGGGGGCTGCATGATGAGCTCGGGGGCAGATTCATACCAAGGCATTTTGGACAATTCCATGCTTCCAACTTTGTGGGAACAGTTTGGGGAAGGCCCTTCTCTGTTCCAGCATGACTGTGCCCCAGTGCACAAAGCAAGATCCAAAAAACATGGATAGGCGAGTGTGGTTTGGAAGACCTTGACTGGCCCACACAGAACCCTGACCTCAACCCCATCAAACACCTTTGGGATGAACTAGATTGGAGATTGTGACCCAGGCCTTCACCTCCTACATCAGTGCCTGACCTCACAAAAGCTCTTCTGGATGAATGGGCAAAAATTCCCTCAGACACACTGCAAAATCTTGTGGAAAGCCTCCCCAGAAGAGTGGCAGCTGTTATAGCTGCAAAGGGGAGACTCCATATTGAGGCCCATGGATTTAGAATGGGGTGTCATAAAAGTTCCTGTGGCTGTAATGGCCAGGTGTCCAAATACTTTTGTCCATATAGTGTATGTACTTGATCATACTTGTGTTCTCGCACACCCATTTTACATCATCTTCCACTGCCAAGGACCAGTCCCGATACAAAGAACAGACGTGCAGAGGACGGTAAAAATCCCTGAATGTCGTTTTTGTGAGGGGAGGAAAGTGCCCCTTCCAAATATCAAGGATTCACCAGTTGCACCCCCGGTAAACGAGAACAATCCCATCATTCATTACGTCTCGAGTTTGTTTTTGGGAGACAAGTTAGCAAGACCGTTCTTGCCAAACCCATAAGTATGATCTTTGCAGATTTGGTGCTGTAAAACACCCTAGATACTGGGGGGCTTTTCAGGCTGTCTCCCTAATCATGCTTCCTGTATGTCCAGCTGGAGCCTCTGTCTCCGGGAACATGGAGAGCACCCCCATCAGGATGGGAGGGCGATGGGGGGCAAGGCAGCTACTGGAATGTGACCGGTGAACTAAAATTACTGCTGAAGGTCCCAGCGTTGGTGGGATGGGGAGGGGGTGGATTTAGAGTGGTCGCGATACAAGGCCCCCGATCCCCTTGGGAATCCGCCACGAGGTTCCGCTGTAGCGACGGAGCAGCGGAGGACAAAAGCACAGATGGCAGGAGCGTGATGAAGATGACATGTGAGGGGAAGACCGTGCCCCCCCCCCCCCCCCGAGATTGACAGAAACAGGTTTCGACACCAACAGCTGAGGCTAAAATTGGAGCGGGTACAGCTAAAAATATACAGAGGGGGGCTTATTTAGAATGCCGTCGACATTACAGCAGGGGAACAGATACAGCAGATCAGGTCCGTTACTCTCTGACTCTTCAAGTGCTCCTATATCCATCCAGGAAAGCTCTGTGTAAAGAGCATTTGGTAAAGAAATGTGAAATGACACAAGTGCTGTAGGTTGCTTAATAAAAATGAACATTGGTCTTGCGTGGCCAATTGGATGGAGCTGTACCCTACAACTGATTTTAATTTGCCAGCCGTTCAGCTAGCCTTGATATCCACCCTCCCCCCAGTAACTGAAACCAGTCACTGGTGCTCTATTTAAATATCTTTTCGCATTCTTCCCCAGAATCAATTAGCCATTGTTTTTTTGGAATGAATTATAGCTCATCTGAAACTAATCGCCCTTCAACGCAACAGAAGAAAAAAAGTACTGTAAGAGCCTTCGCACAATAGAAGTTCAGTACACAAAGTGTGGCGCATTGCGGCGGAGGACAGGAAGCGGCCGTTTATTATGCAGCATGTGAGTCAGTCGATCTCGCACAGGTTGGTGTGGGCGCAGGATTTCTGTTAAGTGTGTAACACCATAGAACATTAGAACGTCGCCAGAACTTTATTTAACATTGGCAGCGCTACTGCAGGCTTTATTCAAACGGACATCGCCGCACGTTGAAGATTTGTTTGATTGGGTTGCTACATCCGTTCAATGCCTTCCTTTGCTGGCCTAGACCATGTGCCATATATATTTGTATGTGCGTGTGTCACACATGCAGTTGTGTAAGGAGGAAATGATACCTTGTGAAATGGCACTGAGGATTTTGTACGCTCGTATGCGTGCAGGGCCTGGGCACATGTACACCCCGTCAACTTTCAGCTTTTTAAAGGGGCAATGTGACACTCTCTGTAAACCCCTGTCAGGGGAGTGGGTGGGGTTGAGACTGTGGGAGGGGCAGGGGGTCCTTTTTTTTTTATAACCTCTGAATTGCTGGAACACAAGCGTAAAGGAGAGAGGGGTGAGGAGAATCAGGGAAGCCCAGCAGCGTGCCGTCGTCAACCGCTGGTACGTGGGGTTCCAAAAAGGGACTGATGTGGATAGAAGGGCAGGGAGTTCGCCAAGAGACAGGAAAAGCAGAGGGCAAGCGGAGGAGAGAGCAGAGGCTGCACCTCGGTGGGAATACCATGTGACCAAGCGTGTCATGCGTACAGGAGGGACGGAAGACGATCGGCACCGGAACCCTTATTCTGCAAGCGACGACTGGCTCCTGAGCCCACTGACCTGTGCATCACCAGCCTGCAAGGTCATCAAGATTAAGATTACAGATTGTCGTACTACTCAAATACATTATCAAGAGTACCTTTTTGTTGGATTTTCACCAGTGGGCTACAAGACAACAAAAGAAAAGCAAACCTTGGACTTCTGAGAGACACGCCCCCTGACCCTAAAGGCAGGACCTGCCC
Source organism: Hippopotamyrus pictus (assembly GCA_026781145.1). Classification (NCBI taxonomy): domain Eukaryota; kingdom Metazoa; phylum Chordata; class Actinopteri; order Osteoglossiformes; family Mormyridae; genus Hippopotamyrus; species Hippopotamyrus pictus. Next base: position 8,032,864 of record JAODLC010000085.1, on the reverse strand, counting down.
GCAGATGTTGCTGGACTCGGTGTTAGTGGCGGTGACTGACCTGGCCGCCAGGCTGCTGGGCAATGCCACCTTCAGGCGGCATTTCCACTTGCTGCTGTCGGGCCTGGTTGTATTTGGACCGGCCCTGAGCTTGTGGGTCTCACAGTACAGCATATTTGCCAAGAAGAGTCACTTCCTGTACAGGTGAGACCCGGCCGCTTGCATCGTGCTGACGTGCTTCCTCTCTCTTCGCGCCGATGTCGAGTAGCCCGCCCTGTCCTTCTCTCCTGTCAGGATGTTCTTGCGCTCCGGCTGGGGCTGGACCTGCGTCTTCGCCGGCTCCTTCGTCTTCCTGCTCTCCTTCTCCGTGCGCCGCTCCCTCGCCGTCTCCCTTCGCCACCTCTCCCGGCTGCTGGTGGCGGGCGTGCTGTGGGTCGGCTTCCGCCGCGCCATGTCCGTGCTGGAGAACGCCACGGGGAGCTGTTACGAGCCCCTGAGCGCCCCTCCGGATGGGCACCCGACGCAGGGGGCGCTGGAGCCGGGGCAGCCGCTCCTGCTGCTGCGCGAGGGGGAGACCAAGGTCACCTGCCTGGGGGGCGGCATGCTGTGGCGCGGGTACGAGGTCTCGGAGGATGCCTTCTTGCTCTGCATGTGCTGCCTGCTCTTGGCGGAGGAGACCGCGGTCTTTGGGCCCTACCTGACCCTGGGTGGGCCCTCAGGAGCCCCTCTGCGCCTCCTTTTCCTCTTCTGTGTCCTCCTGCTGGGCCTTTGGATCTTCTTGCTTCTCTGCCTGCTGGCATACTTTCCGCAATTCCCCACCCAGCTGGTAGGGGGCGCCTTGGGCTGCCTGAGCTGGAGGGGGCTGTACCAGGGCTGGTACCGCATGGGACCCAGCTGGTACTGTCCTGGGCGCCCTGGAGTGGGCCTACTGACCAGCCAGGGTCGGAAACATGGACAGCAGTCAGATCCATACAGAGCAAACAAGGCGGAGTGGAATTAATGCAGGGAATAAAAAGAAAGGGAAGCAAGGAATAGTCTGGACTAAATGCTCTTCCTTTAGTGCATGTGTGCTGCAAAGTGTGATTACCAAAACAGGAATGACATGTTTGAAAGTATATTTTAAAAGCAATATCTCGGACATTCCTAACCTTCAATCCACGGTCTTTGTATTTATTGTAATACGATCCACTGCAGCCTATAGCTAACATACAGGATTCTAAAGTAGTCTGGCCTTTAGCAGGAAGCATATGTTCCCTGCTGTGGATGAGGAACCAGATGCAGACTGAGGGGTTGAGGCACGCATTCCTGCATTACCAGGGCTGAACATACAGACCGAAAATCACACCGTCGTGTAAGGTACTGACCATATAAAGTAAATGGGAGCGATTGGGAATGAAGAGTAGGCAGCCCCGTGTGACACATTACAGACAGCCCCCTCAGACAGAGTACTGATCATCGTTAATGGGGTCTGTACTGCACCCTCCCCCCCCTCCGATTTACCGACATTAGCAGTCAGGTTAGCCCCTGCTAGCCTGCTATTATTAGTGCCTTTGTTAGCCGTGGAATGAGAAACATGTCTGAAGGACACGGCGGATGGTGCTATGCTCTGACTTCGTTGCTGGCAAAGGGGCGGGGAAGTCCAGCTTGCCCCGTCTGGAGAGAAAGCAGGCCTTTGAGTTCCGGGGAGCAGAGAGTGTTTCGTTCGTGCCGGTGCTCAGCCCTGGAGCAGAGCGGCCTTCCTTCACCACCTCCAACACTACACCCAACACGATTAAAATTAATTTGAGTTAAGCTTGGATTTAAATTAAATTGAACTAAAGAAATATATATGATCATACAGTCAGTTGTGTTGGATTTTTTGACATGCATTCATGTAAATTACTACATGTAACAAAAATGCAGCATTCATGCGCAGAAAAATCCACTTTTTGGTAACTAAAATAGAAGTTTTCTCATTAGAGCTCATCTAATTGGGTAAGTCTTTCTTACAGTTAGAAGTAACTAAGAGGTTTCGATAGAAAGTATTGCATTGTTACCTGTTTAAGTAATTACTAGTACGTTATCATTATTTAAAGGCCAATTTGTGTGTGACGACATTCAAAGTCAGTGTTCTCTAGCTTTTCAAAGGTATCTGGAATATGTTGTGTTAGCTATTGACAATTTCTCCGTCGAACTAACTTGTGAAAAAAGATTATTACAGCTGAAAATAATTAAAGACAGGACCCAAGCTGGATTTCAAGCTGATAAGATACTTTATTTTTTCTGGGGGAAAAATTCCTTTGCATATAGCAAGGTACGCAAAGTGCACAGATACAAACACAAAACAAAGACAAATTTCAAAGGCACATGAGGCAAATGTGAAAAGGACACGATTCACAAACAATACTGCGCAGGAAATAAAAAAATATAAGCAAATTAATGGGTGGTATATGTGTAATTAGGCCAGACAGCACCAGAGTTTTGCTATGAGGCTGGGGGGGGGGACATTGGGGGGCAGACGTTGTGGTGCCTGATGACAGGAGGTCAGAATGACCCCCAGAAGAAATTTTTAGTACAACGTGGTCCAATGAGCTGGGGTCTAAATGCAGGCGTGTTGGAGATTTTGTGCCCCATGAAGGGATATCATGTTGGGCCCCCCAGTCCAGACCAATCCAGTTATTTTTCAAATTTTCTAGGCTCCCTGTCACTCCGGGGCCCTTGAAACCTAACTTCCCCCCCCCTTACGGTGCCCCTGCCTAAATGTGCTCCAGGATAGTGCCCCCTGAAGCGAATGGGCAGAATCATTCATAATATTGTCCAATTCTGCTAACACCCTCTTCTCCACTACTGGAGCTGGCCTTCCTGATGAGTTTGGTCAGGCGTCTGGTTTTGCCTGAACTGAAGACAGGCCGCAGCATAGAAAAGCACACTGAGCGCTCTGGAATGGTGAAGCCTGTCTAGCATCATACTATACAAAAATCTGGAGCCTCCTCAGAGAGTAGAGTCTGCTCTGGCCTTTCATGTACAGCGCTGCTGTGTCTGCTGTTCAGGTGGACCTCCAGGTACTTCTCCGCTCCCTCACCCCAGATGGTGACTGGTCTCAGGGGTTCCCTGTCAGTCCGAAAGTGCACCACCGGCTACTCTATCTTGCTGATGTTGAGCTGCAGGTCTCCTCCCGGCACCAGAAGATGAACCCTTTACCGAGGGTCTCAGTACCGGCCTCTCAAAGGTCTTCATAATATGTTAGTAACTGGTCTGAGGCGCCATTTCTTTGCAACGGGGACCGGAGAGGATGTCTTCCGGAACTGGGGCGCCTTCTGCAGACTCAGGTACCGAAGGATCCCGTGGAGATGGCTGCCATGTCTTCAGCGTGGCATAACGACATAATGGAGAAATCTGTGGAGACGGAATCATCATTAAGATGATAATAGCGCTATTACACTAATGAATAAATTAATTTACAAGCCAAAAATACCCCAGTAAAAGTCTGCTTGTCACACTGTAAGATATTAACTCATCAGCATTCAAAATTAAATGTATGTTAAGTACAAAAACATTTAAACTTTACGTCTTGAGTAAATGCATTAGTGACAGTGCAGTACTTATAAAGAATGTTGGTCAGGATTTTGGCTGGAGTTAATTATATTTATTTAAATTTTAATCATTTATTGTCTTTATTGGCTGTGTTTGAGTATTGGTCTAGCAGGTTCCTCCATAGACGTGTCTGTGAACATCCTGCAGATGAGATCCTGGTCATCTTCACCAGCTTCCATGATCTTGACATAATTCATGTCGATGATATCACGCAAAACGACTTGCCATTACTGATAAAACAAAAAAACATGAGCAGCTCCTTCATAGCTACACCTCAGTGCAAAATGATGACCATTCCGGATTTATCCATTATCTTTTCGCAGGTTAAATCAATTACCGTTAAACTGACATCTAAGCACAGATCCCACAGGGAAAATGAGAAGTGTTTTAACTGGATGCAGCGTGATGTAGAGGTATATCAAATCTATACACTCCGTCACGTCAGCCTGACTCTTCCCTTTCTCTGAATATCAATCAGTGTTCTGTGAACCGCAGGGAACACATACGTATGTAACCGGGAGACGCAGTCAACGAGCAGCTGAGGATTTCATATGCGTTTGGACCGTTAACTGTGCTTACAGAACCACAGTGAGGCATGGCACACACTCACACAGCGCGTCTCCAGAAGCATACTTACAGAACTGGTGCTGATCCAACTCCTCTACTGATTGCTGAAAACTTCCTGAAAGGACCAGTCTGCAGACATGAAGAGACACATGCACACACACATACATGAAGAGACACATGCACACACACAGACATGAAGAGACACACACATGTACGCACACACACACAGACATAAAGAGACACCTACGTATATTCACAGAAGCATACACACACATGCACACGCAGACACAATGTTCAGTTCAAACTGGAAATCACAAGGCTCTTATATAAATAAACATATTGGATACATTTCTATTCACACTGTTTCTGGCGCAGTTTAAAGCAGTGGGAAGTTTTCCTCGCCCCCACACTAATGACGATAAATGCCAAGACGCACTCGCTCACCACATGTGGCTGCATGCAGGCCCGAACCAGTGTCTCAGCTCTTACTGCAGTACCTCACAAAGTAACACAAATATGTCACCGAAACTGAATAAAGCACAACGCGATCAATTCTTAAACTCGGATATATTGTCAGCGCATGTTTTTACAATAATACAAAAAAAAAAAAAACTGTTGCTAGTGCAATTCCTGACACATTTGTAATGTTCATTAAGTATAAAAAAACAATAAATATTTTAAGTTTGGAAATAATCATTGAAATATGTTACTGTAATGCATGAATTATTGACACAATTAGTCTTAATTTGTAATGTCTATGTAGAATCCTTCTATTTTAATGTGAGGATTAGCTAGGAATCCAGACACCCATTCCTGTAATGCAGCACTGGTAAAATTATCCTCCTGTCCCATCTGTAATAACATCTCCTGTAACATTATATTTCAAATTTGCGCAGCAGAAGTACACAGAGAGCACAAAAGCGGTGTGCTTCCTTTACAGCTTGGACTGGGAGTGTGGGGCTTCGCAAATGCAAACTCATAAAATTATAGGTGGTCACGAATGTGAAGGGGCCAGTTTAAAGCTCGCTCCATGCTGAGTGGGAAGGCCCCCTCCCCAAAGTCACCCACGCCAGGATCGCTCCCATCTCCAGCCACGCTAACACTTGGCACGACGGCGTCCATGTGATTCAACGTTCTTCACAAGTGCGCCTTTGTTGCAAGCTTTTGCACGACCACAGAGCAACATTTGGAATTGGATAATGGATTTTCTTTTTTTAAGTTCCGTATATTAAATAGCGCACTCTGTCATGGTGTGGAGCTCTGTGATTTTTAACTGGAGTAACTGCTTTTGAATGCAGTATTAATTTTTGTTTGCGGGAGAAACAAATGCAGTAGCGGTAAAAAAAAAAATAAAAAATACACGTTGTGTCACTGCGATGCGTGACAACTGCATCAATGCAGAATGAAAAACAACTTAGCAATGGAAGAACTCGGCAGGGACTTGGACTACTCAGAGGTTTAAGGACAGAACCCATTTCAAGCTGATAGGGGATTTCCATCTTCAGTGATCCGCAGCAGCGCCTAGAATGAGACCTGACAGAGAGTCAGCAATAAGCCCCCGCCTCAGTCAGTATGGAGACGTCGGACATGTGATGCACTGAGATCAAGGACATGCAGGGAAGCCACGCAAGGATGAGCCTTTCCTGCAGCTGGAGAGGCAGATGCCTGGCTGATTCACTGCATGGCATATTGCCGACACTACAGTAATTTAGCAGATACTTTTATCCAAAGTGATGAACATCTTTGCGAAAGCAGGACCAGCCAGTCCTCAGACAAACTGAGGTTAGGGGCCTTGTCCTGGACCCAATGGTGAAATCACTTCTGCTGACCATGGGATTTGAACCAGCGACTTTCTGATCACAGGTGGACTGTCCTACCCTTTCAGGGTCTTGAGGTCTCTTTAACTTCATTACCTTCTTCACTTTCTGGTTGTAAACAATCGAGCTGTATGGTAGGCCTGATCACAAAGCAAAGCTGGCTACAAACTTTGTTACATATCAGACAGGAAAGGAACTGTAACTAAATCTGAGAAAAGTCATAATATAATTAACTAGACAAAGTGTTACAGCCCTGCAAAAGAACACTTTTGCTGATGTAATGGAGGGAAAAAGCCAAACATTAAAGAAGAATGTGCAAATTTATATAAACTGGTTATGCATCAATAGAGCTGTTAATTTCAGTTTCTCATTTAATTTTAAGATACAGTACAAAACTATTTATCTCAAGGACACATGAAAAGCAAAATTGAGAACAGCACCCTCTTGAGTACATGGTTAGAACTGCCGTCAGAAGCAATACAGCTTGCTGGCTCCGATACAGTATTGACTTAGTGCTACAAACAAAAGAATTTAGCTGAGAGTCATCAGAGGTGTCACGAGGCTAACATTGTTTCAGACCTGTGCTTCTTCTAAAAAGATATAAACTACATTTCTATGGACAAGAGGAAGAAACTTACCTCTTTATCTGTGTCTAGCCCTTATTAACCCTCTTACTCATTTGCTTACCAATTTTTTAAAATTTTCCATTTTCTTTACATTTCCGGCAGACATAATTTGTCAAAACCATGAAAGCAGTGTCCATTATCTTATAAGACAATGACAAGCCATTCAGTGCTCTGGGAAAAAAGGTATACATCCTAAATCCAGACCCACAGTGAACAGTTTACTCTTACCTATTGAATAATTACTCACACTACAGTATCATATTAAGTTACTAGCTGCACAGCTGTTTCTCTGATGGTTTAAACCTCCAGCGCCCTGGGGACCCTGGTTTAAGCCACTTTGTCTAATAACCAATTTATTAACGGCACATGATTTTACCACAAGAATGTTATAGTCATGTTGCAGTTATTGACAAAAGATTTGGACTAGGCCTGTGAATCAATAAAAAAAAAATACTGATTAAGCAATTTCCTTGATTAATCATAATTAATCATACCTAATATTAAAACCTAGAATGAAAACATTGAAACCCCAAATTAATGTAATGTTCCCCAGCCATCCCCATTTTGGGGATAATCAGAATTTCACACAGTTTGCACTGGGGCTAATTTTCTTTCACTTCAAATGTGAAAATCCATATGTTGGTATGTATTTCCTTATCTAGAATCCAATATGGCACAGACATAATTGGCAAAACAATTTACAGACAGACTGATGCACATTGTACTTCAAGTCGGTTACATTATCAAATCATGTGCAGCTACAATCAGCACTAATTATATAGTGTTTCCAGATATTTTCGTGTGATTTTTATTAATTGACAAAAGTGTCTGCATGTTTTGTCAAAGTTTTTGGCATGATACATTAATTTTTATTTTATTGTAGTGTTGTTTTCATCAATGAAAAATCTTTGTTGACGAATAATTTTCATCATAGTTTTCATCAACAAAACAGTGGTTCAGCTGTCAGGACATGCCCCCGCTACTGTCTGTGCCCCCCGGGTTGGGAGCCTCTGCTATAGCATATCAACTTTAAATTATTTTGAAAACAGACTCAAAGTATACAACTTCATCGTCTTAGCTGTTGATTTGCCTCTGGGATAGTTCGTCAGTCTTGTTAAATTATCACTCATTTCTGCAATAAACGGAAGTATTTCATCAAATTCAGGAAAAGAGATAAGAAGATGAGAAAATATGACAAAACAAATTTTAAAAATTGAGCAAAATATAAACATCTCATAAAGTAGAAAATAATTGTTTATTGTTCGTTACTCTGTGGCTTCTTATACCCTGGGTGGAACAGGGCTCTGACATGTGTCTCGTGCAGTTACATAAGTTGACATCTTCCAAATTACCCATAGTGTGTCCTACAATATGCTGCCACCCCCCCCCCCCTCCCAAATGTATTCCTCTGCCCCCTGCTTCCTCAGACTCAGCTGTGACCCTGTGCTGTATACGTGGATAGTCAGAAGTGGCTGTACACACAATTTGATTACCTCACCTTACCTTGAAAAATCCTTAGTTGAGTGGTTATCATGTAAGTACAGGCAGAGTTGTGGTACTGTAGTCCGGTCTCGAGTCCACATATGAACAGACTCAGTCATGTCACACGTTTGAGTGACTCGAACATGGTGCACTCCTGCCCCTCGTCATGTCTGCCAAGTCAGCAATTACCCGGTTTGTCTACATGAGATTCTGTGCAGGACACCAAGTAAAAAGAAGCACACCGCAGACAAAAAGTTATTGCAAGGCTTTGTTAACTGAGGGGGCTGGCAGGACTTCCAATTTCCATAAACATCTGGAAAGGGAACAAGGGCGTAGGATTGTTTTCAGCAATACTGCGATCAACACGGAACGCAGCCTTTTATTTATATTGTAGCACTGTTGGGATTAGCATGACCCCGTATGCATCACGAGCCATTGTAAATAGCCCCTTGTTGCGTGTTGTTAATGGTAATACTTGTGTTCCTGATTGTCGAGTGTGTGTTGGCCTGTGTCTTGTGTGAGCCCTGTTCGATCCTCGCTTGTCTCTAGTTATTATGTAAACTACCCACTGTGTGTGTACTTACTGTCCAGCATCCGACTTCCCTGCTTTTCCCCGGTAAGTTTGGTTCCTGTGCTTGTTGAGTATGTTAATCCTTTTCAGGATTTGATAAATGTTGTATTCCCCTTAAACAGAGCCTCCCCTTCTTTTGACACTGCCAAGCACTACATTAGCATCAGAAGTGGGATGGCAGAAGCAGACCCACTGACTGTGCTGGAGTAGACGGTCCTTATCAGCCTGGCAGACCTGAGGGCAGAAGTGGAGTGGTGAACCAGGAGAGCCAGCGATGAACAGGGACAAGAAGCTCGTATTTTGGTGCCACAGAAGGAAAGGGCACCAGGCATGCTACTGCCAGGAAGCCTACGCCAAAGCCACCAGCAGCCAAGCAGGGGGAAGATGGAGCAAGGATGGCACCCCCCTGTCCAAGAAGCCCTGGACCCGGGCAGCGCACCCCGAAGCAACCCCTGCCAACCCACTGGCTCCCTGTCTGAGATGGCATTAGTGGCCAGGAAGGGCGAGAACTCCCGGAGGCTCTGCTTGCTCACCAGTCAGCAAGGGCTCTTTGTTCGCCAGTCGCAAGGAGCCGTGGCACGACCCCAACTTTGAGCACGACAAACGGAGGCAGCAGGCTGTGGCTGCTCTCCTCAGTCATGAGGAGGCGTGCCGCATGCCGGAGGCAAGCTGGCTCAGGAGCAGCGTGAGCTGGACGGAGCCAGCAGGACCGGGAGCGCCTGTGTGAGCTGGGAATGTGAGCACCAGAAGCATCTGGCCCGAGGCAGCAGAGGCAGCAATATGCGGCTGCGAGACGGCGCCGCTCGGCCAGAAGGAGACGTGCTGTGCTCTGCAGAACCAGCTGGCTGAGGAGTGCTGCGATCTGCAGGAGATGATGACCTGCTGGGAGCAGCTGTACGCGGGCACCCAGTCCAGGGAGCTAGAGGGGCAGCCTCTAATCTGTGCACGGGGAGCGGCCCTCGGCTGGGAGACCTGCTATGGCAGCCTCTAAGCTCTGTAATTACTTTAAAACACGGGTCACCAACTCCAGTCCTGGAGAGCTACTATCCAGTAGGTTTTCTATCCTACCTGGCTTCTGATGAGCCACACCTGCTCCT